>OZ017738.1:271809495-272189495 GCA_963969285.1 Odontomyia ornata | reverse complement strand
CCGTTTAAAAGTTATGCGTGAACATACAAAAAAAAATAAGCAAAAAAAAAACGCGATGAATTGATAACCTTCTTTCTTTTGGAAGTCGGTTAAAAATATAACGAACTTTGACTTAAATTTCACTAATTTTTAAATGAATACAACTTTTGGCAGAAATGACGAAATACAAACTATAAATACTAAAATTGTAGGCTGGAATGTCATCTTTCAAACGACACCTTTCAGTTTGACTCAATCTGATTAGTATTGCCCGAAATATGACAACAAACAGCATCTTCTGACAAAGAAGGCTCAATACTTTTTAAAATATTAAGTATATATGCATATATATATATATATATATATATATATATATATATATATATATATATATATATATATATATATATATATATATATATATCTGAGTATAAAAAGCCAACGTTCTTCAGTGCTTCAAAATGATTTTGTAAATGCTCCAAACTGTTTCCCCATTGAATATTGGTGCTTGCATATTTCTGGATTGCTTTGCGCTGCGGATATAAGTGGGGCTGATGAGCTGGTTACTACTGTCTTCGGTGCTTCCAATTTCTTTTCATTTTTTCCATCTCATGATTGATTCTCTCCTCGACCTGGCTGATCTCATGGCTGATTCTATTCTTGACCTGGCTGACTTTCTTTTCAACCTGGTCAACCTTTTTCTCGACACATTTAACTTGTTTGTTTAGATTACCGAGCTCCGCTTTTATTTCAGTTGACTGCTAACTGCTTTTAAGCCAGTTGACTGTTTTTGCAAATCTGCCTTGATTTCGAATGCTTGTTGGTCCAGTTTCTGGCGTAGCTTTGATGATTGCTCATTTGGCTTTGCCGATTGTTCCTATTGCTGCAATGATTGTTCATTTAGCTCCACAGTCAAACTAGATGACTGTCGTGGCTGCTCTTGCTGCATCAGCACAAATACTTGCTTCAGCGCATTTTTTGGCTCCTTCGGTTTTGTTGCTTTGTTTCTTCGCATTCTGCATCTTGCTTTGCATCTGGGGGCTCACCCAAATCCAGATACACGCCTTCCAACTCGATCGCGTCACGCAAGCGTTCAATCAGTATGGCCTTTGTACCTTGCATAGCCTGATTTCGCTGTTCCAACTCTTCGTGAAGTTCCGATATGGTCAATTCATTAATTCTTAAGTGCAAACTTCATGGCATTTTTATTGTTTTGGCTTTTTTTCCACCAGTTATCAAGTAAAATTTCACTATTGTGCACTATAAAAATGTTGAAAAATTTTCACTTTCGAAATTTGCTTTATCACTTTCGGCACCACTCTCGTATGTGTGGTTCACAGCCGATACGTTTAATGTCCCGGAAAAGTGAAAACACCCTGCCTCTTAAATTAAGTTAAAAGAGTTTATTTACTAAGAATGCACAATAATTAACTTCACTATTTTACAATCACACTTAAGTTCACTTCTCACTTGTCCTATCAATTTATGTTTCCAATGTCTTCAAATATATCACAAAAAACCTTTACTTCACTATCAATCAATATCGCCTTCAATTCGCGCTCTACACTTATCGCAGTTTCTACTATCGCCGTTTTCCTATTACTCTATGTCCCCCAGTCATTCAGCTCGGCTTTATATAGGGTCTCTAGTCATTCAATCCATTTCTCGTATATTGGCGAATGTTCTAACAAGAATTACCTTGGAATCTTCGAGCAATTCTAAATACCTGCAGTGACGTTACTTCCACATATTGATCATGGATCTAATAAGTTAATTATTGTGCACTCGAGTACATTCATTTACTTTTCAATCAATATTGATCATGATGTTATTAATAGTTGCGACCCCAATTGCGACAGTAGCTCGCAGAATTGTGTGGATCTGTAACAATATATTTATATACATAGATATATATATATATATATATATATATATATATATATATATATATATATATATATATATATATATACATATATATATATATATATATACTTATTTTTATATATATATATATATATATATATATATATATATATATATATATATATATATATATATATATATATATATATGTATATATTTATATATATACTTATATATAGATATAGATATATATATATATATTTTTTTTTTTTTTCTTTAAAAGCCTATATATGTATATATATATATATATATATATATATATATATATATATATATATATATATATATAGATATATATATATATATATATATATATATATATATATATATATATATATATATATATATGTATATGGATATCTATATACATATATATATATATATACAGTCTTCCACAAAAGTCAAGGTACAGAGAATCGGTAACTGAAAATTGTATTACTGAATCAATATTTTTATTTGAAAACCAAAAGTTATGACATGGTAATAATACGAGTTCTGTTGAATTTAAGTTTTCATAAATTTAAAGGGATTCGGCAATAATGATCATTGAAGACAATAATTTTTTGTTGGCAATGTCTCTTTTCTACTCCACAAAAGTCTTGGTACAGTTGCAGAAAATGCCCTGTTATTTGTAAAAAGGGGAATCCCCCAAGTTCATATTATCAGAGTGAGTTAACAACCGTAGGCCGCTGTCTTTAATATCGCGTCCGTATTCGTGGTGTATCTTTTATTTAATAAAATTTTTAAAAAATTAGTCGAAAGGAGTTGAGTATTAAGGAGCGTGAAATAATTATTAATCTGCATTCAAATCAGAGCAAATCATAATCTGAAATAGCTGAACTAGTGTTGCGAAGTCGGTCAACCATTCAAAAAGTGATAAATTGATTTAAGAAGGAAAATAGAGTGGAAAATGTGCCCCGAACAGGTCGTCCATCTAAACTAAGTGCAAAGGACAAGAGCAAAATTTCGCGAATGGTAAAACAAGATCCATTTCTAAGCTGTAGAAAAATCTGCGATGTTCTTGGAATTAATGATAAGAAGGAGGTTAGCGCAGAAAATGTGCGTAGAGCTGTCGTAGAAGCTGGATTTTCATCTCGTACGCCTAGAAGAAAACCTCTTGTAAGTTCCATAAACAAACAAAAAAGAATAACATTTGCAAAAGCATATATTGCCAAACCAATAACGTTTTGGGATAATGTTTTATTTTTGGATGAGCCTAAATTTTGTATATTTGGTGTAAATGGGCATAAGAGGGTCTGGCGAAAAGTAGGAGAAGCATTTAATCCCAAGAACACTATTAAAACAGTAAAACATGGAGGCGGTGGTGTTATGGTTTGGGGTTGCATGGCTGCTGCTGGAGTTGGAAGTCTGACATACTATGGATCAGAACTCTTATTTAGAGATTCTACGAAACAACATAAACAAAGTGCAGCCAAATTAGGTATGCGAGAAGATTTCTTGTTTCAACAGGACAATGACCCTAAGCATACTGCGCATAAAGTTCGAATGTGGCTATTGGACAATACTCGCATGCTTGCTACACCGCCTCAAAGCCCTGATTTGAACCCTATAGAGCATCTTTGGAATGAGCTTGAGACAAAAATCCGAAAAAGAGTGATATTAAGCAAGGCGCAGCTTAAGGATGTTATATTGGAGGAGTGGGCCAGAATCAGCAGCGAATTTACTAAAAAATTGGTATATTCTATGCCTAAAAGACTGAGGTCAGTAATTCAGATGAAAGGATTTCCGACAAAATATTAAGAAAAGTATAATTCAAATAACTATGCAAGACTATAATTACAATTTGTATCATTTTTCTTTAGGTGTACCATGACTTTTGTGGACTTCATTCATTGACTTTCCAACACATCATATGTAATAATATATTAAAAAGACAGAATTTTCGTTTTGTTTTACATGAATTTAAAGTGCAATGATTATAGTTGAAGTAATACCAAAAAAATTTTATCACTGTAGGTTTTTTAAATAAAAATATCAAACAATTTTCATGATATTTATCGCTGTACCTTGACTTTTGTGGAAGACTGTATATATATATATATATATATATATATATATATATATATATATATATATATATATATATATATATATATATATATATATTTCTCTATGTATATAAATATATTGTTACATATCCACACAATTCTGCGAGCTACTGTCGCAATTGGGGTCGCAACTATTAATAACATCATGATCAATACTGATTGAAAAGTAAATGAATGTACTCGAGTGCACAATAATTGACTTATTAGATCCATGATCAATATGTGGAAGTGACGTCACTGCAGGTATTTAGAATTGATCGAAGATTCCAGGTAATTCTTGTTAGAACATTCGCCAATATACGAGAAATGGATTGAATGACTAGAGACCCTATATAAAGCCGAGCTGAATGACTGGAGGACATAGAGTAATAGGAAAACGGCGATAGTAGAAACTGCGATAAGTGTAGAGCGCGAATTGAAGGCGATATTGATTGATAGTGAAGTAAAGGTTTTTTGTGATATATTTGAAGACATTGGAAACATAAATTGATAGGACAAGTGAGAAGTGAACTTAAGTGTGATTGTAAAATAGTGAAGTTAATTATTGTGCATTCTTAGTAAATAAACTCTTTTAACTTAATTTAAGAGGCAGGGTGTTTTCACTTTTCCGGGACATTAAACGTATCGGCTGTGAACCACACATACGAGAGTGGTGCCGGAAGTGATAAAGCAAATTTCGAAAGTGAAAATTTTTCAACATTTTTATAGTGCACAATAGTGAAATTTTACTTGATAACTGGTGGAAAAAAAGCCAAAACAATAAAAATGCCATGAAGTTTGCACTTAAGAATTAATGAATTGACCATATCGGAACTTCACGAAGAGTTGGAACAGCGAAATCAGGCTATGCAAGGTACAAAGGCCATACTGATTGAACGCTTGCGTGACGCAATCGAGTTGGAAGGCGTGTATCTGGATTTGGGTGAGCCCCCAGATGCAAAGCAAGACGCAGAATGCGAAGAAACAAAGCAACAAAACCGAAGGAGCCAAAAAATGCGCTGAAGCAAGTATTTGTGCTGATGCAGCAAGAGCAGCCACGACAGTCATCTAGTTTGACTGTGGAGCTAAACGAACAATCATTGCAGCAATAGGAACAATCGGCAAAGCCAAATGAGCAATCATCAAAGCTACGCCAGAAACTGGACCAACAAGCATTCGATTTCAAGGCAGATTTGCAAAAACAGTCAACTGGCTTAAAAGCAGTTAGCAGTCAACTGAAATAAAAGCGGAGCTCGGTAGTCTAAACAAACAAGTTAAATGTGTCGAGAAAAAGGTTGACCAGGTTGAAAAGAAAGTCAGCCAGGTCGAGAATAGAATCAGCCATGAGATCAGCCAGGTCGAGGAGAGAATCAATCATGAGATGGAAAAAATGAAAAGAAATTGGAAGCACCGATGACAGTAGTAACCAGCTCATCAGCCCCACTTATATCTGCAGCGCAAAGCAATCCAGAAATATGCAAGCACCAATATTCGATGGGGAGACAGTTTGGAGCATTTACAAAATCATTTTGAAGCCGCCATTTGGACAAATCACTGGAATGAGCAGGAAAAAGCAACTGCATTAATTCTTGCTCTAAGAGGCCCAGCAACTCCGCCACAGACGGTCCCAAGCCCGTTTGAGAAAGGAGGAGGGAATCCCTTGTTTCCCCAACCCATAGCTACCACAATTCCTCGTCCCAAGCCCCCCAATTAAATGGTAGTAAATGCTCTCGGGGTCGCACACTGGGTTTACTGGTTCCCCAATAATATGACGTTAAATGCCGAGAAGTGCTAATAACTGTAAATACATCTACAGCTCTGCTACTAAATTCTATTTACACCTTCTTTGAGAAGGCGTAAGAGGGTGAATGCAAATCTTCTGTCCCTGATAATGGAATCTACGTAATAACCATGCCGCCAGAATGGAGGTTGGGCGACGGGGTAGCTGTCCGTCCTGGAAAACCTTCAATTGTTTCGAAACCTGCAAATGGGCCTCCGAACGGACTATGGCATTGGATCCTGGAATGTCAGATCACTCAATTACCCTGGTGCTGTTAAGAACCTTTTACAACAGGCCAGGCAATATCAATTAAAAATACTGGCAGTTCAGGAAACGAATTGGACTGAAAACGATTTTCAAGACATGAGATTGCACACAATATTCAAAAGTGGGAAGCCTACTAGAAGACGAAAATTTGGAGTGGCCTTCATTGTGGATAGGGAGTTCGAATCGCACGTTATTGATTTTAAGGCAATAAATAAACGGTTGTGCGCGATCCATATTAAAGCAACATTCCTTAAAATCTGGCTGATAAACGTTCACGTCCCAACCTAAGGAAAGGACGAAGAAACGAAGGAAACGTTCTACAATCACCTGGAAAGACTTGTTGACTCATTGCCTACAAACGACATAAAAATAATTCTAGGTGATTTCAACGCTAAGGTTGGCAATGAGCTATCTCATTGGGGAACGACTGGAGGATATAGCTCCCACGATGAAACAAATGACAACGGCCAGCAACTGATTGACTTTGCATGTAGCAAAAATCTAGTCATATGTTCAACTTGCTTCCCACATTGACGCAAACATAAAATGACTTGGGTATCACCGGATGGCAACGCACAAAACAAGATCGATCATGTTTTGATCCAACAACGTTGGGCTTCGAGCATAATTGACGTCCGTACATACCGAGGAGCCAATTGTAACTCAGATCATTACTTGATAAAATTAGCCTATCGATGTCGTATGTCACAGGCATATTCGGCGAAGACCAGCCCGCTGCAAAAATTTGACATCAAAAGGCTCCGGACAGTGTCTGTGGCCGAAAATTTCACCAAGAACCTCAAAAACCAGCTGGCTACCATCTTATCAGACGCATCGTTAAAGACGAGCAACGAACTCTGGATGGAAGTGAAAGAGGTTATTAGGACCGTGGCGGAACAGACGATCGGACATCAAGCCCGACGCAAGAGGAATGATTGGTTCGATGATGAGTGCCAGAATGCGTTAGACAAAAAGAATCAGGCGCACAAAGAATACGTAGGTAGGAAAAACCAAGACGAAGAGAGAACACTATGAAAATGTCAGAAGAGTAGCGAATAAGAAAATTAGGATTAAGAAAAGAAAATACTGTGATGACCAATTGAGAAGTATAGTTGTATGTTTAATGAGCAACAACACAAGACAAGCATACAAAGTAGAGAACAGCCTGAAACGTGGCTACCAGCCCAAAACCACGCTCTGTTGTGATGACAGCGGCAATATCATAGCTGATGAAATCAAGGTTCAGGAAAGATGGGCATCATATTTCAAGAACCTTCTTAACTCTCCGCACAGCTCCAGAGCATCAGAGCCCATAGATGTCTGCGGAGAGCGTCCATTGGCCCTACCAACTCTATATGAAGGTTATTCCACGATCAAAGCCCACAAGAATAATAAAGCACCGGGCATTGATGAGATTCCAGTGGAGCTCATATCATCCAGCACATTTGGCAACAAGAACATATGTCAAAAGAGTGGAGCCAATCAATTATATTCCCTATCCACAAAAAAGGTGACAAGCTACAGTGCAAAAACTATAGAGGCATATCACTACTTTGTACGGCATACATAATATTTTCAAAGATTTCAGAAAATAAAATCATACACTAACAGCATTATTGGGGAGTATCAAGGTGGTTTTAGAGCAGGCAGATCGACGATAGACTAATTGTTTACAGCCAGGCAGATACTTGAAAAGTGCTGAAAGTTCAACACAGACGTTCACAAAATTTTCGCTGACTTTAGGCAAGTAAACGACCGTACTGATCGTAACGTACTGTACCAAATAGTGCTTTGCCTTGGCAATCCAGCCAAATTAATCCATCTGATCAAAATCACAATAACTTCGACGACCTCCCAAGTCCGCATCAATAACCAACTCACCGATGCCTTTGACACAAATATCGGACTAAAGCAGGGAGATGGGCTGGCCCCATCGCTATTTGATTTGGCTCTGAAGTACGCCATAAGAAAGCTACCTGTCGATACGCGAGGTACATTACTATTCAAGTCAAGCCAAGTCACGATCATTAACAACTGCCAAAGAACTCTTCCTGAAATTCGACAGCGAAGCAAAACTAGTAGGGCTACAAATTAATGAATATAAAACAAAGCTCATGACACAGTTAAGGGAAAATACCTCAAGTCCACAAAATATCACACTTGGCGAATGCAGTGTCGTAAATGTTAGCAAATTAGTGTATTTAGGCGCCAAAATAACGAAAACGGGTAATGAAAGATACGAAATACGCCGAAGAATACACCTCACAAATAAAATATTTTATTCAGTGTTGAAGATCTTGCAGACCAGCTACATACCCAGCAAAATAAATCTCCAAGTATACAAATCTGTGTTAATGCCTGTGTTATGCTATGGGTGTGAAACATGGACTCTAACCCAAGCATCCGAAAATATACTAATATATCGGAGCGAATCTAGACGGGGACCAATGGCGAGTTTGATACAACCATGAGCTCAATGAAATTTTTGACGAACTGGAGGAGCCACAAGATCCATATGGACGAACAACGGATACCCAAAAAGGTATTCATTGGGAGAACTGAAGGCCGGAGACCAGTGGGGGAACCAAGGAAACGCTGGTCTGACTCGGTCGACGAAGACAGTTTATCGCTGCTCGGATTTCGAAATTGGAGGAGGCAGTCAATAGAACGAGACAGTTGGAGGCGCTATTTGTAGGAAGCAAAAGCCCGAGAGGGGCTGTAGTATTAAGAAGAAGAAGAGGCCCAGCTGCCGAGCTTTTGCAGACTATCCCCATTGAGTTGCACTCAAATTTGGCTGCCATAATGAATTTGCTTGACATGTGTTATGGAGACGATCACCTGAAGCAGGCTTTTTGGTTGCAGGTACGGCATCGGATGCAGAAGTCTTGTGAAACTTTACAGCAGCTAGGCCAAGACAATGAGCAACTGGCACTTTTGGCTTACCAACTTAAGATTTAAAAGCAACAGATTCGTGCCGTTTAGAGTCCTTAACACTGCAGACTCAACCGCAAGCATCAAAGCGGGAGAAGTCATCGGCAGCTACCAGCTCGTTTCCACCGACACGTCTTTGGAAACTACTCACGACCAACATTGATAAAGGAAGCAAGACACAGACAAACGCCGGGAATTCATGCAATTCATGCATTATTGAAGCAGACCAAATTGCCAGTGCAGCTATTCAAGCGAGCCTCTGATCTAGTCACCAAGTACAGTGACATCTTTTCAACCAGCCCGGATGACCAAAGCCAAAAAAGTATGGTAACTCACGTCATAGATACACAGAGAGCCAAGCTAATTTAACAAGCACTGAGACGTCTTCCTATAGCAATAGAAGAAGAATTGAGCGCACTGATCTGGGACATAAACAAACAAGTTGTTATCGAGCCTTCTGTCAGTCTATGGGCCACCCCAGTAGTTCTAGTGAAGAAAAAGGATGGTAGCGCTCGATTTTGTGTTGAGTATAGGTAGCATTTTCTGTTGGGATCGATTGTAGTAATTTTTGTTGACACCATTTGGGCTTTGCAATGCTCCAGCCACTTTCGAATGCCTGAAGAAATACGTGCTAGGAGGACTAACCTGGAAGACCTACTTGGTGTACCTAGATGACATCATTGTTATCGGGAGAACGATCCCGACTGCCACTGGCAAATCTGAAACTTAGTCCCGTCAAGTGTACTCTCTTTGCAGGTGAAATACCTGGGACACGTTGTATCAGCAGAAGGGGTCAAAACAGACCCTGAGAAAATCAAGGCCGTAAAAAGCTGGCCAACACCAATCAACAAGCGCCAGCTACGAAGTTTCCTGGGTCTAGAGACCTACTATCGAAGATTCACCAAAAACTTTGCCAAACTGACTAAGTGTCTCCATCAGCTATTAAAGAAAAATTGCCCGTGTGTCTGGAATAAACGATGCCAAGCAGCCTTTGAGACCTTGAAGGATAAGCTGTGTGAATCACCCGTGCTGGCATATCCCAAACCCGGAAAAATTTGTGTTTGACACCGATGCGAGCAACGGTGGGATTGGTGCTCTACTCTCCCAGCAGATCGATGGCAAAAAGAGTCCTTTCGTTTAGCAATCGAGCTCTTTAAAAAGTGAGAGGAAATACTGCGTGACCAGAAAGGAGCTACTGGCTATGGTATTGGCCACCAAGCAGTTTCGCAAGTCCCCATATGCCCAGAAATTTATTCTTGCAACAGACCATGCATCATTGAGATGGATGCTTAGCTCTAAAAATCTCAAGGAACAAATTGCGAGATGTATCGAAAGAGCGCAGTCACACAGGGCTATCCATTTCGCGGTAGGAAAGTATAACCCTGCCATTTGACATCTGTCAGAATCAAATGTCATCCAAAGCATTTTTTTAGTTGAAGGTTTACCATTTAGAAATATGGATCGTTTAACAGTCGAAGAACGCGTTAAAATTATTTCATTTTATTATCAAAATGGTGTTTCTGCTGTATCAACATTTAGGGCCTTACGAGCCGATTACGGTCGACATAATCGACCTACACAGCGAACAATTTCAAAAATAATGAGAAAATTCGAAAAGACTGGATCGGTTATTGATATTGCCAGGCCTGTGCATCATCGCAACATTCGTTCTGCTGAAAATATCGCTGCCGTTGCTCAAAGTGTGGAGGAAGACCCGAATTTGTCGATTCCTTGACGTGCTCAGCATTTGGGCTAGTCTTACGGCTCATTGTGGCAGATTTTGCATTTGGATTTGCATCTTCATCCATACAAAATCCAACTCACTCAAGAACTTAAGCCTCAAGACCATACACAACGCAGAATGTATGCGAATTGGGTGACTGAACAACAGGCCATTGATAACGACTTTTCGAATAAAATGTTCTTAAGTGGTGAGGCTCATTTTTCGCTCAGTGGTTACGTAAATAAACAGAATTACCGCATATGGGGCTCTCAAAATCTTCAAGTGATTGCAGAAAGGCCTTTGCATCCGGAATAAGTGACCGTTCGCTGTGCATTATGGTCTGGTAGTGTTATTGGCCCGTATTTCAAGGAAGAGCCATTACAGTCAATTCTGACCGCTATGGACGGATGTTAACCGATTATTTTTGAAGAGAACTTGAAGATTATGATCTGGAGAACATGTGGTTCCAACAGGATGAAGCCACACAACACAGGCTAATCGAGCACTTTAGCAAGAGAAATTTACAGGACGCGTAGTTTCGAGATTGACTGATGTCAATTGGCCCGCAAGATTCTGCGACCTAACACCTTTGGATTTCTTTTTATGGGGCTATGCGAAAGATCGTATTTACGCAAAAAATTCTCAAAATATTGAGCAATTGAAAACCAATATTCGTGAAGTTATGGCCAAGATATTACTGGCAATGTGGCGAAAAGTCATTGAAAATTACCTCAAAAGGATTGAGGCCTGTAAGAGGTCCCGTGGAAATTTGAATTATGTTGTATTTCATGTATAATGGCAAGGTTGAATCTTTATACTGAATAAAAAATGTTGTTTCCATCTGATTATTTTATGTGTTTCTTTTTAGCTTTACTTTCCCAAGCGTAAAATGGATAACCGTATATGATTACAAAATTTTACATCGGAAGGGCAAAGCTCATGGAAATACTGACGCCCTATCTCGTCGTCCATGTCCAGTTAAGGGCAAGTGTTGCCGAGGAATTGAGGGAAAGAAGCGGACCGTTTTTCTGCAAATGATAACAGCTGAACTCGATAAGGGTTGGTCACCGGAGGAAATTCAAAATGCCCAGCTTGCTGATGAAGACATTGGACCATTACTCGTATGAAAGCAGACAATTGGGCCACCTGAGGCTGTTGACATCGCTAGAACCTTTCCTGAAACCGAATGCCGAAATTGATACATGTTAGTTGTGGCCAATTATTTCAGCAAATGGCCCAAAATCAACCCCATTCACAACCCGGAAGCAACTTCTGTAGCCAAACAGCTAGTGTTAAATTGGGTCAGTACGTACGGCGTACCTTGTGAACTACGTTCGGGTCAAGGTCAAAACTTTGAGCTACTAGTTTTTGGTGAAATGTGCAAACTGCTGGGAATACGAAAATGAGGACAACACCACTGCATCCCTAATCCGATGGAAAGGTCCAACGTTTCAACGGCACACTCAATACACACCTGGCCAAGATGCTTGACGAGAATCAAAGGGACTAGGACCGGCACATTTCATTATTTTTTATGGTGTATAGAGCTGCTGAACAAGCATTGATGGGCCAAGCCCCAGCCAAAATAACTTTTTGAAAGACTATTTGTCTCTCGGCTGAAATTAAGTTCGGAAACCCCATACGATCTCGAAGTACGCAAGTGAGCTAAGGCAGCGGTTGAATTAGATACATCGGACAGTGCGAAAATATCTCGAATCAGCGACTGACTGCATGAAATCTAGGCATGATCTAGTGGCTTCCAGCAAAATGACTTGGTGTGGCTATATCACCCACAAAGGTAGAAGGGTGAGTTTGCGAAGTTGCAGCATAATTGGGAGGAACCGTACCGAGTTCCAAAGCGAATCAAAGATGTCGTATATCGTCAACAAAAACACCATAAGTCGAGATCCAAAGTGAAAATCGTGCACCTGGACCATCTTGCCCCATACTAAATCCAGGAGACGTAACTACCACTGGCGATACATCTTTTCAGGGCGAAAAGCACTGAAGTGGGGGCAGTGCTACATGTACAAACAAATCGCAATCGATGTCACAACTATTAATAACATCATGATCAATATTGATGGAAAGTAAATGAATGTACTCGAAGGTAGAAGAATGGGCCAAGTAGATCCATGATCAATATCTGAAAGTGACGTCACTACGAGTACTCAGGTTTGCTCGAAGAGTCCAGGTTGTTCTCATCAGAACGTTTGCCAATATACGACAAATGAATATATAAAGCGGAGCTGGATGAATGGGGAACTACGATAAGTGTAGAGCGTGAATTGAAGGCGATATTGATTGATAGTAAAGTAAAGGTTTTTTGTGATGTATTTGAAGGCATTGGAAACATGAATTGAAAGCACAAGTGAAAAGTGAACTAAGGTGAGATTTGTAAAATAGTTTAGTTAATTATTGAGCATTCGTAGTAAATAAACTCTTTCAACTTAATTTAAAAGGCAGTGTGTTTTCACTTTCCTGGGACATTAAATTTATCGGCTGTGGGGCGTACATGCGACAAGACCCGTGGGAAGTTTTGGTCCACCCGCCTTATAGACCAGACTTTGCTCTGTCTAACTTTCATTTATTTCGCTCGATGCAAAACACCCTCACTGGAATACGTTTCACTTCAGAGCAAGGCTTCCGAAATTGGATAGATTCGTTTTTGGCCCCCAAGCCGGCGCAATCTTTTTGGGATGGAATTCATAAATTGCCTGAAAGATGGGAAAATGTTGTAACTTCCGATGGACAATACTTTGAATAAAATATATTAAAGGATTTTTCTACAATAAAGCATCAAATTTCGCTAAAAAGTGCCGGTTATTATATATAGGTATAGATATATATATATATATATATATATATATATATATATATATATATATATATATATATTTATACATATATACATACACATATACGTGTATATATATAAATGTATATATATATATATATATATATATATATATATATATATATATATATATAAATATATATATTTACAAGTCAACTTTTACTCTTGATAGACAAATAAATATTTACACGTCAACTTTTACTCTGAATAGATAAACAAATGTTTACCAGACAACTTTTACTCTTAATAGATAAACAAATGTTTACAAGTCAACTTTTACTCTTAATAGATAAAATAATGGTCGGACGAGGACGAGGATGATGATGCTGCCGTCGTTACTGAAGATGATGATGATGACTGACTGCAGCGCAGTACCAAGAGTAACTGGTGCGTTGAGCTCCTGCCGTCATATCAGATCATGAGAATCTGAAAGAACGGCACGAGCTATTTTCTATTTTCTGGCAGCGATATTTCGGATTCTGCTCAGCCGTGATGCGCTACGAAGATCTGCCGCGGGAGCAGGATCTACTTGCGGCGCGAGAAAGATGTTGTAGTTGGGGCGTCCCGTGTCGCCACATATATACATATATATATATATATATATATATATATATATATATATATATATATATATATATATATATATATATATATATATATATGTATGTATATTTATATATATGTATATATACTATATATACATATATATATATGTATATATATATATATATATATATATATATATATATATATATATATATTTATATATGTATATACATATATACATATATATATATATATATATATATATATATATATATATATATATATATATATATATATATATATTTATATATGCATATATTTTCATATATATGTATATATATATATATATATATATATATATATATATATATATATATATATATATATATATATACATGTATATTTATATATATGTGTGTATATATATACATATATAAATATATATATATGTATATATATATATATATATATATATATATATATATATATACATATATATATATATATATATATATATATATATATATATATATATATATATATAAGTTGAGTATAATGAGTTGAGTGCTTATAATGAGTTTAGTTCTGGCAAACAATAAAACTACAGCTGAGTTGCTCTAAAAAAGAGTTTTATTTTATTAACTAAACTAGTTTTTAACATTCTTTTAAAACTCATAAAAAAAGACGAATAACATTTAAAGCTATTGTTTCACCAATATAAATCACTTATTTTTAACAATTTGGTTACACTTGATTTCACTTTCAGGTTAACCTTTCTAACCTCCATATATATCATGCTCTCTCACAGTCAATATGACAGACAGCGCCACAGATTTCAATGATGAACTAAATAGAGTTCAATGATAAACTAAACTAGTTCAATGATAAACTAACTGAAGTGTCATGCACTTAGTTTGCATCTCCCCCTATCTAAACTACAAAGTTTGACTGTATTACTCTCTATATGGAAGAGATTCGACTCTGACTTTTTGTGACCAGTGTTTACTTTGTAAATTGAATTGGATATTTTTTCTACAATTTGATAAGGTCCTTTTTTCAAGTCATCTAATTTTTTTCGGTTTAACCGGTTTCCGTTTTCAATATATTCCGAATCTCTGACTGTTAGTTTAGAATGTTTTCTGTTTTTATCAAATCTTTGTTTATTAAAGATATTTTTTCTACAATTTGATAAGGTCCTATTTTCAATTCATCTAATTTTTTTCGGTTTAACCGGTTTCCGTTTTCAACATACTGGGTCTGTATAAAAAGTAACCGGACTAAGCCCGCCCCGCGCCGTCAAAGCGTCTGCTAACCGGTATCTGGTGCTATAGTGGTGATGGGGGTCTAGGTTAAAGGAACCGGGCTGGCAGCAGTTGCCTCCAAGTGCATCGAGTGAGAGCGGAGTGCGTGTTCAGTTCCGTCGTCGGAGTGAAAATGGAACGTACGATCGAGCAACGTGTTAGCATCAAATTTTGTGTCAAACTCAAGAAAACGGCCACGGAAACTCTTCAAATGATTCAAATGATTCAAGAGGCTTACGGTGAGGATGCTCTGTCCAGAACTCAAGTGTTTCAGTGGCACAGAAATTTCCGGGAGGGCCGCGATGACGTTCATGACAAACAGCGCGTCGGTCCTCCATCAACGAGTCACGCGGACACAAATGTGCAAAAAGTGCGTGATGTGTTGAACAGTGATCGTCGTCTGAGCATTCGGGCTATCGCAGATGAGGTTGGAATTGATGAGATGACCGTTCGCAATATTATTAAGAACGATCTGGGCATGAGGAAGATCTGCGCGAAGCTGGTACCCAAACACCTGACTGATGAGCAAAAGGAGGGTCGTGTTGCTGTCGCTTCGGAAATCCTTGATCGACTGCAAACCCAACCAGAGCTTTCAACCACGTTATTACAGGAGACGAGACGTGGGTTTTCGAATACGATCCTGAGACGAAGCGGCAGAGTTCGGAGTGGCACACACTGGTGTCACCACGACCGAAAAAAGCGCGCATGAGCAAACCGAAGGCGAAGTTGATGCTCATTCTTTGACGTCAAAGGCATTGTTCACAAAGAGTTTGTGCCACCCGGCCAAACTGTAAGCGGCCAGTATTACAGAGAGGTGCTCCGTCGACTAATCGCCCAGGTTCACCGAGTCCGTCCGGAGATTGCCAATTCGTGGATCCTCCATCACCACAATGCTCCGTCGCACATTTGCCTGCTCGTCACCGAGCAGTTGGCCAAACAGTCGAGGGCAACGTTGCCACAGCCTTCTTACAGCCCGGATATGGCACCAGTGGACTTCTTTCTGTTCCCCAAGATCAAGAGACACCTTAAGGGGACGCGGCTCGGGACTCTGGAAAACGTTCAACGTGCAACGATGAGGGCTCTAGACAACATCGAAGTTGCCGACTTTCAGGGAGCGTTCGGGGATTGGAAAATCCGGTATCAGCGTGTTTTCGACTGCAATGGGGACAACTTTGAAGATTTCTAAAGAAAAATTGTACATATTTTGTCAATAAAAAATTTCCTGAGGTATTTTCCTGAGGTATACCGAATCTCCGACTGTTAGTTCATAATGTTTTCTATTTTAATCAAATCTTTGTTTAGTATAAAATCCCACAGGATTTTATACTATTTTCTAGGGCAATTTTTCGATCTCGCAACAGATTTATGTGTTAAATTTTGTTTTAGTTCATCTGGTATAATGTCAACATTTTTTCCCTCCGATAAATATTTTGGAGAAGACCCTGTTATACTATGTTCAGTTTCATTATATTTTCTGCCTAAAGAGTCTGCCCCTATATTATATTTGCCTGGAGAATATATTATTTTAAAATTGAACTGCGACAAGAAATACATTGTCTCCAAGTTCTTCGTCCGTTCTGGCTTTTATATTCATTTTTTCTAAGGGCTTGTGATCTGAAAAAATTGTGAATGTTTTTCCTATAAGCCAGTGTTGCCAGTATTTTACCATTGAAGTTTAATTTAAGACCTTCTTTTAAAATTGCTTCCAATAACAAAGATAAATGCACAATGTGTTTTTCGAACATTTCATAAAATACTCAAATATCGTCGATATAATTGATATTAAAATTTGACAGTTTATGCTTTCTTATAATGCTACTCAAAATTCTTTGAAAAATAGCTGGAGAAGTTTTTAAACCATAAGATAAACAAGTCCATTGAAAGTGTGCCTCTTGAATAACAAATCAATTTTTAGAGGTATGGACCAGAACGCTGAGTTAACATCAAGTGTTGAAAAAAATTTACATTTCCTTGTTTCAATCATTAGATTCTCGATAAGCGGAAATGGTTGTGATTGGGGGACTATCATTTTATTTAATTCTCGAATATCTATACAAAGCCTTGATCTCGTTCCGTCTTCTTTTTTAAATGGCAGTGTTACCGGAGCGACAAACGGGCTATATGACTCCTCAATTAAATTATTTTTAAGTAATTTTGATATTTGATATTCAATTTCTTTCATATCCTTAATAGAGCACCTATATGGCCTTTTGCTACAGTATTTATCCATCATCAAATCAGTATGGGCTTCATAACTTCTTACAGTACCTATATCAAATTTGTCTTTAGTGAAGACTGAATTATATTTTCATATCAATTTATCAATGTCCGATTTTTTTTGATGATCTAAATTATTTACTGAAATATTAAAATTATCGACTATTATATTTTCATTAAAGTTTATTTTATACTCATTAATGATTTTGTTTTTTGTATATTTCTTGGTAATATCCATACCTTTTTTTTCATAATATTTATCTTGTTTATTCCCTATGTCACTACCTGAACTGCCAGGAATTTCTTTAGTCTTTATAGGTTGCGTTTCTTTATTTTTTTGTAGTCTTTATTATTATTGCTGAGGACATTTTGCATGATACTTAAATTCTCATTTTGAGTTAAATGAAATTTTTGTATGCAGCCTAACCCAACTAGGAAATCATAGTCGAAGTTGTCTTTATCTATAACAAAAATATTGACCTTTTTTTTAATTTCTATTGATTTTTCACGCCATTAGTTGTTTTTAAATTAACATTGTTATTATAAAAAGGTATTCTTTTTAACGATAATAACCTCGAATTTATTAAGGACACATTAAATTCTGAATCATGGATTCCTGTTGTTTCCAAAGTGTCATTTATTAGTAATTTAATTTTTATTAATGGCGGCACTATTAGTTTTTTGGATCAATTTCATTTAACTCTTTCTCTAATTCAAAATTGTTAACACTCCTTATTTGGTCTTTTTTTGCCTATCATTATTTTTAATTTTGAACCGAGATTGAGATTCAGGGTGGTAACGTATGCCTTTATTTTCTTTGCCACAAATTTTACAGGGACCAGCTACGGGCTTCATATTTTTCTCTTTAATTTTACTTTTGGAAGTTCCTATCTTTTTATCAAATATTTTTTTGTGTATCATATACTCTAAACATCTTAAATTATTAAATATGTCCTTAGTCTCTTTTAAATTATTCCTATCAATCTTATCTGCAATAAAATAAGGTAATCCGGTGGCCATTAGATCAATTAGAGTGATTATATTTATGGACTTATTTATCTCTAATAGTAGTCGTTCTTTCTTTAACGCTTATTCCAGTAGTGAGCCCTGCCTGTATCCAAATAGCATTGCATACCTGATCGGTGACCAACCCTTGCCCTCGTATGTTTCACAAAAGTTATTTTTCCACATTGCCCATTCTGAATTTATTGTATACTTTATAAGCATGGAACTATACCAATCTAAACAAGAATCTTCTATAAATAACCTCAAAATTTCAATCTTTTTGACACCTTCATCTATTCCTATACGGGCACATTCCGCTTCAAAGGTAGTCATCCACTGAGACACATTAGTAATCTTGCTATTGAACTTTTCTCTAACAAATTTTTCTACCATTTATCCTATATTAAAAGATTTTGATGAATTTTTTCTCATTTCAGCGAAGTTTTCCATCATTCTTGCTACTGGTTCTTCTGAAATTCCTGTTGTTGAAGTTGGTGGCTTTGTTTTTTCCTCCAATAGGTATTCCATAAATTGTTTATTTCCATCTTCATCACAATAAACCGCCTTCATCTCCGGGTTCATGGATATCCACACCTGTCGTTTCTCATGCCGTTTTTGTAATGTAGTGTGTCAAATCTTAGCTTTTCCATTATTCTGCTGTAGCTGTAGCTGTAGAAATGTTGTAGCTGTAGAAATTTTGTTTTAGAATATGTTGAGTTGAGTATTATGAGTTGAGTGCTTATAATGAGTTTAGTTCTGGCAAACAATAAAACTATAGCTGAGTTGCTATAAAAAAGAGTTTTATTTTATTAACTAAACTAGTTTTTAACATTCTTTAAAACTCAAAAAAGAAGAGAAACAACCTTTAAAGCTATTGTTTCACCAGTACAAATCACTTATTTTTAACAATTTGGTTACACTTGATTTCACTTTCAGGTTAACCTCATATCATGCTCTCTCACAGTCAATATGACAGACAGCGCTACAGAGCTCAATGATAAACTAAACAGATTTCAATGATAAACTAAACTAGTTCAATGATAAACTAAATAAAGTGTCATGCACTGGGTTTACATATATATATATATATATATATATATATATATATATATATATATATATATATATATATATATATATATATATATATATATATATTAATATATATATATATATATATATATATATATATATATATATATATATTAATATATATATATATATATATATATATATATATATATATATATATAATATATAAATGTTTATATGCTTATATATGTATCTCCTTCTTCTTCTTCATAGTACTTCAGCCCCTCTCGGAGCTTCGCTTTCTGCAAAAAGTGCCTCCAACTGTCCCGGTCCATTGAGTGCGTAATCCAGTTTTAAAATCTAAGCAGCGACGAACTG
Organism: Odontomyia ornata; assembly: GCA_963969285.1. NCBI lineage: Eukaryota > Metazoa > Arthropoda > Insecta > Diptera > Stratiomyidae > Odontomyia > Odontomyia ornata. The sequence goes on along the minus strand of OZ017738.1, from coordinate 272,169,505 downwards.
TCTTCGTTGACCGAATCAGACCAGCGTTTCCTCAGTTTCCCCACTGGTCTGCGGCCTTCAGTTCTTCCAGCGAATACTTTTTTGGGTGTTCGTTGTTCGTCCATACAATTCATCTGGCCAGCACATTGCAGCTTCCGCAGTCTTACAATCGTTGAGACCGCCGACTCACCAAAAATTTCATGCAACTCATAGTTCTCATAGTTGTATTGAATTTACCATTGGTCCTCCTCTAGCTTTGCTCCGATTATTCGGTTCAGGATCTGTCACTCAAAGGTGTTCAATATATTTGCGGATACTTGGGTTAGCGTCCATGTTTCACACCCATAGCATAACATAGGTCTTATTCCAGACTTGTATACCTGGAGCTTTGTTTTCCTGCATATGCACCTGGTCTTCAAGATCGTCAAAACTGAAAAAAAATTTTAATTGCAAGCTGTATTCTTCAGAGTATTTCGTCTCTTTCAATACCGGTTCTCGTTATTTTGGGTCGTAAATGTACAAATTTGCTCATATTTTTGATACTGCATACGCCAAGTGTGATATCTAGTGTGTTTGAGGTATTTTCGCTCGAATGCGTCATGTGCTTTGTTTTGTTTTCATTGATTTGTAGCCCCACAAGTTTTGCTTCGCTTTCGAGTTTCAGGTAGAACTCAATGGCAGTTGTTAATTAACGTAATAAAATGTTGATATCATCCGCATGGGCTACTACTTGACTTGACTTGCATAGTAATGCGCCTCGTGGATCGACAGGTAGCTTCCTTATGACGTACTCCAGAGCCAAATTGAATAGCAGTAGGACCAGCCTGATTTAGTCCAATGTTTGTGTCAAAGGTATCGGTGAGTTGGTTGTTGATGTGGACTTGGGAGGTCGCCGACGTCATTTTCATTTTGGTAAGACGGACTAATTTGGCTGAAATGCCAAAACAAAGCATTATTTGGCACTGTGCATTACGGCCAATACTGTCGTATGGTTGCTTAAAACCACTTAAAATTTAGTGTATGCATATTGCGAACTCCCAGCATTTCTCAAGTACTTACTTGAAAGTGAGCAGTTGGTCTCTAGTTGATCAATCTACTCTAAAACCACCTTGATACTCCCCAATAGTACTGTTGGCATATGATCTGATTTTATTTTCTAAGATCTTTGAAAATATTTTGTAGGCCGTACAAAGCAGGGATATGCCTCTATAATTTTCTTTCCGTAGCTTGTCACCTTTTTTGTGGAAAGGGAATATAATTGATTGGCTCCACTCTTTCGGCATATGTTCTTGTTACCAGAAGTGCTGGATGACTTTGCGAATAGATTTATGAATACTGTTGCCACCATATTTGATAAGCTCCACTCGAGTCCCGCCGATTCATAATTCTTTTGGAATTTGATGATGGAAAAAACTTGATCGAGAATTGGTGGGACTGATGGCAGTTATCCGGGAACATATAAAGCCTACAATGTTCTGCAGCTGTGTGGAGAATTAAGGAGTTTCTTGAAATATGATGCCCATTTTTCCGTAAGCTTAGTTTCATTGGTGACGATATGCCGATGTCATCACGACAGAGCGTGAATTTGGGCTTGTAACCTCAGTTAAGGTATTTCACTGCTTTTTAGGGTTTTGTACTAATATACAAAACCCTATTGCAATCACGACCTTTGTCCGTCTGTCCGTCCGTCCGTCCGTCCGTCCGTCTGTATGTCACAGCACTTTTTCTCCAAAACTATAGAGGCTACAGCCATGAAACTTTCTGGAAAGGTCAGAAGTGGTGACTTCTTGAAGGTTCATGGGTGAAAAAAATTTTCAAAGGGGTTTAAGAAGGTCTCCCCATATAGGGAGTTGACCCTTCAAAAAACAATTCTCGCCATTGGTAGTCGAGTAGGGTGTTATTGGAAAGGTCTCAATGAGATCTTTTCAAAACAGGTCTTAAAATTACCTTATGAGTACCGAGGGGGGCAGGGGAAGGGGAAATGTACGAACTTTTCACGTACCCCCCTTCCTCGCGATTGGACACATTCACTCAACTTTGTTAGTAATAGTATGATTTATCAATTTTATGTTTTCTTGAATAAAATCTAAATGGTACCCTTAAATTCAATAAAATTTAGCAAACAAATGACTATTTATAAGATTGATCTTTTCTGAAAGTTTAATAAAGATCGAATAGTATTTAACGAAGTTATAATATGAAAAATGTGTTTCCTCCCTCGCGAATGTACAACCGTGATCTAAAAAAATCTGAAAAAATTATCAAGCGATATATTTATGGGTATAACTTTAACAAATACCTCAGAAGTCAAAATTCTTTCAACTTAGTTAATAATAGTATGATCCTCGAACATGCCGTGTTTATTCATTTTATTCGTTGCTGGTTACGGCATTTTGTAAGTTGAGTACAAAACCCTTCTGACATGAGCATAGGTCTGTCTACCCAACTTGTTATGCTTGCCTTGTGTTGTTGGTCGCTAGACTTACATCCTTAGTTCTCAATAGGTCATCAAAGTATTTTATTTTTTCAATTCTAGTAATGTTATTTGCTACTCTACTAAGATTTTCATAGTTGTTCAGCAATGCGTCTGATAAGATGGGAGCCAGCTGTTTGTCGAGTGTCTCCATGAAATTTTTGCCAATAGACGCCGTTTGGAGCCTTTCAATGTCAAATTTTTGTAGTGGGTTGTTATTTGCCGAATATGCCTTTGACATACGACATCGATAGGTTAATTTGATCAAGTAATGATCTGACTAACAATTGGCTCCTCGGTATGTACGGATGTCAAGTATGCTCGAGGCCCAACATTACCAGATCGAAACATAATCGATCTTGTTATGTGTTCGCATCCGGTGATACCCAAGTCATTTTATGTATGCGTCTATGTGAGAAGCAAGTCGAGCGTAAGAATAGATTTCTGCAACATGCTACGCAAATTTCGCGCTGTCTATTGTCATCTATTTAACCATGGATACTATATCCTCCAGATGTTCCCCGATGAGATAGGTCAGGTTTTATGTCAGTTATAGGCAATGAGTTAACTAGTCTTTTCAGGTGATTAACGAACTTTCCTTCGTTTCTTCGTCATTTTCTTCAGTTGGCGCGTGAACTTTGATCAGCCAGTTTTTGAAGAATTTTGCTTCCATTAACTGTCTTAAAATCAATAATATGATTCAAACTCTCTATCCACAATGAAGGCCACTCTGTGTTGTCATTTTCCAGTAGGCTCGCACTTTTGAATATTATATGGGATCTCATGTCTTGTATTTCAATTTCAGTCCAGTTCATTTCCTGGATTATTATTTTAATTAATATTCGCTGGCGTGTTGTAAAAAATCCTTAACAGCATCATCCTAATCGAATGATCTAACGCTCCAGAGTCGAGTGTCATAGTCCTTTTTCCATTTGCGACATTGTTGCCGTGAGTGTAATCCATTTCGAAGCTCTTCTGCAGGTTTCGAAACATTGTAGGAGTTTGCCCATCGCTCAACCACTATTTCGGCGGCATGGTTACTGCTTCGATTCCATTTTCAGGCGTGGGAGACTCACTTTCACTTTTATACATCCCCATAAAGAAGGTGTAGGTAAGATTTAGTAGCAGAGCTGTGGATGTATTTACAGTTATTAGCAATTCTCGGCATTGTCTCCTTATAGAGGCCTTATATATGTATGTACACACAGGAATATTATATATATATATATATATATATATATATATATATAGGGTGCGTACAGTATTTGAGGACATGCATAAATGTGACTATAACTTCGCGAATTTTTTTTTATTTTTTTTTCCTTTTTCAGATGAGAAATGGTGAACTACAACATCACTCAAGAAATGAAGAGACATGTTGTCATTGACGCTACATGTGCGAACCATACAGATTAAGAGATCTCTAATTTTCTTAATTGCGCCCGTTCATTCGTGCATATGGTTCGCCGTAAATTAGAAGCATCAGGAGGCGATACAGAATCGGTTGAAAAACGCAAAAAGCACGAACAACATTCTGACACTACCCAATCTGCAGAGTTTTTAGAGCAAGTGCAAGCGATCATAGACGAGGACTCTTCAAAATCAATGAGGTTTCTTGCGAGTGAGCTTCATGTTTCTGATCACCTTATTTGTAGAGTTGTCCACGAAGACCTTCGGTATAAGTCTTACGTGAGGCGCGGAGGACAGTTCATGTCAGAACGAACACGGGAACAGAGAGTTCTCCGATTACGACGCCTTTTAAACAAAATCAAACACCTTGAGGCGTCCAAAATGTTATGGTTTTTTTCGACGAAAAAATTGTTGACCAAGATCAAAACACCAATCGCAGAAATGACAAACGGCTATGTTCAAGTCCTACAGAGGTTCCTGTTGTTATGCACACAAAATTTCCAGCCACTGCTATGGTTTTAAGCGTTGTCAGCAACGAAGGACATGTTATGCTACCACACTTTTTTACTCAAGGACTTCGAGTGAACTCTCTTGCATACATCGAGGTTTTGGAGACGGTAGTGAAACCTTGGATAAACAATGTAAGCGAAACCAGACCATACATTTTTCAAAAAGACTGTGCTCCCTCACATGAAGCGATGGTGACACAAGATTGGATGGCCGAAAATGTTCATGAACACATAACACCGAACCTATGGCCACCTAGCTCCCTAGACCTTAATCCTTTGGATTATTACGTATGGGGCGTAGTTGAGCGTGAAACCAATAAGCGTCCTCATAATACCACTTCTTCGCTGAAGACTGCTATTAATGCCGTTATGGTCAATATGAACAAGGAGCATTTGGTTCGGGATTGAAGAGGTTATTGCTGCTCATGGCGATTTTATTGAATAAATTTATAGTCATATATTAATTTAACGTAGTATAAAAAGTTCCTGAAATTTCATTAAATTTTGTTAAAAATACAAGCTCATTTAATTTTACTCTCAAATTATCCTCAAATACGGCACGCACCCTGTATGTGCACGAGCACGATAGTTGTCCCCAAATACCGTACGCACCCTGTATATATACATATATACATATATGTATATATATATATATGTATATATATATATATGTATATATATATATATATATATATATATATATATATATATATATATATATATGTATGTATATGTATATATGTATATATATATATATATATATATATATATATATATATATATATATATATATATATATATATATATATATATATAAATAATAATAATATTTATAAACAAAGGTATGCATAAAGTGACAATAAGTAAGTTACTCTCTGGGAATTAGCCTGAAAGATCCTTCTCAACCCTATCACTCGTTCATGTTTATTCGATACCAATTGCCTTAATTTTCAGTAAACTATGGCTCATAATTTTCGTGAAAGCGTCATGAAAATGATGTCCCATAGCCTGGTGAAAACTCAATCAGTCATTTTCATGTTCATTTTTGAGTTTTGTTCTAAAATAGGAAACTGTATTGAAATCACGACCGTTGTCCGTCCGTCCTTCTGTATGTCACAGCAGTTATTCTCGAAAACTTTAGAAGCTACAGCCAATAGATTTTGTGCTAAGATCAGACGTGATGACTTTTTTATAGTTCAGGGTGAACAGTTTTTTAAGTGTGGTATACATTAAAAAAAATTTCACCACATTTAGCCGAGTAGGGTATCATATAAATGCACAAAATGTTTGCGTGCCATCCCCAACGATTTGATTCCTTTCATGCGAAAAATATGCGAAAAATGTGAAAAAAACATGGATATACTCCTTTATGAATTCAACACCAACAAATAAATCAGAAGCCAAATTTGGCTCAACTTTGTTAGCAATAGTTTGATTTATCAATTTTACATTTCGAGAACCAGATGGTTACTTGCAAAACTCATCAACGCTGGTCACATGGTATTTAATGAAGTTATGGAGGTTTGAATTTCCCTTTATAACAAACAACAACAATGCAATGCAACAAACGCGATTAATAATCTTCAAACAAAATAGTGGCCGTTTTAAATGAGAAGATTGAGTAAAGTAAGTACCATTGGGGCTTTCCATCACACCAGGAACCCAGCTTTTGATTGGATCTTCACCGAATTTTGAGAAAAAATGAACGAAGAAAATATATTTGAATTTTATTTAGTCAATGGTTGCTAGTAACATAGAACAAAACGGCAGCTGGCTAAAATAGAGTAACTATTGTTAGATATTTTTTTATTTTTTCTTGAGTTTACTCGTTATTGGTGTCTGCATATCGTAAATTGCGTATAACACCCTTCTGACATGAGAGTAGTTGTGTTTACCCAAGTTGTTAAAGTTATGATCGACCGGCATTCTCCCGCAGGAGGAGTCCCGGTCGACAAGAATACTCTTGGAGGCTAGCATTCTTTGGGGAGTTCCGCCCGCACGTACCCAAGGAAATTCCTGCAGGGAGAATGCCGGTCAACAAGAGCACTCTTGAAGGCTAGCATTCTTTGGGGAGCGCCGCTCCCACGGACCCAAGAATATGGGGGGTGCCGTGAGGTTCCCTCCTGGGATGACAGGTAACGGCTCTGATTGGATCTGGACTACGCTTTGGACAACGAACTGGAATTGACGCTTTGGGCTGGCGGATGTGATGATTTGGACCTAGTTGCTTTACACAGTAGCGCCGAGGTGAAACTCGTGTGTTAACGGCTCTAATTCAACTATCATACCGTCTCCGTCCGAGTAAAACCTTGGTAAGCCTCGGAGTACGTTCAAAGTTCGCACCATTGGGTTGGTGGTGTAGGTTTGGTTGAGACAGACTCCCGACTAGCACTGGTCTGGCTCTGAGCACTTGTCCCCATAAGGGCTTGTGCCAACACTCGCATGGCCTCCTTGCTTTGCAAAGATAACCATGGGACCAAAAAGGTGACTACACATACGAACGGAGATAGCGGCTCCGAGGGGGGACCCAACAAAACTGGAGCAACCAAAATCATAACATCAAAAAAATCCCAAAAAAAGAAACAAAAAACAATAACAACGACGACGCAACCAGCGGTTGAAGCCACGATGTTAACAGTACATCGAGAGTGGTACTAACCATGACAAAAATAACGAATAACACAATGACAGTGAAGACAGACAAAAAGCGGAGATTAGCAGACAGTCTGGTTCATACTGAGATTCCTGCGGCGTTCGGGCGCAGCAAAAAAATGACGCGAATGCCAGACTGCCCTATTAAGGAAAAGTGGGAAACTCTGCAGGACGCTTCAAGTGTTCGAGCGGTGGAAGATAATACAAAGAGCATCAAAAATTCGATTGTCACTGCTCCGATCGTTACCGAAGTGACCGATGTAAGGGTCACAAATCCCGACAAAGTAAAGAAACATCCCAAAACCAACGAAGAGATGACGCCACAAAAAGCAACGAGTGACCAGACAAATAATGCGATGTTGTGCAATTGCACCGCCAACGACGAAAATGTGGCAGAAGTACTGCATTCGGAGACGGAACGCGATAACCTCTCCCAAGGATGGTTGCAAAGTACAATTGCCACCCAGCGATATGAAGACGAAAGGCTTTTCCGAACAGCGGGAGATGTTCTGAAATGAATACAATCTGCATGCGACTCGCCAAAAATCAGCAAAGCAGTAAAGGTTGGGCTCCTTGAACGAGAGGAGCTCCAAGATTGAATTTGGCACTATTGGAGGAGCTGGTTAAGGGCCGAAGATGAACAGAATGCTAAAGAGGTGCTTGGGGCGAAATCTAAAGGCGACATGCAGATAGTTCCACCATTAAAAGTCAATAAAAGCATGGCGTCTAGTGCAATCGAAGGAGATCAGGATAAAAGAAGGAAGAAAGAGGCACTTGACTGGCGTAGAGCTCCAGATCATGGGTTCCAGATAGTGCTTATAAAAGGAGCGAGGAAAGCAGCAAAGAAACTCCTTCAAAAAGTGCAAGAAAGTAAAGTTCGCACCGACGCCCAATCAGAAAAAGGACCTGGTGCAAAACAGGAGAGGCAGAAATCCCGACGACGTAGACTCCGGTGGCAGGCACTGCTCCTACGCGGAGGTACTGCGGGACATCAGGGGAAACGTAAGGCCTGAAAACACCAACACTACCATTGAAGTAGTACAACCAACGCGGTCGGGGCCACATACTGTTCGAATTCGAAGCATTCTGCGACGCTGTAAAGAAAGTCCTCGGCAAAAGCGCAACTATAGCCTCGCTTGAACCGATGGTAACGATCGAAATAACAGACATTGACTACATCGCGGATCTGGCCGGGGTAGAAAAGGGCATCAAAAAGGAGTTCCCTAGCGTGGAAAGGATCAAAGTGAGACTGAAACCAGAAATCAATAGGGGACAACGCATGGCCATAGTTGACTTGACCGAAAAGGACGCCGAACAATTCCTGAACAAGGGCGAAGTACGAATTGGGTGGGTCGTCTGTAGGATATGGCGAAGAGCAACGCCTCTTCAATGTTTCAAATGCCTTGGTTATGGTCACACCACACAAATATGGAAAGGACCCGATAGTAGTTCCCTATGTTACAAATGCGGTGAAATGGGACATAAAAGAAAAGACTGTACGAAGGAGGCACACTGCATTCTCTGCAAGGATACTGATCCAAAACCTGATTTTGGACACGTCTCGGGATCAGGAAAATGCCGGGTGTTCTAGGAAGCTCTATTCAAGGCAAAATCAGAGCTTTGATGAACCGCATCCTGCAGCTAAGCCTATAACGCAGTTCAACCGCCCAAAATCTGCTTGAGCAATTTGTGAGGGACACGAAAGCTGGCTTCTTGCTGCTGGGTGAGAAACACCATAATATAAGTCCTGCATTATGGTATTCTGTAGGAACTGGTACTGCCGCCATCTGGGTTTGGAACAGTGACTTTCAAGCGGAGTTGTGGACGGGGGATGTTTTTGTGTGGGTCGGTGCTCAGGGACCAGCTTCTTTAGTGTGTACCTAACGCCTAATGAATCGATATCATCTTTCCAAGCCAGCTTCAGGCTTTTGAAGGCACTGTTTCGAACGCAGAGGGCAAAGTGCTCGCTGGAGGTGACTTCAACGCTAAAGCAATCATGCCTCGGATGGATCTGCGGGTGAAACGAATCCTGAAAATGGCGGCCAGGACGGCGCTTGTCTTACTAAACACTGTAAATACGCCGACTTTCCACTGTATTGGCTGTGAAGGAACCATACCGGACGTGACGTTTGCCTTGGAGTCCTTAGTACGGAGGATACACAGCTGGAAAGCATCAAAGGACTACTCAGCCAGTGATCATCAAAGCATTCTACTCGAGATAAGTGAAGTTGTCTCCCGACATCCGTGTTCTCGTCTTTCTACAACTGGATGGAACATCGGAAGGATGGACGTCAAGAGGTTCATCAAGGCCGCTGCAGCGAGCTTCGGAGGGGACGGAAGAACTGGCAGCTCAAGGCGTGGTGAACTCTACTATGAGCATAATTACGACTGCTTGCTGCGCTTCTATGCCCCGTCGAAGACCCCGGCACGGCAAGCCCCCAGTGTACTGGTGGTCAACTGAAATCGCTGATAAGTGAAGGGAGTGTCACAAACTTCGACGTGAGGCTCAACCGGCGCGGAACCGTGTCGAGGCATGCAACCGGGTGGCAGTATATAAGTCAGCCAGGAAATGCCTTCGCAAATTGATCAACAATAGCAAGGCTTGCTGCTGGCAAGACCTAGTGGACAACGTGAACAAGGATCCGTGGGGCCTTTGCTAAAAGCTAGTTATGCAGAAGCTTGGTGCCTTACGGAAGCATTGTATACATGACGCAGAAAAGATGGATGCAATATTGCAGGGACTCTTCACCACCCATCCCGTCCATGTTGACACTGTCCATGGTGGAATAGCAGTCGAGTGTCCACTCTTCACACAGCTGGAACTGGAGGAGGCAGTCCTCTCATTGCAAGCGAGGAAGGCTCCAGGTCCAGATGTTCCAGCTGAGGTGTTGCGGCTTGTCTATCACCATTGTCCTGACTTGCAGCTCAGCACATTCAACGCTTGCCTACGGGATGGAGTTTTCCCGGTACGAAGGAAGTGGGCGGGGCTCGTGCTGATCAGCAAGGGGAAGGGAAATCCCGAATGGCCGTCTGCATACCGCCCGTTATGCATGCTAGACACAGCTGGGAAAGTGCTAGAGAAACTCATCAAGGGAAGACTCACTGACGCTATTCGTGCTGCTGGGGACCTACCTCTTCGGCAGAACGGCTTTAGAGCAGGACGTTCTACCATTGAGGCGATTGCAGAGGTGGTGAAGGCAATCCAAAAGGCAGAGGCATATAGTTGCATCAAACGACGGATCGTCCTGTTGGTGACACTCGACGTCAGGAACGCCTTCAACTCCGCTAGATGGGTGGATATTCTGGATACGCTGGAAAAGCCTTTTCAAACTCAAAAGTATTTAATGCGGCTTTTAAGGAACTACCTAAAGGACCGAGGCCTGCTCTACGACACGACGCAGCGCCGACGAAGGATGGAAACTACATCGGGTGTTGCCCAAGGATTTATACTTGGTCCGGACCTGTGGAACGTGTCTTCCGATGGGCTACTGAGACTTGAGATGCCAGATGAGTCGCGCTTGGTCGGCTATTTGGTTGATGTTGTGGCTCTTGTCACTGGACGCACCGCTAAACAGCCGCAACATAGGCTAGGTATGCTAATGCGCCGAGTGAGGGACTGGATGACTGCTCGCGGCCTCATTTGAGGACTGGTGAAAGCTAAAGTGGTCATCTTGACAAAAAAGAGAATATCTAGAGTAAGGATGATCAGTATTGGAGACATACAAACCGAATCGAAGCCAACGGTGAAGTTCCTGGGGCTGCTGATCGACTCGAAAATGAGTTTCTTTGAGCAAATCAGGGTAACCGCTGAGAAGGTCGTTTCGGGAATAAAGGCCGTGAGCCGACTTATGGCCAACGTAGGGGGACCCAACCCATCAAGAAGACACCTCTTGATGAGTGCTGGTCAGTGCTACTGTACGGAGCAGAGGTATGGGGCGACGCTCTCAGCAAGGAGGTATACCGAAAACGTTTGGGGCAGGTACAGAGTAGAGGAGCATCTTCGTATCCAACAGTCTCTGACTTGGCGGTGAGAGTTATTGCAGGCGTGATACCTGTCGCCCTCCTTGCTAGAGAGCGCCGCGCTATTTACCTGAGCCCAAACAAGGATGCGAGGGACATGGTTGTCCACGAGGAGAGACAGCGCTCGCTCAACGATTGGCAGCAGTCTTGGGTGAATTGCACGAAGGAAAGGTGGACTGCACACCTCATCCTGGATATGAGACCATGGCTTAATCAGAGACATAGTGAGACTGGCTTCTATCTGACCCAGCTTTTGAGCGGGCATGGGTGTTTTCAGTCTTATCTGCACAAGATTGGTAAGTCACGGTCCCCCGATTGTCGGTTATGCCCAGGAGAGGAAGACAATGCCTGCTACACATTTTTACGTGTACAAAATGGGTCATGCTCTGAAGAGAACTCTACATGGGGACGGAAGAGCTCACCCCGGTTAAAATAGTCGTGGTGATGCTCGAATCGGTTGACAAATAGAGCCAGGTGGCACATTATGCTCGGGGAGTCCTGAAATATAAAAGGGACTCACAGCAGCCGGGGGCGCTGGGGCTGGTAGATCACTCCTCTGGCACTTCCTCTTCCCCTCTCCCTTCCCGCTAGGAAAGGGATCCCGCGGCTTGAAGGCCCCTCGTGGCGTAACAAAACGACACCTGGCCCGAGGTAATGTGTCAAACGGTTCCAGGCTGGGTTTTCAGGTTGACAGAGGATGTGTTTAGTGGGTAGTCCAGTCGCGCATGGAAGTTCCACACTCTGTGCATAAATGGCATTCTCCTCCCCACCACAAAAAAAGTTATGATCAGTAATACAGTGAAAAGTGTTGGCTTTTTGAGTTGCAATTTCCGTCGCTCTTTAGAATGAAAATCACTCATTTTGATTATCTGGCATATAGTATTATGTAAGATAGTATCCAGAAATCAAACAAGACAGATTTAAGCTCATGTCAAAAGGATTTTGTACTTAGCTTACAATATGTGGATAAGTAGAATGATTTAATTCAAGAAAAACTTTTGTGACATGCACAACAAAATTATTCTTGCTTTAAAAGCGCTCCCTTTTAACCAGCCAAAATTTTGTTCCAATATTGCTAAATAAAATTGTAATCGTATTTTGTTCATAGTCTGAATCTTAAATGTATTTTTTGTTACTCATCTTATCTGAAAATTTGGAGAAGGTTTAATCAAAAGTGTAGTGTCTGGTTCGATGGAAAGTCCATGTAGTTGAAGAATCGTATACGATTGCTGTGATCGGAGAAAATTCAAATAGCTATAACGTTGGGAAATCTTACTGAAACTTATGGAATAAAATGGTATTTTGTAGAACTATTTAAATGGCTGATTTCATCTAATTTAATGATACTGATACAGTTTTACTGACAAAAAAGGTAAATTCGACAACTTTTAGCAAAGTTCAACAAATTTCAGCTTCTAAGTTATTTTTTATGATTTCTAAGTGTTTACTGAAAAAAATATTTGCGAAAACCTACTTGTTTCCCATCTTAACGTTCGTTCGTCCCTCCATCTGTCCACTTGTCCGTCTATGCGTGCGTCACAAGAAATTTCTTCCGAAACTATAGAAGCTAAAAGCTCAAAGGTCAGAAGTGGTAGTCATTCAAATATATTAAATTTTTTTAAGGAGGTCCCCCCTTATAACAGAGTGGCCCGTAACAATTTTTTTCTTTAAATGTAGTCGCGTAGGGTATCAAATGAAAGATTTCAATACTTTCAGAATCTGAAAACTAAGTCATTTTTCATATTAGGAGTTTAGGAGGGGGAAATGTACGAACAATATTTGTGTTCCCTCCCTATACGATGGGTTATCTTTGAGCCGAAAATCCGAAAAAATCTCGAAGTAGGTCTTTATGAGCCCAAGGGTAACAAATACCTCAAAAATCGAAATTCACTCAACTCTATTAATAGTGGTATGATTTGTAAATTTTACATTTTCCCTCAAAAATCAAAACGGTGCCGTTAAACTTCTTAAGGTTTTAAATTTATGTAGGTTGATATAAAAAGCTTATGCCTACGAAATTTCATGGAAATTGAATCTTAATCAAGTGAGTTATCGCCATTTGAATTGCATGGAATTAAAAAAACAATAACATATGTTGAACGTTAATATATGTATGTTTCAAATCGACCAAGGCACTCATATTTGCTTCGGATTTTTGTTAGGTGGTTATGAACGAAACTTTGCATCTTTCGATGAATTTGAATGATTTTTAAACAAGTAATGGATGAATAATTCAAATCATCGATTCATGGCATCAGAAAATTCTTTTCGAACCCTAGAATGGTTACAAAGCCCTTCTGTTAGGAGCTCTCTCCTGCCTACTCGACTTGTTTCAACTATGCGTATTCGTTGAAGGTACTCATCTAGAGTCACTCATTGAATTGAATGAAGTGTTAAAAGCATGTACTTTAAACGTTGAAGTTTGGGGAAAAATAACTCCAAATTATTCAATCTTCGCAATTAAAACAGCTGCCATTTTGTTTTACGGATATTGATACAACTAGCTGAAGCTATAGCTATAAGTTCGCCACCACTGCGTAATAGTGGAAATTACTGCTTGATAGAGCTTGCAGCACTGCCATGCTGCAACATATATATATATATATATATATATATATATATATATATATATATATATATATATATATATATATATATATATATATATATATAGGTTCGTGTTCATCTGGAACCCCGCAGTCGAGCTGCCCCGAGGTGACTGATGCGGCAGCTCCTGAGGAGTATATCGGTCACCTCGTACGAAACTGCGAGATAGCTGAACGAATTCTCAAAGATAATCATGATACCTGTCATTTCTGATACTTTCATGCAAATCCCAGCAAACCTTGAGTGTCTAAGTCGGTAAAAAGCGCATATTGTTCCAGAGCCAAATGTTTCCATAGTAATACAGCGCATATTGTTCCATACTAATACCAGAAAATTCAAACCGCTATAACTTCGTTAAATAACATTTGATCTTCGTAAAACTTTCAGAAAAGGTCAACCTGTAGCTGTTTGTATACTGAATTTTTGTTGAATTTAAGGGTACCGTTAAGATTTTATTCAAGAAAATATAAATTCGATAAATCATACTATTACTAACAAAGTTGAGTGAGTTTCGAATTCTCACGTAGTTGTTGTTGTATTACCCATAAAGGGGTACATTCATGATTTTTTCAGATTTTTCGGATGAAAGCCGTCCAATCACGAGAGGGGAACGCGAAAAGTTTGTACATCTCCTCTTACCCTGCCCCCCACGGTACTGATAAGGCAATTTTAAGACTTGTTTTGAAAAAATCTCATTAAGACCTTCCCAATAACACCCTATTTGACTATCAATGATGAAATTTTTTTGGAAGAGTCACCACCTTAAATGGGGAGACCCCCATTAACCCCTTTGAAAAATTTTTTCATCCCAAAACTTTTAAAACGTCACCACTTCTGACCTTTTCACAAAGTTTCATGGCTGCAGCTTCTATAGTTTCGGAGAAAAGTGCTGTGACATACAGTTGGATGGATAGACGGACACAGGTCGTGGTTGCAATAGGGTTTTGTATTTTAATCAATTATCAATTTTCAAATGGCGATTAACTCAATAATTGTAGTTACTGAGTCCTTATTATTTCTTGGGAGGGAACGATATGTGACAATTAAGTAATGAGACTGATTTCATTGCCACGTTTGCGGTAAACTTGCGACCTTGAAATTCTCTTTTTCTTATTCGACATTCTTCCCCTCATCATTGGCATATTTATCATTGCTCTAGCTTCTTCCTTAGTTCGCCTTCTGTGTCGTGTTGAGTAGACGTGTGTTGGTGGTGCTCGGCACGAAAATGGAGAAACGAAATCAAGAGCAACGCGTCGCGATAAAATTTTGCGCCAGATTGGGCGTAACAGAAACGGAAACGTACGCTAAAATTTTGAAACCGACCGACTTGGAAACCAAACGCTAAAGCTCACAATGGTTGTCTCCGCACGCCCCTCGCCCGATAAAAGCTCGCATGAGTGAGTCGAAGGTGAAAATGACGATTTTTGCCTTTTCTGATAGCCGTGGAATCGTCCACAAAGAATTTGTGCCATCGGGGCAAACCGGAAATCAAATCTTCTATCGCCAAGTACTCGAAAGATTGCGAAAACGAGTCAACAAGGTGCGCCCAGACATCGCTCGTAACTGGATCCTTGATCATGACAACGCGCCGTGTCACACCCCCTTCAACGAGTCCCAGTATTTGGCCTCGAAAGGGATTGCCGTGTAGCAACAGCCGCCTTATTCACTTGATATGTCAACCTGTGACTGTTTTTATTCCCTAGAACAAAATGGGTGGTCAAAGGAACCCATTTTGAGTCAATTACGGACATCCAGGCAGCCGAGACGAGGGTACTCGTGGACATCCCAGTTGAAGCGTTCCAGAAATGTTACGATGCATAGAAAACGCGCTGGTATCGTTGTATAGCTGCCCAAGGGGACTACTTTGAAGGAAATGGCAGGGTTGTAGAATAATTTTTAAACATACGGTTTTCATGGAATCAGTCTCATTACTTAATTGGCACACCTCGTATTGCAAATCGTACGTTCAAGATCTGCATCTAAAGCTGTTAGATGGATCTTTTAATAAGTTTATCAATAAGACGAGGTTAGTTGATGAACGAATGCGGAAGAGAAAAGTCATCATGAAATTTCCCCCACTAATAATACCCTAAATTATCTGGAATTCAAGAATATATGCTGCATGTGGAATTAATTTATCGGTTATTTTCGATAAAAGTTTCATAGTTTTGATGTTACTACCCCTACTACCAACAGCTTTATAAACCTGAAGAAGCACAATACTTTGGTCCTATTAACACTTATGGAAATATTCTGTTTGTCCTTTACATCATTACAATAAAAATAACGAGATGCGCGTGCAAAAATCTGTCCAATGTAACCGTTTTTTTGCCTATTAGGAAATGGTTTTTGAAAATTATTCGAAACAATTTTAACTGAAGTTTTTGTAGCATGATTTTATCTAAGGACTAACAAATGCCTCAAGAAATAACAACATAATTAATTATGCTATGGGAAAAGTGTGAGCCAAGCATGAAATGAGTTAGAGGTGGCATGGTTTTGAAAAATTTTAAGAAGACAATAGTCACGTATTTCGAATTTCAAATAATGGTCCAGACCACATGCAAATTCTAACAAAATATTTTCATTGGAGGCACCGTTGCGATGTGTTTCGGATACTAGATTTTCTTTAAAACCATTGTGCGGTAGTTTCAATAGGTTTTGCGAGAAATATATAAATACCCGGGTGGGTAAATTTTTCAGAGCATAGATATCGCCAAATGTTCCCACAGCACCGCTTTCCCGTGTAAGGACTTGGTCCACCACGATTATCTCTATGGGGAGCAAAGAACGATATGTGCAAACATATGATTTTATTCAAAGATGTTGCATAATCTTCCCAAAATATATGCCAAATTCTCATATATCATGAAAGTGAATAATTCAGTTATCGAATTCAAAAACAGGTCAGGACCACATGCAAATTCTCACAAAAGACTTTCGTTGGGGACGCCATTAAGATGTGTGTTCCGGACACTAGATTTTCTTTAAAATGATTGTTTGGTAGTTTTAATAGGTTTTCCAAGAAATTTATAAATTTTTCAAAGGCGTAAATTTTTCAGACCAGAGATATTTCCAAATGTTCCCGCAGTGCCGGTTCCCCCTGTAAAAACTTGGCCCACCACGATTATCTCTTTGGGGACCAAGGAATGATATGTGGGAAATATAAGATTTTCTTCAAAAGTGCTGCATAATCTTCACCGAATACATGCCAAATGCTCATATACCATGAAAGTGAATAATTCAACTATCGAATTAAAAAACAGAACTTCAATCGTGAAAAGTGGTCAAAACCACTTGACAAGTCTCACTGAATACTTTCGTTGGGGTCACAGTTGCCATGTGCTCCGGACACTGGATTTTCTTTAAAATCATTGCATGGTAGTCTCAATAAGTTTAACCAGGTAGTTAAATTTTTCAAAGCAGAGATATCGCCAAATGTTTCCGCAGCGCCGGTTTCCCGGTAAGGACTTGGTCCACCACAATTATCTCTATAGGGAGCAAGGGGCAATATTTGGGAAACGTAGGATTTTATTCAAAGGTGCTGCATAATCTCCCCAGAATACATGCTAAATGTTCATAAATCTTAAAAGACAATAATTCAGTTATCGAAGTCAAAAACAGAGCTCATTTCGTGTGCAGTGATCAAGAGCACATGCAAATTCACACAACATACTTTCGTTAGGGGGTCGTTACGATGTCTTGGGGACGTTAGATTTTCCTTAAAATTGTTGTGTGATTGTTTCACTGGGCCTTACACAAAAGGTATCAAGTTGCAGGTGGGTTAAATTATGTGAGAAACATTAGATTTTATTCAAACGTGCTGCGTAATCTTCCCAGAATATATGCCAAATGCTTATATATTGCATCAGAAAAGTGAATAGTTCATTCATTAAAATTGAAAACAAAGCATGATTCGTGAATAGTGGTCAAAATTACATACAAACCTTTCGTTGAATGTACCATTGCAATATGTTTCAGACACTAGATTCTTTCAAAATCACTGTTTGTTAGTTTCAATAGGTTTTGTAAGAAATATTTAGATTTTCAGGTGGGTAAATTTTTCAGTGCAGAGATATCGCCAAATCTTCTCCCCGGTTTCCCCTGTAAGGACTTGGTCCACCACGATTATCTGTATAGGGAATAAGGAACGATGTTTGGTAAACAAAAGATTTTTGCAGATGTGCTACATCATTTTCCCAGAATACATCCCAAATGCTCAAATATCATGAAAGTGAATAATTCAGTCATCGAATTCAAAACAGAACTTCATTCATCAATAGTAGCCAAGAGCACATTCAAATTCTGACAAAATTTATTCGTCGGTGGCACCGATGCGATGTGTTCTCGACACTAAGCTTTCTTTAAAATTGTTGCCTGGTAGTTTCAATAGGTTCTACAAGAAAAATATAAATTCCCAGATGCGTTAAATTTTTCAGATCAGAGATGTCGCTAAATGTTTCCGAAGCGCCGGTTTCCCGTGTAAGGACCACTTGGTCTATGGGGAGCAAGGAACGATATGTGGGAAACATAAGATTTTATTCAAAGATGCTGCATAATCTTCCCGGTTTATATACACAGGGCTGATATTTCATTTATCATATTCGATATTTATAATTAGTATGTTAATGTAGCATATCTAAAGCGTTCTCTTGGTTTGCAATGCATGTGAAACTGCAGTTAAGCATTTCGTGGCCAAAACGTGGTAGATTTGCCAATTACTATTTTTTTCCAGCTATGTTTGTACCACTGAATCCTTAATTTAGAGGTGAAATTTTCCTTTTCCCCCGCGAATCTAAGAAAAGTTTTGGAAACGCTGAAGTCACCAAATTTTTTTTTTGGGCTTATGTTAATATTTAAGTTATATTGATACAATAGACATAAGATAGATTAATTTTTTGATTCCGGATCGAGATGCTAAACATAAATGGAAATCGTTGCGTTCCAAAGTTGCGAATTTGATTCACATTGTATAAAACTCAGCAGGCAAATTTAAATAGCTAAAAATAAATCAAATGTGTTAAAAATTTTAGATTAGAAAGCAAAAAAATTGTTGAAAGTGGAGGAAAAAGTCATCAGTTCTAAGAACAACTATCGGACATATCCTTGAAACAGTTGTGATGAGATTTATTTATAACTGTTAAACAAGAATAGCATTACATAAATCATTTATTAAAACTGCTTATCTATGTGTCACTAAAGTATTATGATTGTCTTGCTTAACACAAAAAAAACCATAATCTGTCTACACCAAAATCCTTCTATATTTTTCATTAAGCACATTGCACTTTGCACTTTTCATTAAGCACATTGCACCTCAATAATCTCAGAAATATTCTTACAATCTCTGAAATAAGGTTTCTTTGCTTAAACTGTTGAAAAATTCAATGCGATATTTCACAATTGATATGTAAATGGCCACTTAATCATTATTGACTCATAAAAAAATAAACAAGACGAACTTCTTTCCTATAAGAATAAAATACACCCGAACATAAGTTTCACTATAGAAAAAAAAACAAACGGATAACTCAACTATATGGACCTAATTGCGACACGAACACAAACATGATAAGGCTACAAAATTTACAGAAAACCAACCGTAACTGATTATAATCGTATTATTACACGGTAAAAATAAAAACAGGAACAAAAACTAACTGATACACACAAGAAAAATACAGTAGAACATTCGTAAGCAAAGAGACATAAAAATTACAAAACTTCCTTTCTTAGCACAAACTGCATTCAAAACTAAAACCATCATTAGATACGAATTGAAACTAAACTTAGTGATACATCAATATACAAGAAAGTGGCATCTAAAACAGGCACGCAAAGACTGTGACATAATATATTCGTACATTGGAAGGACAATATGAAAAGTACCGACAAGATACAAAGAGCACTTATGATTTTTCTTATACAACAAGGCTAATTTCAGCTACTGGATGCACGTTCAAAACCATGCATGTGGCCCCGACGCTATGACAATCTCTATGAAACCGTTACACAAACAAAGGAAAGGACCAACAGTTGACATGCCACGAAAACTTGAAATTTGCAAAGAGAAGCATTAGCACAATCAGCAAATAACTTATGACAAATTTTGACGGAATTTTCACAGTACTGGATCAAATAGGAAATGAAACGAATGAGACCAAAGGAGAATTCAATATCATGAAAAACAAAACTCACTATCCCCAATAACTCTCTACTTGGCCTAACATAGAAGCTATCTGTTTAACCTACCTTAAATCTACATAAAGTCAATTCCTTCCAAATATCTTTTAGATATGTGTTTCTTTTTGGGGTCGAGGGCACTGGATGTGGGGCTCCCGTGGTCACAAGTGACTGTACTACCCACTAAACACCTCCCCTGTCAATCCGAAAACCTAGCCTGGAACCGTTTGACACATTACTGCGGCCAGGTCTCATTTTTTTATGCCGGGAGGCGCCTTCAAGCTGGGGGATCCCTCCTCTAGCAGTAGGGGAAAAGTGACGGGGAGTCGTCAAACAAGCGATCCCTTAGCCCCAATGTCCTGGCTGCTGTGAGTCCCTTTAATCTTTTAGGACTGCCCGAACATAATGTTCCACCAGGTTTCACTTGTCAACTGATTCAAGCATCACCGCGACTATATCATACGGGGTAAGCTCTCCCGTCTCCTTGGCAAAACCGACAATTGAGGGACCATGACTTACCAATCTTGAGCAGACAAGACTGAAAACACCCATGCCTACTCAAGAACTAGGTCAGATAGAAGTTAGTCTCACCATGCTTTTGATTTAACCACCATTTCTGATCCAGGATAAACCACGCAGTTCACCTTGCCTTCGTGTAATTCGACCAAGTCTGCTACAAGTTGCTGGTGACCGCTGTCTCTCCTTAGTGTAACCGTGTCCCTCGTGGTCTTGTTTTGACGCAACTTAATACCACTGCACTCTCCAGCATCGAGGGCAACAGGTATCATGCCTGCAATAACTCTCACAGTCGAACCAGACACTGTCCGATACGAAAATGCAATCCTCAGTGCTTCTCTTTTCTTTATCTGTGGTAAGCGTTTTTGGTATATCTTTTTATTAAGAAAATTGCTCTTTTTTTTCTGCTCCGTGCAGTAGCACTGACCAGCTAGAACTCATCAAGAGGCAGCTTCTTAAAGTGTTGGGTCTCCCTAGGTTGGCTATAAGTTGACACAGAGCCGATACGCTTGAAGCAGCCTTCTAAGCTGTTTCCCTGATTGGCTCAGAGAAACTCATTTTTGAGTCGACCAGTAACCCCAGGTCCTTGACTGCTGGCTTTGATTCGATAAGTATAGCTCCAATATTGATCATCCTTACTCTAGGGATTCTCTTTTTTGTCAAGGTGAGAGCTTTGGTTTTCTCCGTAGCTAGACTGAAGCCAAGAGCAGCCATCCAGTCCTTTACTCAGCGCATCGGCATTTCTAGCCTAAATTGTACTTTTTCAGTGGTATTCCAGTGACTAGAGCAGCCACATCATCCTTATAGCCGATCAAGCGTGACTCACATGGCATTTCCATTCTTAGTAGCCCATCCTAAGATACGTTCCATAGGTTTGAACCCAGATAAGATCTCTCAGACGCACCTGATGTAAGTTCAATTCTTCATTAGCCAGTACCTTTTTCTGCTCTCCGACCACTAGTTTTATTACTCTGTGTAACTCAGCTCGTTGCCGCTTGAGTTTCGTCCAACGACCACCTCTTGGTTGTCGCTTCTTGGGAATCGTTTGCAGGATGTCGATTTCTGGTTTCTTCTTGTTCAGAAATGGCTCAATCCTATGCGGTTTCGGTCCTCGGAAATCCGGAGTGCCAATTTTCGTCGGGATATATGGTAAAGGTGGCTGTTTCTGTTCGGTAACTGGTTTAGGAATATATTCCTCAGCGCTCTTGCAGCACCTCTCAAAAATTGCGTTGAATTCTTCCAAGTCGAAATGTACTTCTAATTCAAGCTCCAAATTCATATATGCAGGATCGCCATGTAATGATTCGCCACTCGGTACCTCACTTTGCAGAGAGGATATGAGTGAGAGAAAAAAATATATGATAAAAATGTTTGTTTACCTAACCAAACGGCCAGGCCGCAGCGGTTTCTGGTGAAGATCGTTCCGATCCACTAACGCCATGGTTGCTAATTATATAAGTTTATATCGCAAAAGAGATTATACTCTATGCGACTAAATCCTTGTACGCAACAATTTATTGCGAGGATCGAGCAGCGTAATGCGCAGAGAAACAGTCCTTTCGAGCTACAAATCAACTGTATTTTCTTCCATTCTTATCTTCCTATTTATACCATTATATGTCATAACTTATTGCTCATACTAAAATTATTACTCATAAAATTCCACACTTAAATTATTACTCATAAATAACGATTTACAAAAATCCACGCTCCAATTGATAGTCAATAAATTCTACCCTAAGAAAATTTCATGCAACTTTGCCCTCATATTCATTTCTCACACCTCATGAAATCGAAAACACGACCCAATTTACGATTGGTCATTTATGTATCCATTAACTATATGGACAACTCTTCAAACATTGCCCTCATAAATGCATCATCACGACGCGAAAAGTCGTAGATCTGATTGCATGAAAACAAAACATCAACAAGTGCATATTGTTCTACGCGCGACCACAATTTGTGAATGAAGAACCAAATGCAGGGGTCATATTACATATGGTATGAGGAACGATAAGAGGTTAGTATGAAAGAACTCGTATTCAATTTCAAGTAAGTATAATTTGTGTTTATTTATGATTTGAACTCAAGTTCAAGAAATGAACTTGAACTTGAATTCAAAATGATCTAGCCACACATTACACCTGCATTGTGTCATAAAGAAGGCTTGAGTGCTTCAGGTAGTCCCTCAGATACCGCATCAGATATTATGGAGGTTTATGAGGGAGTATACACCCATCCACTGGAGTTTAAGGCATTTCTAATGTTAAGTGTTACCAACAGGACAATCTGTCGCTTGGTGCGGGTATATACGTTTGCTTTTTGGACCACGCTCATTACCTCTGCAATTGCATTAATGTTGGAGTGCTCTGCTAAAGCCACGTTACCGAGAAGATAGGTTCCCAGCAGCACGAATCGCGTTTGTGAGTCTTCCCTTGATGAGTTTCTGTAGCGTTTTCTCAACAGTATCTAGCATTTTTAACGGGTTATATGCAAATGGCAATCCAGATTTTACTTTCCTCTTGCTGAGGAGCACAAACCTCAAACCTTTTATCGTACTGGGAAAACCCCATTCTCGCGGCAAGCAATGAATGGGCTGAGCAGCAAATCAAGACAATGGTGATCGACAAGTTGCAACACCTCAGCTGGAACGTCATCTGGGCCTAGAAGCTTCCTCACTCTCAATGCAAGGACATTGTCCTGAAGTTTCGGCTATGCAAAAAGTTGGCCCTTGACTGCTGTTTCAACGTGGACTGCGTCAACATGGACGGGATGGGCACTTCATGTATGCAAAGCGTCCGTGGGGCACTAAGCTTCCGCATAACTAGCTTGTAGCCAAGGCCCTTTGGAGCTTTAATCACATAGTCCACTAGATCTTGCCTGCAGCGAGCTTTGCTGTTGTTATTCAATTTGCGATTTATACGCTGCTACCCTCTTGCATGCCTCGTCGTGGTTGCATGCCTATTGAGCCTCACGTCAAAGCTCCTTAGATATTTTAGTCAACCACCTGTTGAGGTTTTGGATGTGGCATATAAGCAATACAAACAATCGTGATAATACTCATAGTTAGGCTCACCACGTCTTGAGCTGCCAGTTCTTCTGTCGCCTGCCAATCAACCTGCAGTGGAGTACCTCCCGTGCGCGCCTTGATGAACCTCTCAACGTCCATTCTTCTGATATTCCAAGATCATGGATCTCAAGCAGAATATACTGATGATCACTTGCTCACTAGTCCTCCAATGCTCTTCAATGGCTTATTCTCCATACTAAGGACTCCGAGGTGGTGGTGAAAAGACAGCATATTCCCGGTGTTTAGTACGACAGGCACCGCGTGTCTATTTGAGGTATGCCCCGTTTGACTACTTTAGCGTTCACAGTCAAGCAGGTAGTTGAAAAATATTGCAAGTTCAACATAGGCATACAGAAAATTTTCGTTGACTTTAAACAAGCATTCGATAGTACTAATCGTTGTGTATTATCCCAAATAATGCTTTTCCCTGGCACCCCAATATCTTTGGTTATTAATCCGCATCAATAACTAGCGCACCGATGCCTTTGAAATAACTATCGGACGAAAGCAGGGAGATGGACTGGCCCCATTGCTATTGAATTTGGCTCTAGAATACATCGTAAAGAAGCTACCTGCTGATACATGAGGTACATTACTATACAATCCCAGTCCGGTAGTAGCCTATGCGGGCGACATCAATATTTTGCCACGTTCATTAAAATCTACCAAAGAACTCTTCCTGAAACTCAACAGCAAAGCAAAACTATTAGGGCTACAAATCAATGGAAACAAAATAAAGTTCATAACGCAATCGAGAAAAAATACCTCAAATACAGAAAATGTCACTCTTGACAAATACAGTATCGAAAAATTTCAGAGAATTGGTGTGTTTAATACGCCGAAGAGTAAAGCTTGCAAATAAAATATTTTTTTCAGTGTTGACGATCTTGAAGACGAGCTGTATACACAGGAAAACAAATCTCCAAATATACAAATCTGTGATAAGACCTATGCTATGCTATGGGTATAAAACATGGACGCTAACCCAAGCATCCGCAAATATATTGAACGCCCTCGAGCGATGATTCCTGAGGCGAATAATCGGAGTGAAGCTACCGGGGACTAATGGTGAATTCGATACAACTATGAGCTGTACAAAATTCCTGACAAACTGGAGGTCTCAATGATTGTGAAATTGTTAAAGCTGCTATGTGCTGGCAGCATGAATCGTATAGATGAACAACTTATACCCAAAAAAGTATTTGTTGGAAGAACTGAAGGCCGGAGACTTATTGGGGAACCAAAGAAACGCTGGTCTGACTTGATCGACAAAGATAGTTTGTCGTTGCTTGGGTTTTAAAATTGGAGAACGCGGTCAATGGGCCGAGACAGTTGAAGGCGCTATTTGTAGAAATTGAAGCCCGCGAGGGACTATAGTGCTACGAAGAAGAAGAAGAAGAGCATTGGTATCTCCCCTCACGAGCACGTTGCCATATGCGTTCAACACAGCGCCCTCCAAAGCAGTAAGCTTGGCTTGGAAAGACGATTTTACTTCGGTAGGCGTTAGGTACACACTAGAAAAGATGGCCCTTGAGTATCGACTCCACACAAAGTCATCCTTCATGCACAGTACTCCGCCTGGAAATCATTGCTCTGAATTCAGATGGCGGAAATACCAATTTTGTCAAGATACCATGATGCAGAACTTTTATCGTGGTACTGCTCCCTCTGCACCAAAAAGTTGGCTTTCATTTTCCTCGTAAACTGCTCCAAATTTGTCGCGATTCGTCTATTTACCAAAGTGGATGAGGCCCGACGGCTCTTCAAGAAAAAAATCCCCATTGGCAACATCAGCCGGAAAGGTAAATTTCTCGTATGTAGCGTAAGATTTCGGAAAAGAATTTTCTTGCGTACTACTAAACTTCTTACTGCAATTATCGTAACACCACATGGGTATTTATTGACATGAAAAGAATCTGCCGACGCTTGTATTTAAAGACCCTTTATAGAGGCGCAAATATTTTGCTCATTCAATTGAGTTGCACATTTCTGGATCACATATTGAAATCGGCAGAATATAAATTGTTATAAACATATAAATACAGGTGTTGTCCTTTTCATATTTGCTGTTTACACAGTGGTTACCACACAAAGGTGATAGCTTTTCGGCTTAAATAGCTCAAATAGATACTTTCAAAAGATTTCCATAAAAGTTTAAATTGCACTTGCGGTGCTATTAATAAAAATATTTTCAATTCTTTTCATTTTGAACTTTTATTGAAAATGGCTGTTAAAAATATTAAACTGTAAATTTTCGACTTTTTCACTTGTCATCCGGTTTGCATAATTTTTTTGCAGGTTAAATTAACTTGCTTTAATAACTTATAATTTCAAACTTTATTGAAATCTGTTGAGAAACTTGGCTGCTAGAGGGCCACAGAAATAAAAAAAAATTTAAGTCACCCCTCTGTATGAGTAGCCCCCCTTACACACTTTAAAATATTTTCTTGCACTCCAAATTTCGAGAGGCACCACTTTTATCCTACGTAGAAAATTTCCTCATTCTAGCTCATGTGGTTTGCAAGGAAACTTATTGTGAGGCACGAACAAACGGCCGAATGGACGGACGGACAGACCATTCACGATTTCATAATTTTTCAGGGTATTGTAAAAATATTTTAACAATATCCTGAAAATAGTCTGCTTTATAAATACTTCCAAGTTAAGAAGTTCAAAACGGTTCCATGAAAATTATTGCGCTTGCCTTTTGACCTTTGGGGGCCGCCATTTTGAATGCATGCATTTGATTTTGGATTATTATAAATCTTTATATACTAGGACCTCATCAATCAATGCGGGAAATCTCGTTCAAACCAGAGTTTCACTCTAGACAGAGCAAAATTATTCAAATTTTAGTGAAAATGCCAGCTAAAAATATTAGGTTTCATAATTACAACTTTTTTAGTTTTCATTCGATTTGAAAAATTTTCTGCATAATATAGAAACCTAGTACAGAGATGGATAACCTCAAGTCTCATCAAAACCGGCTGGAAAATGTGACCGCTAGAGAGCCACGAAAACCTGAAAAAGTCGCATATTTAAACCGCCGCCATTTTGGAAATCGCCCATGCGTAATCACCAAAATGTCAACGTTTTTAGACCTAATTAATTACTATCTTTAAATCGAATTTCATATACATCGGATCCAAATTACGACTTTTAGAGGACTTTGAAATTTTGAGTTTCACCTGGCCACCATTTCGTTTTTCGCAACCTGATCTCCAGGTTTTTTACGCGAATGTTTAGATACTTATAGTTTCTATCACAGAACCTAACTTCATTGGCTTTGGTCAAAACTTCAACAATAAAACTTTGTACGTTTTTCGACTTTCAACCGGCCGGCGTTTTGTTTCAGCCATACCGACTTTAGATTTTTTATTGTGAGACTCATCACATACATCAGTGAACCTTTGTACCAAATTTCATCCAAATCGGAGCTATACTTTGGTCAGAACAGAAATCACGATTTTTCGCCTAAAATGGCCGTCATTTTGTTTTCGCCTGGCCGATATAGCTGGTTCACGAACGTAACCGAGATATTTACCCAATACCCTTTCCTGAAAATTTGGTGAAAGTCGGAGCAAAATTGCAACCTCTAGCGTGGTCACAATTTTCGTTATATCCCATATATATTTATATAAATATATATATATATATATATATATATATATATATATATATATATATATATATGTATATATATATATATATATATATATATATATATATACACATATATACATATATATATATATATATATATATATATATATATATATATATATACATATATATATATATATATATATATATATATATGTATATATGTGTATATATATATATATATATATATACATATATACATATATATATATATATATATATATATATATATACATATATATATATATATATATATATATATATATATATATATATATATATATATATATATATATATATATATATATATATTTATTTATATATATATATTGAAAGTTTGGTGAAAACAAGAGCAAAATTGCAACCTCTAGCCTGGTCGCGAATTTCGTTATATATATATATATATATATATATATATATATATATATATATATATATATATATATATATATATATATATATATATGGATGACATTCCCATCCTACGTCCGTTTGAGTCGAGGAATGTCACCCAAAGCTGACGGCAGTTGGGGTCGGTAATGTCACACGGGTGCAGGTGGCAGATAACCGTACACAGCGCGAGCGGTACGAAATCTAAATTGTGCAGCGGAGCGATGGGTGTGTCTTTGAGTGTGTGGCTTCGGCGGCTGTGCTTCTATGAGCGAAGGAAGTTAGAACCATTCCAACTGCCCCCATACAATCGGAGTGAGAATCAAGCAGGGAAGCAGCAGGAGTCGTTGCTTCACCGGAGATAATAGTTTTAGCAACGTTACCACCACAGCCCCGATTCTAACTACAGGCCCATTGATGTTTTAGTCAACGAAGCTCAATGGACTCACCAACAAGTGCAGAGCAAGTACGGCTGATGAATAGAACTCAGTGGTAAGTGATTTCAGTCGTATGGCAAGCGGAATCATATACCCATCAGTAATACTTGATTCACCTACTCAGTCCATACCACAATCTCCACGACAAAACAACAGTGTAGATCCTCCGTTTGTTACCCCGAATTCATCTCAGCAAAGTAACGTGATCAGTCAGCCCTTAGCATAAAAATCATCGTCGGTCGCACAACAGCCTCATCGTTTTCGTAGTGTTTTTGAAGTGGAGTGAGTATGCAATATGATTCATACGATGAAATAATTATTTCCTTCACTGGTGCAAAGAAGAACGATCCCGAGAAAGAGTTTTAAAACATCATTTGTTGTCATTTACAATTTACACTTATCACTTTCTGTATAGACGAATAGTTTCCTGTTAAGTTTTTACTATGTCGTTCTTTTGATTCTGTGGAAAATATGCAAAAGCGTCAAACAGGGACCATTAGATATTGCTCGTACTTTTTTTCCTTGATTAAAACGGAACAATCTTCATGAGTGGAACAGAGTAATAAGATAAAAAACAGGCATTGCAGATTCATAATAAACTAAAATGAAAATAAGACAACCTGCAGAAATAAAAAAGAATATTAGATTAAATTGTACAATGGAAACCTCTAAAGAATTTCAAATTGAAGAAACGACCGTAAGTCAGATTGGAGATATAAAAAAATTCTCTGACTGCTTAACTGTCGGTTTATATTCAATAATGCGAAATCAAAAAAAAAGAATGCAAAGAATATTAATTATATAATATTAACTAGCCTTGTAGCTTGTACACATAATTTAATTTAACATTTATAAATAACGTAAATTAATACTAAATAAAATTAAAAACTTAAATATGATCTAGTACAAGAAATTCAGCAAAAGATATTGCATTATCTTGAAATAGCGGTTTGCTTGTTGCACATAGAATGAATATAAAGTTTACCATTAAATATAAAACAAGTTGGGTAAACAGACCTACGCTCATGTCAGAAGGGTTTTGTATTCAATTTACAAAATGCAGTCACCAGATCGAATCAAATCAAGAAACATGTCAAAGACGATTTTATTGGAGAAAATATGAAATACGAAGATCATACTATTATTAACAAAGTTGAAGAAATTTCGACTTCTGAGGTTTTTGGTATTGTTATACTCATAAATATCTCCCTTGATAATTATTTCAGTCTCCATATGCAACGGTGGAAACACATTTTTCATGTATTTCCCCCCCCTGTGCTCCCACTGAAGCAAAAACTGACAGCTAACAACTGTTTTGAAAAGCTCCCATGAAAACTTCCATTTCATACTCATATCGGCTATGTTTGATGAATTTTTTTTCAGGGGCCACTCTCCTGTACTGTTATCATCGATTAATGGCCAATTTTTCCGAATCCTAGAATGGTTACAAAACCCTTTTGCTAGGAGCTCTCTCCCACCTCCTCGACGTGTTTCACTTATGAGCATTAATTGTAGGTACTCATCTTCAGTCATTCATTAAATTGAATCAAGTGTTCAAAGCATGCACCTTAAACGTTGAAGTTGGGAAAAATAACTCAAAGTTATTCAATCTTCGCATTGAAAACAGCCACTTTTTTGTTTTACGATTACTGATACCACTAGCTGAACCGATTCTCAAAGATATTCATGACACCTATCATGCCTGAAATTTTCATGCAAATCCTAGCAAAGCTGTAGTGTGTTAGTCGGTAAAAAGCGCATGTTGTTCCATAGCCATATGTTTCCATAGTAATAAATGCAGCGCATATTGTTCCATAGTAATACAGGAAAATTCAAACCGCTATAACTTCGCTAAATATGATTCAATGTTTATGAAACTTTCAGGATAGATCAATCTTACAAATAGACATCTACGTATTGAATTTCATTGAATTTAAGGGTACCATTAAGATGTTATTCAAGAAAACATAAAATCCATAAATCATACTATTACTAACAAAGTTGAGTGAATTGCGACTTCTCACGTATTTGTTGTTGTTGTACTCACCAAGACCTACATTCTTGATTTTGTTCAGATTTTTCGGATGGAAGGTGTCCAATCGCGAGGGGGGGGACACAAATTTTTCGTGTATTTCCCCTCCCAGTGCGCCCCTCGAAGCAAATTTTGCCAAACTAAGACCTGTTTAGAAAAGTTCTCATCAAGACCTTTCATTTGCTACCCATATCGGCAACCTTCAATGAAATTTTTTTTTCGGGGAGTCACTCTCCTATATGGGGAGACCCCCCTTAAATACCTTATAAAATTTTTTTGTAGTTGAATTTGAAGAGATCACCACTTTACACCTACACACAAAATTTGATGTTTCTAGCTTAAGTAGTTTCCGAGAAAAAGTGCTGTGACACACGGACGGACGGACGGACGGACAGATGGACAGATGGACAGACGGACAGACGGACAGACTGGTCGCGAAACTAGTAGGGTTTTGTAAAATTATTTTACAAAACCCTAAAAAACAGGATCAAACCTTAGCTATCACAATATTTAATGCTTCTATATGGATTGAAAGTTTCTATTTAAAAAAAATCCCCGTTGGCAGCACCAGCCGGAAAGGTAAATTTCTCGTATGTAGCGTAAGGTTTTAAAAAAGAAATTGGCTTATCTTCTACTAGACTTCTTATTGCAATTTTTGTAGCACTACATGGGTATTTATTAACAGAAAGGATCTGCCACCGTTCGTATTTGGAGACCCTTCATAGAGGCGCAAATATTTTGCTAATTAAATTGAGTTGCACACGTATGGATCACATATTGAAAATCGGCGGGTAATAAATTGTTATAAACATATTGATATTCGTTTCGCCCTTCTCACATTTGCTGTTTATACATTTGATAGTGGTTGTCAAACAAAGGTGATAACTTTTTAGCTTAAATAACTCAAATAGTTAATTACAAAAGATTTCCATAAAAGTTTAATCAGCACTTGCATTGCCATTAATATATATATTTTCGATTCTCTTCTGAACCATCAGGGGCCGTTATTTTGAATTTTTATTGAAAACGGCTGCTAAAATTATTAAGCTGTAAATTTTCGAATTTTTTATTTGTCATCCGATTTGCATAATTAAATTAAATTAACTTGCCTTCAAAACTTATAATTTCAAGTTTTATCGGAATCTGTTGAGAAACTTGGCTGCTAGAGGGCTGCAGAAATAAAAAAATGTTTATGTCACCCCCCTGTATGGGGAGACCCCCTTAAACACTTTAAAATATGTTCTTAGACTGCAAATTTCAAGAGGCATCACTTTTGACATACGTAGGAAATTTCCCCATTCTCGCTCATGTGGTTTGCGAGAAAACCTGTGACACGAACAAACGGACGGACGGACAGACAGACAAGTTGAAATTTTATAATTTTTTTGGGTATTGTTAAAAAGATTTTACAATATTTAAAAAATATTCTGATTTATAAATACGTTCAAGATAAGTCATTTAAAACGTTTCGACGAAAAAAATTCATTATTTCAGTTGCTACTAATATAGCGAATTGCGCTTGTTCCTGACCTTTGGGGGCCGCCATTTTGAATGCATGCATTTGATTTTGGACAATTTTAAATCTTTGTGGGCTAGGAACTCTTCAATTAATGTGCCAAATCTTGTTCAAATCGGAGTTTCACTCTAGACAGGGCAAAATAATTCAATTTTTAGTGAAAATGGCAGCTTAAAAATATTGGGTTTTAAATTTTCGACTTGTTTATTTTTCATTCAATTTTAATAATTTTCTGCATAATACAAGAACATAGTACAGAGATCCATAATCTCAAGTTTCATCAAAATCCGCTGGAAAATGTGTCCGCTAGAGGGCCACAAAAACCTGAAAAAAACGCATATTTACAACGCCGCCATTTGGTAATTTGCACATGCAATATATATATATATATATATATATATATATATATATATATATATATATATATATATATATATATATATATATATATATATATATATATATATATAGATATATATATATATATATATAGATATATATATATATATATATATATATATATATATATATATATATATATATATATATATATATATATATATATATGATGCTCTCCGCAATAGATAAATTTCTCTCGAGAAATTTACCTTAAAAAATATAACAACATGAATTGCTAATCAAAAAAACGACTTTCCTTTATAGCGGCCCTTCTTTTCAGAGGCAGTGGGAGTGCATGATAGGTATGCCGTTAAAGGGGTAGGATTTTAAAGAAATCCGCGGATGGCCGGTTTCGCATCGCGTGCGGTCTTAGCGTAGAGTTCTTCGTGATTGAGTTGTATGAGTGTATTTTTCGGTACCGCGTCAGTAAAACCGGGAACGCGAATTTGAAGTTAGATGTTTGTACTTGACTGAAAGGATTTATGAATACCAAATAAAGTAAAGTAGGTTTCTTTTCTGTATGTCTGTGTTTTCGACGCGTTTGAAACGGGCACTTAATGGTGGCTGAAATACGTTATTGAGTGTAATCCATTTTAAGACCTGCGACCGAAATCCTCTCCGATCTAGCCGGCTGACAAGCAGCCACGCGAAATGGATTACGGATGCACGAATTGGTTGACTGATTGGCACCATTTGATGGCTCAGACTTCACATCTAGAACCGATGAGAGGTCGGTTCCGACTTCATTCGTACGAATTTAGATATGAAAATCATCACAAATGGTGCCCAACGTGGGGCCAAACATCTTAAGGGCGTAAAAGATTCACGTCTTCTGACGAGTTGGCCCTTTACGGAGGATGAAAGGTACCTTGGTACTCGAGCCCCACAGACAGGAGCGGTGGAGTTGTGTTATACACACTTGCAGTCGCTTCACGTGAGTTGTAGCTTCCGCTCTCCTTTGTTTGATTTTTTTTTCACGACAGAGTCCTTCCGATGTGTTGTCCCAGGTTAACCCCTGTAAGGACCTTCTATTTTCTTGATGGAACTGTCAGCCAGATGGCTTTCAAGAAAATAGAAGGTTACCTTGCCTTTATGTCGTGGAAGGATTCTACTCATCCTTTTATGCGTGAAACACGAGTGGTTTCGGTTCAACGTTCGGTGGCGTATGCTGGAGTTGCGGAGCCCGGAATGCTTCCACGTGTCGGGAATATTGACCGCGTATAAAGCTTCTACGGCAGCTCTACCACTTGTCTCGTCGAGTCCAATAACGTAGTTTAGAGACGGTTTTTGTAATATATGTGGGTTTGGGGATAAATTCATTAAATCAGCTGGAAGCGCCCTTCTCGGCAGACTACCATTCACTCTCATTTCCCTATGGAGGAGTCGGCGCTGCTGGAAAGGAAGGTGTTTATCAAATAAATTTTTGTCTTATATTTAAGAAATAGCTCGCCATTATCGGCCACTAAATTTATTAGGGAGTTTTTTTTATATGTATATAGTTTCGTAGTTAGGAGTCGTTTTTTTTTCTTTACAGTAATACTTACTAGCAACAAACCTAGACGACACCAACAATGGCGACGAAACGAACACCAGAAAAGCGTTGGACCCGACCCAACATGGTCCAACCCGCCAACTGTGGCGTTTGTTTCGAGGACATAGCGGAGGGCGTAAACAGCGTGCGATTGGAGTGTGGACACTTGTTTCATCGCGCCTGTGTCCAACAGCTCCTACTGACGTCCGAGCTCTGTCCACTATGCCGAC
Source organism: Odontomyia ornata (assembly GCA_963969285.1). Taxonomy (NCBI): domain Eukaryota; kingdom Metazoa; phylum Arthropoda; class Insecta; order Diptera; family Stratiomyidae; genus Odontomyia; species Odontomyia ornata. Next base: position 272,135,885 of record OZ017738.1, on the reverse strand, counting down.
GCCCTATAGATCGAACAGCCGTAGACGCCCCCTCGGAACGCACGTCTCGACGCGCGGAGCAGTGGCGAAGGGACCACAAAATGTTGAACCGCCTCAACCCCAGTTGAACATCCCAGGAGCCGTGGGCGGAGAAGTTCCTGTTGCAGTTCTCCCGGCCGAGGTTCCAACAGCGCCTTCCACAAACTCCCTCGACACAATCCTGGCTCTAATGCAAGGAATGTCCGAGAGGATCGGACTTTTGGAGAAAGAACTCCAGAATGTCCAGATTAGCCAACCCCCAGCTGCGTAAGAACTCCGTCTGGCTGGGAGCCCCATCCCAGTTTGGCTATGCCCCACTCTAGACCAGCTGATAATTGTACCCTCCTTCCAAGGAACTCGGGAATGGATCCCAGGGCTCCCGGGTATCGACCGCGATGCAGCACCGCACCTCCGTTGATACCCACAGTCTCCAATTCTGTCGCTAACTGCAGGCCCATCGAGGATGCGAATCACCCCGTGAACGTATTGTCACCCGTCCGAGACCCTACACCTCGTATCATGGAGAGTTGGCGACTTAGCTTCAACGGTTACAGTTCAACGACACCGGTGGACCAGTTCCTGTTTAGAATTCAGGCTCTAATCACCAGCACACTGCGCGGCGACTTCTTGGCTTTCCTCCGGCACGCACACCTTCTGTTCAGCGGAGATGCTACCGAGTGGTACTGGAATTTCATAGAATCGATGCCACGCCCCGATTGGAATTGTGCAGCCTTTCGCAACCGATTTGACAACGGCTTCACTAAAAGAGAGCTACGGGAGCAACCGAAGAAACGCAGGCAAGGTTCCCACGAACCATTCGAACAGTATAACACAAGTATATTGCGATGAATCACTCGGTTATGAACACCCATACCCGAGGATGAACTGGTGGAAATCATCAGGGAGAATATGCGTTGGGGGCTTCAGAAGAGTCTCCTTCATGTGCCCATTCACATCGTACAAGGGGTAAGCTTCCATGCCCGTAGGCAAAAACAACTAGATGAGCGGCGAGAAACCTTCCGTCCACAACCTCACATGCCAGAACTTAGTCCACGAAATAATAATACCGCGGAGTTAGAGGCAGCGGATCACATAATTGACGACCTGCTACCCGTACCAAGGAGCGGAGCACCCCTGGAGCACGAGTTCGCAGCAATGATTGACCGATCATTCGTTGAAGCAGTTACAAGTCCGGCGATCTGTTGGAAATGCCGACAATCGGGACATCGGTCCTATGCATGTCCAGCGGAACCGACGATCTTCTGTTACCGGTGCGGAAAGGCAAACACTTATGCACCAGATTGCGCAGATTGAAAGTCACGAAAAAACTTGCCAGCGAGTGCCGCGACTACCCGTTGGCACTCCTAGAACCCGACCGAACTAATACCGACCCTATCACTAGTTGCGACCAAGCCCCAGACACGACCCCAACTTTACTGACTCGCACCGCCAAACACAGTTCTCCTGAAGTTCCGCAGCTGACGACACACGTTGTCGAGGCGGACGCGCAGGGGAATGGTTGCGAGATGAAGGTCCCTTGGCATGTTAAGCTCTTCCACGTCAGACTGCGGGATTATTTGGCTACGCGCCTGCGCATCTTCAATGAGGAGATGGTTACAACTACCCCACCACGAAGGAAGCGAGCCACGCGTCAGATGCGGAGCTTCTGGAGAAGAGTCAAGCAGTCGAGGAAGGCGGGAAATACACTTAGATGAATTATTGGGGGATGATGTCCGACCATATACGTCAGTTCACCACCTGCAAAAGCGATTGTCAGGCTTAGTCGATAGGGGAGCCAGTGTGAATTGCATATCAGCCAATTTCGCACGGGAGGTGCTGGCAACTTACATGGACCAAATCCATCATTTTACCACCTGGTTAAGCACGGCGGATGGAACTCGTCACTCCGTAGTAGGGAAAATTACGACGGATATCACATTTAAAGGGGTAACTAAACCGGCACGACACAGGATCCCGTCACCACTATTCCTGACGAAACTCCAACCTCCCACTCAATACGACATGCACTGGATGTGAATCAACAACTGCGACTCGATTCGGCTATATCGGCTTTTCCATCGCATGAGAAGGAAGGTCTCGGCAGGATGGCCCTGGTGTTTCACATCATAGATGTGGGGGATGCGAAACCCATAAAGCAGAGACATTTTGCCATATCTCCGGCGCAGGAAAAGTCGTTATATGCTGAAGTTGATCGAATGCTAGCACTAGGCGTAATCAAAGAATCGCAGAGCGCGTGGGCGTCCTCGGTGACCTTAGTTGTCAAGCCGAACAAGGTCCGGCTATGCTTAGATGCCAGACGTTTGAACGCCATCACTGTCAAGGACGCGTACCCTCTACCGTTGATTGAAGGCATCTTGAGTCGATTGCCTAAAGCCCATTACATCACGAGTTTAGACCTCAAGGACGCTTTCTGGCAAATCCCGTTAGACCCTGGCTCAAAGGAGAAAACAGCCTCCACGGTCCCAGGTCGTCCACTGTATCAATTTGTGACCATGCCGTTCAGATTGTGCAATGCTCCTCAGACAGTGACGCGCCTTATGGATAAGGTGATACCACCGCACTTACGGCACCAAGTTTTCGTTTACTTGGACGATCAGCTGCTTATAACCGAGGCATTTAACGAACACCTCGACCTGCTTCAGGAAGTGGCTTTACACATTCGGAAGGCAGGGTTGACCATCAACATACAGGAGAGTCAGTTCATGATAACGGATGTGAAGTATTTGGGCCACATCATTGGGCATGGCACCATCAAGGCCGACCCGGACAAGACTCAAGCGATTGACGTTTTTCCATTACCCAAGACAACCAAGCAGTTACGCCGATTCCTAGGCTTATGCGGATGGTACCAGCGTTTTGTACGTGACTATGCCACCATTACCACACCTTTGACTGACATGCTGCGTAAGGGACGTAAGTTCGTCTGGGAAGGGCCCAGCTTGCGAGCCTTTGAAGAGCTAAAGAAGAGTCTGACAACAGCCCCCGTACTGCACAGCCCGGACTTTGGCAAACCATTCTCAATCCATTGTGACGTGAGTCAACATGGGGTGGGAGCAGTCTTAGTTCAGGTTGCACAAGACGGCGAGAAGAGGCCTATAGCCTTTATGTCTCACAACTGAACCCGGCCCAGCGAAACTACATAGTCTCAGAGCAGGGATGCTTGGTAGCCGTGCTGGTGTTGAAACGCTTTCGAGCACATGTAGAAGGACATCCCTTTGCAATCTTCACTGACCATGCGTCTCTGAAACGGCTGATAAGCCAAACTGATCTCCACGGGCGTTTGGCCAGATGGGCCTTGAAATTACAGGCGTTTGACTTCACGATAAGACACTGCAAGGGAAGTCAGCACGTGATACCTGACAAATTATCAAGGATGTTCGCCTCTGAAGGAGCCGGGTTGGCCCAGGAGGACGACAACTCCATATGGATCGACTTGGACCATCCCGCCTTCGAGTCAATAGGATACACGCAGCTGAGGAATACGATAATGAACCAGTTACCACAGCTGCCAGAACTGCGGGTAACGGAGGGATTTATATACAAACGGATGGGACATGCCTCTGGAGACCCCATCCAAGAAGAGGAACAGTGGAAGTTATGGGTGCTCGAAGAACTGACCTTCGACCTGAATAAAAGGGCTCATGACCACCCATTGAGTGTGCACGGCGGTAATGGTCGTATGCTTCAGCAGCTGAAGACGTACTTCTTTTGGCCTAAGATGTCTTAGCAAGTGAAAGAGTACGTAATTGCCTGTGAGTCGTGCAAATGCACTGAAGTACCCAATTCCGTTCTTCGGTCTCCAATGGGAAAATTCGGGCTACCGGAGCGGGTGTTCCGGCACCTGTATATAGACCTCATCGGTCCGTACCCTCACTCAACTTCGGGATATACTGGAGCTGTTGTGGTCCTGGACCAATTGTCCAAATTCCCAATTATTGAACCAATTTGAAACCTGCACACTGACCCGATAGTCAGCGTCCTGGAAAATCGCGTTTTTCATATATTTGGAGTACCGGAAAAGCTGGTCTCCGAAAACGGAGTTCAGTTCACCTCGGATAGAGGGCAAGTATGGCATTACGCATCAGTGGACCGCCGTTTATTCCCCTCAAGCAAATGTGTCTGAGCGGCTGAACCGCACCCTCATAGCCGCCGTTCGTGCCAACGTCCAACCAGATCAGAAGGATTGGGACCGCAGGATTTCAACCATTACCTGTGCCCTGCGTTCGTCATACCACTCCACCACAGGCATCTCCCCGTACTTTGCCGTGTTCGGCCAGTACATGATCTGCCACGGAAACTCGTACCGGTTATTGCGGCAGTTAAAAGGTTTGGAAGACCCAATAGTGGTTCTGGAGCCGTACAAATAAACTCCAAATTTTACGAGAATAAATTCGGGAGAAGATCGAAGACAGTAGACGGGCGGGGGAGGAGCGTTATAACCTGCGATCCCACCCTTCTGACTTCAAAACAGGCGACGAAATCTACCGACGGAATTTCAGACAAAGTGAAGCAAGCCGGCACTACAGTGCCAAACTAGACAAGAAGTTCGTGAAATGTCGAGTCCTACAAGTTTTAAGTCCCACGCGATATCTCATTGCGGACATGTTTGGCAAGGAGCTGGGAGTCTACCATGCCAAAGACCTACGACGGTGAAAAGTGCCAGCAAAGAGTTTCTTCCTTCTCGCTGTTGTCCCCCGCTGTTATCTCCTGCGTAGCCTCGATTGCTTTCTCCTGGGCTCAAAATATCAGCGACCTCTTCGGGTCAGAGCGTGCCGCGGGAATATTTGCCATCCACAAGTCCCACGACCTCTTCGGCCATCAAACAAATAAAGCCATCTATGGTCAACCAGCTATTCCTTCAGTCTCCCCATGCCTGGTTGGCATCGTGGATACTGCCCTGTAATGAGTCGGCCTACGCCACTGCCGACTCGCACACATGCCCATCGCTACCATGTGGTATTCGAACAAACGTCATATTTGGTCCCATCTTACGTCAGTTTGAGTCGAGGAATGTCACCCAAAGCTGACGGCAGTTGGAGTCGGTAATATCAAACGGATGCAGGTGGCAGATAACCATACATAGCACGCGTGGTGCGAAATCTAAATTGCGCAGAGGCACGACGGGTTTGAGTGTGTGTGGCCTCCGCGGCTCGGCTCCTATAAGTGGAGGAAGTTAGAACCATTCCAACTGCCCCCATACAATCGGAGTGGGAATCAAGCAGGGAAGCAGCAGGAGTCATTGCTTTACCGGAGATAATAGTTTTAGCAACGTCACCACCACAGCCCCGGTTCTAACTACAGGCCCATTGATGTTTTAGTCAACGAAGCTCAATGGACTCACCAACAAGTGCAGAGCAAGTACGACTGATGAATAGAACTCAGTGGTAAGTGATTTCAGTCGTATGGCAAGCGGAATCATATACCCATCAGAAATACCTGATTCACCTACTCAGTCCATACCACAATCTCCACGACAAAACAACAGTGTAGATCCTCCGTTTGTTACCCCGAATTCATCTCAGCAAGGTAACGTGATCAGTCAGACCTTAGCACAAAAATCATCGTCGGTCGCACAACAGCCTCAACGTCTTCGTAGTATTTTTGAAGTGGAGTGAGTATGCAATATGATTCATACGATGAAATAATTATTTCCTTCACTGGTGCAAAGAAGAACGATCCCGAGAAAGAGTTTTAAAACATCATTTGTTGTCATTTACATTTTACACTTATTACTTTCTGTACAGACGAATAGTTTCCTGTTAAGTTTTTAATATGTCGTTCTTTTGATTCTGTGGAAAATATGCAAAAGCGTCAAACAGGGACCATTAGATATTGCTCGTACTTTTTTTCCTTGATTAAAACGGAACAATCTTCATGAGTGGAACAGAGTAATAAGATAAAAAACAGGCATTGCAGATTCATAATAAACTAAAATGAAAATAAGACAACCTGCAGAAACAAAAAAAAATATTAGATTAAGTTGTACAATGGAAACCTCTAAAGAATTTCAAATTGAAGAAACGACCGTAAGTCAGATTGGAGATATAAACAAGTTGGGTAAACAGACCTACGCTCATGTCAGAAGGGTTTTGTATTCAATTTACAAAATGCAGTCACCAGATCGAATCAAATCAAGAAACATGTCAAAGACGATTTTATTGGAGAAAATATGAAATACGAAGATCATACTATTATTAACAAAGTTGAAGAAATTTCGACTTCTGAGGTTTTTGGTATTGTTATACTCATAAATATCTCCCTTGATAATTATTTCAGTCTCCATATGCGACGGTGGAAACACATTTTTCATGTATTTCCCCCCTGTGCTCCCACTGAAGCAAAAACTGACAGCTAACAACTGTTTTGAAAAGCTCCCATGAAAACTTCCATTTCATACTCATATCGGCTATGTTTGATGAATTTTTTTTCAGGGGCCACTCTCCTGTACTGTTATCATCGATTAATGGCCAATTTTTCCGAATCCTAGAATGGTTACAAAACCCTATTGCTAGGAGCTCTCTCCCACCTCCTTGACTTGTTTCACTTATGAGCATTAATTGTAGGTACTCATCTTCAGTCATTCATTAAATTGAATCAAGTGTTCAAAGCATGCACCTTAAACGTTGAAGTTGGGAAAAATAACTCAAAATTATTCAATCTTCGCATTGAAAACAGCCACTATTTTGTTTTACGATTACTGATACCACTAGCTGAACCGATTCTCAAAGATATTCATGACACCTATCATGCCTGAAATTTTCATGCAAATCCTAGCAAAGCTGTAGTGTGTTAGTCGGTAAAAAGCGCATGTTGTTCCATAGCCATATGTTTCTATAGTAATAAATGCAGCGCATATTGTTCCATAGTAATACAGGAAAATTCAAACCGCTATAACTTCGCTAAGTATGATTCAATGTTTATGAAACTTTCAGGATAGATCAATCTTACAAATAGACATAGAATCAAAGGGTACCGTTAAGATTTTATTCAAGAAAACATAAAATCGATAAATCATACTATTACTAACAAAGTTGAGTGAAATGCGACTTCTCACGTATTTGTTGTTGTTGTACTCACCAAGACCTACATTCATGATTTTTTTCAGATTTTTCGGATGGAAGGTGTCCAATCGCGAGGGGGGAGACACAAATTTTTCGTGTATTTCCCCTCCCTGTGCGCCCCTCGAAGCAAATTTTGCCAAACTAAGACCTGTTTAGAAAAGTTCTCATCAAGACCTTTCATTTGCTACCCATATCGGCAACCTTCAATGACATTTTTTTTCGGGGAGTCACTCTCCTATATGGGGAGACCCCCCTTAAATACCTTATAAAATTTTTTTGTAGTTGAATTTTGAAAGGATCACCACTTTACACCTATACACAAAATTTGATGTTTCTAGCTTAAGTAGTTTCCGAGAAAAAGTGCTGTGACACACGGACGGACAGACTGACAGACGTACAGACTGGTCGCGAAACTAGTAGGGTTTTGTAAAATTATTTTACAAAACCCTAAAAAAGGAGGAAATAAGTAGAATCCTGAGCCAAGATTCGAAATTAGCACAATTTCAATATGGAATATGGAAATAATAATTTGCATAGAATAGCATTCGCAACAAATAAAACTCATAAACTATAAGCTATAGAAGACAGAAAGGCAAGTCGTGTCATGTTCGTAAAAACCAATTGGGGCTTTTCTATTTGTTTTGTTAACTTTCAGTGACTATCAGCATCCGCGCGGTTTGAGAGATGCCAAAATTAAAGTCAGTTGGAATAATTTAAAAATAATACATGTCCCCTAAAGGTTTTTAGAATTGCTATTTAAAGTTTTAAATTGTGCGGTTTCCCTTGTCCATAAAAGAGGATATATGCATGTGTTCAATTAGTCATGAAAATTATTCGTAGCAAACATAACCCTTGAAACTTCAATATTGGAAAAAAAATATATATATATTTTTTTCGAAAAAGGAATTCGGGGGCTAGCCTTCAGTTTGGAACTATTTTACTCTTATTCAGATTTCATAGGTTACCGGGAAAATTGTATAGGTTCGAATTCGTTTTCGATGTAAATGAAGTATGATTGAGCACTATGTAGAGAACTCTGATAATCATTAAAAGAAAATTTAAAATTTTTTTTACCTGCCTTTGCGAGAGTTTAGCTATAAGGCTTACATGACCTTACATTACCGTTTTCTGATTTAAGCACTATAGTCCAGGTTATGTTCTTTACTTTTAAAAGAATACACATTAAGTAATTTAGTAGGCTTTTGAAAACCTTACATACTCCTTTTTTTTTAATCATTGCCTACACACCATACAATTCATATGGCACTTAAAATTAATTCATCGAACCTCAACGTTGTTTACTTGTATTACTATATTTAAGGTGAAGTTATGAGAAACAGTCTTAAAAATATTAATTATAACCAAAGTATTTTTAAGAATAAAAAACAGGATCAAACCTTAGCTGTCACAATATTTAATGCTAATATATGGATTGAAAGTTTCTATTTAAAAAAAAAATATAGCAACATGAATTGCTAATCAAAAAAAAACGACTTTCCTTTCTAGCGGCCCTTCTTTTCAGAGGCAGTGGGAGTGCATGGTAGGTATGCCGTTAAAGGGGTAGGATTTTAAAGAAATCCGCGGATGGCCGGTTTCGCATCGGGTGCGGTACGCGGTACCTTAGTTTGTCTTGCCAGTGAATTTTTCGGTGCCGCGTCGGTAAAACCGGGAACGTGAAATTGAAATTAGATGTTTGTACTTGACTGAAAGGATTTATGAATACCAAATAAAGTAAAGTAGGTTTCTTTTCCGTATGTCTGTGTTTTCGACGCGTTTGAAACGGGCACTTAATGGTGGCTGAAATACGTTATTGAGTGTAATCCATTTTAAGACCTGCGACCGAAATCCTCTCCAATCTAACTGGCCGACAAGCAGCCACCGCGAAATGGATTACGGATGCACGAATTGGTTGGCTGATTGGTACGATTCGTTGGCACGACTCAGACTTCACGTCTAGAACCGATGAGAGATCGGTTCCGACTTCGTTTGTATGAATGTAGATACGAAAATCATTACAAGGGCCACAAAAACCTGAAAAAATGCATATTTAATCCGCCGCCATTTTGAAATTTGCACATGCATGATCACCAAAATATCAAAGCCTGTAGGTCTAAGTGGCGTCTATCTCGAATATATCGAATCAAAATTGCGACTTTTAGAAGCCTTTGAAGTTTTGAGTTTCAACTGGCCGCCATTTTGTTTTTTACAACCTGACCTCCAGTTTTTTTACGTAATCCCGAATTTCATGAACATCTGTTGAAAGCTTTGACCACTATTACAACAACAAAGTTTTGAACGCTTTTCGAAATTTTAGTGGCCGCCATTTTGTTTCTGCCGTTCCAGCGGGTTTTGATGAAATTTAAGATTACGGATCTCCGTACTATGTTCTTGTATTATGCAGAAAATTATTAAAATTGAATGAAAAATAAACAAGTCGAAAATTTAAAACCCAATATTTTTAAGCTGCCATTTTCACTAAAAATTGAATTATTTTGCCCTGTCTAGATTGAAACTCCGATTTGAACAAGATATGGCACATTGATTGATGAGGTTCTAGCCCACAAAGATTTAAAATAGTCCAAACTCAAATGCATGCATTCAAAATGGCGGCCCCCAAAGGTCAGAAGCCAAGCGCAATTCGCTATATTAGTAGCAACTGAAATAATGGATTTTTTTCATGGTAACGTTTTAAATGACTCATCTTGAACGTATATATAAATCAGAATATTTTTGAAATATTGTAAAATATTTTTAACAATACCCTAAAAAATTATCAAATCGCGACTTGTCTGTCTGTCCGTCCGTCCGTTTGTTCGTGCGTCACAGGTTTTCTCGCAAACCACAGAAGCTAGAATGAGGAAATTTTTCACGAATGTCAACAGTGGTGCCTCTTGAAATTTGCAGCGTAAGAAAATATTTTAAAGTGTTTAAGGGGGTCTCCCCATATAGGGGGGTGACATAAACATTTTTTTATTTCTGTAGCCCTCTAGCAGCCAAGTTTCTCAACAGATTCCGATAAAACTTGAAATTATAAGTTATTAAGGCAAGTTAATTATGCTAATCGGATGACAAAAAAAAAAAAAAAATTCGAAAAATTAAAGCTTAATATTTTTAGCAGCCGTTTTCAATAAAAATTCAAAATGACGGCCCCTGATGGTTCAGAAAAGAAGCGAAAATGTATATATGAATGGCAATGCAAGTGCTGATTAAACTTTTATGGAAATTTTTGAAATTAACTATTTGAGCTATTTAAGCCAAAAAGTTATCACCTTTGTGTGGTAACCACTGTGGAATGGGAGCGAACCCATTTCGAACCGCCGATTTTCAATTTGTGATCACTACGTGTGCAACTCGATGTAATTAGCAAAATATTTGCGCCTCTATGAAGGGTCTCCAAATACAAACGGTGGCAGATTTTTTTGTTAATAAATACCCATGTAGTGCTAAAAAAATTGCAGTAAGAAGTCCAGTAGTAGGCAAGCCAAATTCTTTTTCAAAACCTTACGCTACATACGAGAAATTTACCTTTCCGGCTGGCGCTGCCAACGGGGATTTTCTAGTATCTCTAGGGTTGATTGAACATTGCTCTATGTTATTATATTTATTTAAATTCAATTTGAAAAATTATTCATAGGTGTAACTAATGGATAGTGATAATTAGCTTGTAGACTGCTTCGATGATTGGTTTGCTATCAGATAGTATTTCAGTTTTGTTTTGAAACGTATTGTGCTTGTTGAGCATCCCTTTAAGCTGTTTGGTAGGTCATCGTAAAGCATATAAATTTGTTATATTGAGAGTACTTGTACAAATAAATAACTGATTTGATGGAAAAGTATGAGGTGTTACAATAATTATCTTCAATGCCTTTTTCTGTATATTTTGGACGCATCTTATGTGTGTGTCGTAAGCTCCACCCGAAGCAATTATGCCATATGTCAAAACTGTATGTGAATGAAATTCGCAACGTTGGAACGCAACGATTTTCATTTTTTTTTTCACCACCTCTAAATTTGATCTGAAGTTAAGAAATTAATTTTTCTTACGTCTATTGTATCAAGATAAGTTTAAATATTAACATGAACGCCAAAAAAATTTTTTGGTGATTTCAGCGTTTCCAAACATTTTCTTAGATCCGCGGGCGAAAAGGCAAATTGAACGTCTGAAATAAGAATTTAGTGCCAGAAGCACAGCTGGAAAATATAAGAAATTATTAAAGCCTATAAGTTTCGGCTACAAAATGCATAACTGTAGCTACACATGCTTTACAAACCGAAAAAACTCATTAGATATGCTAATAGGACAAACTCATCATAGACACCGAATCTGATATATGCATTTTTCTCTTTTATGAAATTTTAACTCTGTGTACATCAACCGGAAAGATCATGCAGCACCTTTGCATAAAATCTTATGTTTCCCATATATCGTTCCTTGCTCCCCATAGAGATAATCGTAGTGGACCAAGTCCTTACAGGCGATACCGGCGCTGTGGGAACATTTGGCGATATCTCTGCTCTGAGTAATTTACTCTCCTGGAAATTTATATATTTTAAAGAAAATCGAATGTTCTGAACACATCGCAACGGTGCCTCCAACGAACGTGTTTTGTGAGATTTTGCATGTGGTCTGGACCACTATTCACGAATTAAGCTTTATTTTCGAATTTCATAAATGAATTAATCACTTTTATGGTATATGCGAATTTGGCATACATCCCGGGAAGATTATGCAGCACCTTTGAATAAAATCTTATGTTTCCCACTCATCGTTCCTTGCTCCCCATAGAGATAATCGTGGAGGACCAAGTCCTTACAGGCGAAACCGGCACTGTGGGAACATTTGGTGATATCTCTGCTCTGAGAAATTTACTCTCCTGGAAATTTATATATTTCTTGTAGAACCCATTGGAGCTACCACGCGACGATTTTAAACAAAATCGAATGTTCGGAACACATCGCAACGGGGCCTCCAACAAACGTGTTTTGTGAGATTTTGCATGTGGTCTGGACCACTATTCACGAATTAAGCTTTGTTTTCGAATTTCATAAATGAATTATTCACTTTTATGACATATGCGCATTTGGCATACATCCCAGAAAGATTATGCTGCACCTTTGAATAAAATCTTATGTTTCCCACCCATTGTTCCTTGCTCCCCATAGATATAATCGTGGAGGACCAAGTCCTTACAGGCGAAACCGGCGCTGTGGGAACATTTGGCGATATCTCTGCTCTGAGAAATTTACTCTCCTGGAAATTTATATTATTCTTGAAGAACCCATTGAAGCTACCATGTGACGATTTTAAAGAAAATTGAATGTTCGGAACACATCGTAACGGGGCCTCCAACGAACGTGTTTTGTGAGATTTTGCATGTGGTCTGGACCACTATTCACGAATTAAGCTTTGTTTTCGAATTTCATAAATGAATTATTCACTTTTATGTTATATGCGCATTTGGCATACATCCCGGGAAGATTATGCAGCACCTTTGAATAAAATCTTATGTTTCCCACTTATCGTTCCTTGCTCCCCATAGAGATAATCGTGGTGGACCAAGTCCTTACAGGCGAAACCGGCGCTGTGGGAACATTTGGCGATATCTCTGCTCTGAGAAATTTACTCTCCTGGAAATTTATATATTTCTTGTAGAACCCATTGAGGCTACCACACAACGATTTTAAAGAAAATCGAATGTTCGGGACACATCGTAACGGGGCCTCAAACGAACGTGTTTTGTGAGATTTTGCATGTGGTCTGGACCACTATTCACGAATTAAGCTTTGTTTTCGAATTTCATAAATGAATTATTCACTTTTATGACATATGCGCATTTGGCATACATCCCGGGATGATTATGCAGCACCTTTGAATAAAATCTAGTATTTCCTACATATTGTCCCGTGCTCCTCATAGAGATAATCGTGGTGGACCAAGTCCTTACAGGCGAAACCGGCGCTGTGGGAACATTTGGCGATATCTCTGCTCTGAGAAATTTACTCTCCTGGAAATTTATATATTTCTTGCAGAACCCATCGAAGCTACGACGCGACGATTTTAAAGAAAATCGAATGTTCGGAACACATCGTAACGGGGCCTCCAACGAACGTGTTTTGTGAGATTTTGCATGTGGTCTGGACCACTATTCACGAATTAAGCTTTGTTTTCGAATTCCATAAAAGAATTATTCACTTTTATGATATATGCGCATTTGGCATACATCCCGGGAAGATTATGCTGCACCTTTGAATAAAATCTTATGTTTCCCACTCATCGTTCCTTGCTCCCCATAGAGATAATCGTGGTGGACCAAGTCCTTACAGGCGAAACCGGCGCTGTGGGAACATTTGGCGATATCTCTGCTCTGAGAAATTTACTCTCCTGGAAATTTATATATTTCTTGTAGAACCCATCGAAGCTACCACACAACGATTTTAAAGAAAATCGAATGTTCGGAACACATCGCAACGGTGCCTCCAACGAACGTGTTTTGTGAGATTTTGCATGTGGTCTGGACCACTATTCACGAATTAAGCTTTGTTTTCGAATTTCATAAATGAATTATTCACTTTTATGGTATATGCGAATTTGGCATGCATCCAGGGAAAATTATGCAGCACCTTTGAATAAAATCTTATGTTTCCCACTCATCGTTCCTTGCTCCCCATAGAGATAATCGTGGTGGACCAAGTCCTTACAGGCGAAACCGGCACTGTGGGAACATTTGGCGATATCTCTGCTCTGAGAAATTTACTCTCCTGGAAATTTATATATTTCTTGTAGAACCCATAGAAGCTACCACGTGACGATTTTAAAGAAAATCGAATGTTCTGAACACATCGCAACGGTGCCTCCAACGAACGTGTTTTGTGAGATTTTGCATGTGGTCTGTACCACTATTCACGAATTAAGCTTTGTTTTCGAATTTCATAAATGAATTATTCACTTTTATGATATATGCGCATTTGACATACATCCCGGGAAGATTATGCAGCACCTTTGAATAAAATCTTATGTTTCCCACTCATCGTTCCTTGCTCCCCATAGAGATAATCGTGGTGGACCAAGTCCTTACAGGCGAAACCGGCGCTGTGGGAACATTTGGCGATATCTCTGCTCTGAGAAATTTACTCTCCTGGAAATTCTTACTATTCTTGTAGAACCCATTGAAGCTACCATGTGACGATTTTAAAGAAAATCGAATGTTCGGAACACATCGTAACGGGGCCTCCAACGAATGTGTTTTGTGAGATTTTGCATGTGGTCTGGACCACTATTCACGAATTAAGCTTTGTTTTCGAATTTCATAAATGAATTATTCACTTTTATGATATATGCGCATTTGGCATACATCCCGGGAAGATTATGCAGCACCTTTGAATAAAATCTTATGTTTCCCACTCATCGTTCCTTGCTCCCCATAGAGATAATCGTGGTGGACCAAGTCCTTACAGGCGAAACCGGCGCTGTGGGAACATTTGGCGATATCTCTGCTCTGAGAAATTCACTCTCCTGGAAATTTATATATTTCTTGTGGAACTTATTGGAGCTACCACACAACGATTTTAAAGAAAATCGAATGTTCGGAACACATCGTAACGGGGCCTCCAACGAACGTGTTTTGTGAGATTTTGCATGTGGTCTGGACCACTATTCACGAATTAAGCTTTGTTTTCGAATTTCATAAATGAATTATTCACTTTTATGATATCTGCGAATTTGGGATACATTTCGGGAAGATTATGCAGCACCTTTGAATAAAATCTTATGTTTCCCACTCATCGTTCCTTGCTCCCCATAGAGATAATCGTGGTGGACCAAGTCCTTACAGGCGAAACCGGCGCTGTGGGAACATTTGGCGATATCTCTGCTCTGAGAAATTTACTCTCCTGGAAATTTATATATTTCTTGTAGAACCCATTGAAGCTACCACGCGACGATTTTAAAGAAAATCGAATGTCCGGAACACATCGTAACGGGGCCTCCAACGAACGTGTTTTGTGAGATTTTGCATTTGGTCTGGACCACTATTCACGAATTAAGCTTTGTTTTCGAATTTCATAAATGAATTATTCACTTTTATGATATATGCGCATTTAGCATACATCCCGGGAAGATTATGCAGCACCTTTGAATAAAATCTTATGTTTCCCACTCATCGTTCCTTGCTCTCCATAGAGATAATCGTAGTGGACCAAGTCCTTACAGGCGAAACCGGCGCTGCGGGAACATTTGGCGATATCTCTGCTCTGAGAAATTTACTCTCCTGGAAATTTATATAGTTCTTGTAAAACCCATCGAGGCTACCACACAACGATTTTAAAGAAAATCGAATGTTCGGAACACATCGCAACGGTGCCTCCAACGAACGTGTTTTGTGAGATTTTGCATGTGGTCTGGACCACTATTCACGAATTAAGCCTTGTTTTCGAATTTCATGAATGAATTATTCACTTTTATGACATATGCGCATTTGGCATACATCCCGGGAAGATTATGCAGCACCTTTGAATAAAATCTTATGTTTCCCACTCATCGTTCCTTGCTCCCCATAGAGATAATCGTGGTGGACCAAGTCCTTACAGGCGAAACCGGCGCTGTGGGAACATTTGGCGATATCTCTGCTCTGAGAAATTTACTCTCCTGGAAATTTATATATTTCTTGTAGAACCCATCGAAGCTACCACACAACGATTTTAAAGAAAATCGAATGTTCGGAACACATCGTAACGGGGCCTCCAACGAACGTGTTTTGTAAGATTTTGCATGTGGTCTGGACCACTATTCACGAATTAAGCTTCGTTTTCGAATTTCATAAATGAATTATTCACTTTTATGATATATGCGCATTTGGCATACATCCCGGGAAGATTATGTAGCACCTTTGAATAAAAGCTTATGTTTCCCACTCATCGTTCCTTGCTCCCCATAGAGATAATCGTAGTGGACCAAGTCCTTACAGGCGAAACCGGCGCTGTGGGAACATTTGGCGATATCTCTGCTCTGAGAAATTCACTCTCCTGGAAATTTATATATTTCTTGTAGAACCCATCGAGGCTACCACACAACGATTTAAAAGAAAATCAAATGTTCGGAACACATCGCAACGGGGCCTCCAACGAACGTGTTTTGTGAGATTTTGCATTTGGTCTGGACCACTATTCACGAATTAAGCTTTGTTTTCGAATTTCATAAATGAATTATTCACTTTTATGATATATGCGCATTTGGCATACATCCCGGGAAGATTATGCAGCACCTTTGAATAAAATCTTATGTTTGCCACTCATCGTTCTTTGCTCCCCATAGAGATAATCGTAGTGGACCAAGTCCTTACAGGCGAAACCGGCGCTGTGGGAACATTTGGCGATATCTCTGCTCTGAGAAATTTACTCTCCTGGAAATTTATATATTTCTTGTAGAACCTATTGGAGCTACCACGCGACGATTTTAAAGAAAATCGAATGTTCGGAACACATCGCAACGGTGCCTCCAACGAACGTGTTTTGTGAGATTTTGCATGTGGTCTGGACCACTATTCACGAATTAAGCTTTGTTTTCGAATTTCATAAATGAATTATTCACTTTTATGATATATGCGCATTTGGCATACATACCGGGAAGATTATGCAGCACCTTTGAATAAAATCTTATGTTTCCCACTCATCGTTCCTTGCTCCCCATAGAGATAATCGTGGTGGACCAAGTCCTTACAGGCGAAACCGGCGCTGTGGGAACATTTGGCGATATCTCTGCTCTGAGAAATTTACTCTCCTGGAAATTTATATATTTCTTGTAGAACCCATAGAAGCTACCACGTGATGATTTTAAAGAAAATCGAATGTTCGGAACACATCGCAACGGTGCCTCCAACGAACGTGTTTTGTGAGATTTTGCATTTGGTCTGGACCACTATTCACGAATTAAGCTTTATTTTCGAATTTCATAAATGAATTATTCACTTTTATGGTATGTGCGAATTTGGCATACATCCCGGAAAGATTATGCAGCACCTTTGAATAAAATCTTATGTTTCCCACTCATCGTTCCTTGCTCCCCATAGAGATAATCGTGGTGGACCAAGTCCTTACAGGCGAAACCGGCACTGTGGGAACATTTGGCGATATCTCTGCTCTGAGAAATTTATTCTCCTGGAAATTTATATATTTCTTGTAGAACCCATAGAAGCTACCATGTGACGATTTTAAAGAAAATCGAATGTTCGGAACACATCGCAACGGTGCCTCCAACGAACGTGTTTTGCGAGATTTTGCATGTGGTCTGGACCACTATTCACGAATTAAGCTTTATTTTCGAATTTCATAAATGAATTATTCACTTTTATGATATGTGCGCATTTGGCATACATCCCGGGAAGATTATGCAGCACCTTTGAATAAAATCTTATGTTTCCCACTCATCGTTCCTTGCTCCCCATAGAGATAATCGTGGTGGACCAAGTCCTTACAGGCGAAACCGGCGCTGTGGGAACATTTGGCGATATCTCTGCTCTGAGAAATTTACTCTCCTGGAAATTTATATATTTCTTGTAGAACCTATCGAGGCTACCACACAACGATTTTAAAGAAAATCGAATGTTCGGAACACATCGTAACGGGGCCTCCAACGAACGTGTTTTGTGAGATTTTGCACGTGGTCTGGACCACTATTCACGAATTAAGCTTTGTTTTCGAATTTCATAAATGAATTATTCACTTTTATGATATATGCGCATTTGGCATACATCCCGGGAAGATTATGCAGCACCTTTGAAAAAAATCGTATGTTTCCCATGCATCGTTCCTTGCTCCCCATAGAGATAATCGTGGTGGACCAAGTCCTTACAGTCGAAACCGGCTATTTCAATATATGAAGTACCATTTTTGGAAGCATCACATAAAAAGCGGGCAAAGAACAGATATGTCACCGTTTCCATAAACTTTTTGGATTTATTGCGTACTTTAAAGTCCATTTGATAATTGGTGTTCTTTCATTCTAAAAGATTTTAGTTTTAGTTTTTTTTTTCACGAATTAAGCTTTATTTTCGAATTTCATAAATGAATTATTCACTTTTATGATATGTGCGCATTTCGCATACATCCCGGGAAGATTATGCAGCACCTTTGAATAAAATCTTATGTTTCCCACTCATCGTTCCTTGCTCCCCATAGAGATAATCGTGGTGGACCAAGTCCTTACAGGCGAAACCGGCGCTGTGGGAACATTTGGCGATATCTCTGCTCTGAGAAATTCACTCTCCTGGAAATTTATATATTTCTTGTAGAACCCATTGAAGCTACCACACAACGATTTTAAAGAAAATCGAATGTTCGGAACACATCGTAACGGGGCCTCCAACGAACGTGTTTTGTAAGATTTTGCATGTGGTCTGGACCACTATTCACGAATTAAGCTTTGTTTTTGAATTTCATAAATGAATTATTCACTTTTATGATATATGCGCATTTGGCATACATCCCGGGAAGATTATGTAGCACCTTTGAATAAAATCTTATGTTTCCCACTCATCGTTCCTTGCTCCCCATAGAGATAATCGTAGTGGACCAAGTCCTTACAGGCGAAACCGGCGCTGTGGGAACATTTGGCGATATCTCTGCTCTGAGAAATTTACTCTTCTGGAAATTTATATATTTCTTGTAGAACCCATCCAGGCTACCACACAACGATTTTAAAGAAAATCAAATGTTCGGAACACATCGCAACGGTGCCTCCAACGAACGTGTTTTGTAAGATTTTGCATTTGGTCTGGACCACTATTCACGAATTAAGCTTTGTTTTCGAATTTCATAAATGAATTATTCACTTTTATGATATATGCGCATTTGGCATACATTCCGGGAAGATTATGCAGCACCTTTGAATAAAATCTTATGTTTCCCACTCATCGTTCCTTGCTCCCCATAGAGATAATCGTGGTGGACCAAGTCCTTACAGGCGAAACCGGCGCTGTGGGAACATTTGGCAATATCTCTGCTCTGAGAAATTTACTCTCCTGGAAATTTATATATTTCTTGTAGAACCCATTGAAGCTACCACACAACGATTTTAAAGAAAATCGAATGTTCGGAACACATCGTAACGGGGCCTCCAACGAACGTGTTTTGTGAGATTTTGCATTTGGTCTGGACCACTATTCACGAATTAAGCTTTGTTTTCGAATTTCATAAATGAATTATTCACTTTTATGATATATGCGCATTTAGCATACATCCCGGGAAGATTATGCAGCACCTTTGAATAAAATCTTATGTTTCCCACTCATCGTTCTTTGCTCCCCATAGAGATAATCGTAGTGGACCAAGTCCTTACAGGCGAAACCGGCGCTGTGGGAACATTTGGCGATATCTCTGCTCTGAGAAATTTACTCTCCTGGAAATTTATATATTTCTTGTAGAACCCATTGGAGCTACCACGCGACGATTTTAAAGAAAATCGAATGTTCGGAACACGTCGCAACGGTGCCTCCAACGAACGTGTTTTGTGAGATTTTGCATGTGGTCTGGACCACTATTCACGAATTAAGCTTTGTTTTCGAATTTCATAAATGAATTATTCACTTTTATGATATATGCGCATTTGGCATACATCCCGGGAAGATTATGCAGCACCTTTGAATAAAATCTTATGTTTCCCACTCATCGTTCCTTGCTCCCCATAGAGATAATCGTGGTGGACCAAGTCCTTACAGGCGAAACCGGCGCTGTGGGAACATTTGGCGATATCTCTGCTCTGAGAAATTTACTCTCTTGGAAATTTATATATTTCTTGTAGAACCCATAGAAGCTACTACGTGATGATTTTAAAGAAAATCGAATGTTCGGAACACATCGCAACGGTGCCTCCAACGAACGTGTTTTGTGAGATTTTGCATTTGGTCTGGACCACTATTCACGAATTAAGCTTTATTTTCGAATTTCATAAATGAATTATTCACTTTTATGGTATGTGCGAATTTGGCATACATCCCGGAAAGATTATGCAGCACCTTTGAATAAAATCTTATGTTTCCCACTCATCGTTCCTTGCTCCCCATAGAGATAATCGTGGTGGACCAAGTCCTTACAGGCGAAACCGGCACTGTGGGAACATTTGGCGATATCTCTGCTCTGAGAAATTTACTCTCCTGGAAATTTATATATTTCTTGTAGAACCCATAGAAGCTACCACGTGACGATTTTAAAGAAAATCGAATGTTCGGAACACATCGCAACGGTGCCTCCAACGAACGTGTTTTGTGAGATTTTGCATGTGGTCTGGACCACTATTCACGAATTAAGCTTTATTTTCGAATTTCATAAATGAACTATTCACTTTTATGATATGTGCGCATTTCGCATACATCCCGGGAAGATTATGCAGCACCTTTGAATAAAATCTTATGTTTCCCACTCATCGTTCCTTGCTCCCCATAGAGATAATCGTGGTGGACCAAGTCCTTACAGGCGAAACCGGCGCTGTGGGAACATTTGGCGATATCTCTGCTCTGAGAAATTTACTCTCCTGGAAATTTATATATTTCTTGTAGAACCCATTGGAGCTACCACACAACGATTTTAAAGAAAATCGAATGTTCGGAACACATCGTAACGGGGCCTCCAACGAACGTGTTTTGTGAGATTTTGCACGTGGTCTGGACCACTATTCACGAATTAAGCTTTGTTTTCGAATTTCATAAATGAATTATTCACTTTTATGATATATGCGCATTTGGCATACATCCCGGGAAGATTATGCAGCACCTTTGAAAAAAATCGTATGTTTCCCATGCATCGTTCCTTGCTCCCCATAGAGATAATCGTGGTGGACCAAGTCCTTACAGTCGAAACCGGCTATTTCAATATATGAAGTACCATTTTTGGAAGCATCACATAAAAAGCGGGCAAAAAACAGATATGTCACCGTTTCCATAAACTTTTTGGATTTATTGCGTACTTTAAAGTCCATTTGATAATTGGTGTTCTTTCATTCTAAAAGATTTTAGTTTTCATAAAATAAATTAAATTCATGTCACTTAATGTTATGCTGTTGGAATCTAACAATTACATTTTTGTATTTTTGATGACCATTGATGTCACTTTATTATATGTTTTTGGTTGCTCTCTTCTTTAACATGTAAGTTAGTTTTAAATTGCTCAAGCCAACGAACATATGCGGGTATTTTAATATTTCGGTAGGCTTTGCAACTGTTATAAATACATTTTTGTATGACAATATGTAAACTTTGGATGAAATAATAAAATATACATGTGAATTCCCTAGCTGATAGCGAAATCGCAAAATGAAACAAAGCAGAAATCAAAATGAAAACTTGACTACGCGTAGAACTTGATGACGAATGAATGGTATTACAACATTAATCTGTCTTATTCAAGTAAAATGTAAGTAACTTGTGTTTCAGTTTGTAAATTAAAACATTACCGTACATTCCAATAACTGCATATTGAGTTTACTCATGAATGGCAGATATATATGTTTACATACAAAGCATTACACACGAATCCCTTATGGTAGGACCATACCCCTGCCTTCTCTCATAAATTCTTGAACATGCATATATGTATGTATATGGTATTCATTCATCATTTCCCTTAACACGTTACGCAATCAAAAAATTTTAACTAGGTGGACATGAATCAAGTTAGCATAGCAAATGATTTTATTTTTAAATTCAATACTTGAAATTTAGAATGAATTGCTTCCATGAAATGACCTTGAAGTAAAATCAATTCTATAAATAGAAATCACATCACGTTTTAATTTAAGCATACATTTTTCTATTCATAGAATAAGTTTCACCTTAAGGACATTTAAAAAAAAACAATTTAAATTCTTATTTACATAACTAGTAAAATGAGTTGAGAGGAGTATAGAGCCACCAAAAGGGTTATATTCTGAAATAAATACATATATTATGAACTTTTTTTTTTCGTAATTCATGAATAAACTCGATATGCAGTTTATTGTGATGTACAAGGAGAGTAAATGTTTAAATTAAGATCACATATTACTCAAATTCTATTGAAGTTGAACGTTTAGTTTTCCTATATTAACGTTTCATAGATATCTTCTGAAATTAAACCACAGCAGAACTATAGTTCATGGGTTAATGGTAAGCCCAAATAGCTTTGGATTCGTCCAATTATATTGAGTCTTTAAAGCTTTTGCAGTTTGTTCGAAAACCCTAATGAAATCGTGTCCTGCCTCTCAATCAGTCAATCATAACAAGCTAAAAGTAATCGGCGAAGGTGTGCCATTCCACTTTTCACTTATAAAAAAATAAAATAATTAAAGCTTTTCCTACGATTCAGGTTTAGGCAAGTTCTCCTTTTATTTAAATTTTTAGGGAAGATAAATAAATTGAAAGTAGTAGTAACCGTATTTGATCGTTGTAATGGGAAAAAATGCAAACGGCAATAATTCTATACATTCTGCTAAAACTCACAGAGTATAAGAACCTTTTAAAGGACCCCTAACTCTCTACGTTCATCCAATTAAATCATACTAATTCGAGTACAGTTTTACTGGCGAAAATGTTTAATTTACAGATTCTACTAGTATTAGCAAAGTTGAACAAACTTCCACCATTAAGTTATTAGATCTACCTTCATAATTTTTTCACCGATTATTTTTGACTGCTTATTATCAGCTATTCATAAAAAGATTCAATCAAGTGTGAATCGCATGTACCTTAAATGTTGAACTTCGCAAAAAATAACACAATTTTATGCAATATTCTCATTTGAAACGGCCGCTATTTTCTTTTACGATTATGGATGTCACCCGTTGAACGAATTCTTAAAGATATTCACCACGAATATAATTCCTGAAACTTTCATGCAAATCCAACAAACGTGTAGTGTCTTAGTTGATTGGAAGTGCATATCGCCCCATAGCCATGTATAGTTGCTGTTGTAATACAGGAAAATTTAAACCCCTATAACTCTGTTAAATACGATCCGATCTTTCTAAAATTTCCAGTTGTGAATAAACTTGTAAACTTATATTTATTTATTGATTTTGACAATGCCCTTACGATTAGATTCGAGAAAGTGTAAAATTGATAAACCATACTATAACTAACAAAGTTGAGTGAATTTCGACTTCTGACGTATTTGTTGTTGTAGTGCTCATAAAGGCCTACTCTTGATTTTTTCAGATAAAAGGTTTCCAATCGTGAGGGGGGGGGGGGGGTACGCCTAAATTGCGTGTGGCTCAAGGATCCATATTTAGCCCAAACCCGTGGAAAATATCGTGCGTTTTGCTACATAGGCTAGAGCTATGAGGATAATGTTCCAGCGCTAGTTGCTGGACGCAGCATCAAGCCGACGCAACTTAGACTGCTCGCGAGGTCAGTCTAGCACTAAAGAAAACCAATGTGTTCATCCTGATAAAGAAGATAATCCCCACGGTAGGGACGATCGGTTTCGCGGAAGTACAGGTTGAACTAAAATGATTCGTGAAGTACCTGGGGTTGCTAATCGCCTCGATGATGGAGTTTCCTCTGAATATATCATGGCAACGGCTGATAACGCTGCTTCCGTTAGTCAGTCCTACAGTACGGAGCAGAAATATGGGGCAAAGCTCTTAGCAAGGAGCTGTACTGAAAATGATTGGCACATGTACAGAGAACAGAAGCACTAAAGATTGCATCTTCATACCTGACAGTCTCTGATTCAGCGGTGCTAGTCATCGTAGTCATGATGCCTACCGGCCGTACCGTACTATCTACGCAAAAAAGGTATCGAGAACTTAAAAATTGTAAAAAAGGCTAGAAAAATTAACGAGTTAGACATTAGGGAAACAATGGAAATGAGTAGGGTACCTGTCGAAAAAAGCTTAAACTTGGATTTAGGAAATGGGTCAGAAAAACTTCTGAAGTTCATTAAGTAGAGGAGCAGGAATATGGGGCAAAGCTCTTAGCAAGGAGCTGTACTGAAAATGATTGGCACATGTACAGAGAACAGAAGCACTAAAGATTGCATCTTCATACCTGACAGTCTCTGATTCAGCGGTGCTAGTCATCGTAGTCATGATACCTAGCACCCGTACCGTACTATCTACGCAAAATAGGTATCGAGAACTTAAAGATTGTAAAAAAGGCTAGAAAAATTAACGAGTTAGACATTAGGGAAACAATGGAAATGAGTAGGGTACCTGTCGAAAAAAGGTTAAACTTGGATTTAGGAAATGGGTCAGAAAAACTTCTGAAGTTCATTAAGTAGAGGTTATTAGATAAGTTTTTGGAATGTTATTAATAAATAGTTAAGTGAGAAGGAATGTAATTAGATGTAACATATAAATAGTTAAGGAGTAGGATCAGTTGGGTAGTACACCGACGATGTCCAAGTGTTACGGATGAAACACGCGTCTGTAGAATAGAGTAAATAAATCACGGTTACAGGGAAAAAAATTAAAAAAAATTTTCTTTGTCTAAATATTGAAATCAAACCGTCAGAATAAATAAGGGTTGAAACACAAAGTTCCTTAGGATCTACGTACGTTGCAACGAAGACAAAAGGGAGACAGTTGCCGCCGAAGAGAAGCAGCACTCACTCGATGATGGGTGTACAGCACGAAGGAAGGATGAATTGTGCACCCCATCGTTGATTTGAGATCGCGGTTCAATCAAATGCAAGGGGCGACTAGCTTCTACCTGACCCAGCTCTGAAGCAGGCATGGTTATTTTCAGTCTTACTTGCACAATATTGTTAAGTTGTGGTTTCCCGACTGTAGGTTTTGCGCAGGAGAGGAAGACGATGCATACCACACATTTTTTGTATGCAAAACATAAGACACTCTGCGCCGAGCTTTCTTCAGGGAAACAGGAGAGCTCACCTCAAATTGTCTTTTGAGGGAGATGCTTGCATCGGTAGGCAAATGGAACTATGTGGCATGTTATGCTCGGGCATCCAAAAATATTAAAAGGGATCACAGGAGGAATGTTTCAACTTGGAAGCACCCCCGTAAGCGAAAGGAGGCTTAGCCCGAAATACAGTGTCAAATTTTTCCAGGCCAAGGTCTCAGACCAGCAAGGAAGGTGCTTGGTAGGTAGTTTAGACGTCTTACGCGTCTGGAAGCAACACAGTTAGAGCGTAAATAGCCTTCACCTCCCAACCATAAAAACAAAATTTAGTTTCGTCACCATTTCGTTTTTAGAGAATGTATATCTGCTAATCAAATATCTATATGCCATATTTAAGTATAAATTCCATAAAATGTACTGTCATTAACATAGGATTGAATTTTGACTTCTGAGGATTTTTTGGGCCTAGTACCCATAAAGACCTACCACCATGATTTCCCTTGTTTTTCACACTAAAAGTGTCTAATCACAAGAGGGGGCAAACATTTTTCGTGCATTTCGCCCCACTTGGACCCTTTGATGCAAAATGGTACAGTTTAAGAACTATCTACAAAGGTTTCGTCAAGACTTTGCAATTGGTATCCATATCGGCTATATCTGGCAAAAAATTATTTAACGGTCAACCTTTATATGAACAGACCTTCCTTAATACCCTAATAACATTTTTCTTGTGGTAAAATTGTCAACTTTGCTCCTATTGAACGAATTTCATGCTCCTCCATCTTGTTGGAAAGAAAACTAAGTGTAGCGCATGGAGGGACGGATGGACGGACGGATGGAGGGGAATACAGGCACTGATTGTAGGAGGGTTTTGTAAAATTACCTTACAAAATTATAACTTTCAAATGAAATGGTGAGAAATAATGAAATGAAGCTAACAGGTAAACATCCAAAAACGATATATTTTCATATAAAAGATTTAATTTCACGTGGGGGTCATCTCCAGTTAGCAAGCAATTTAAATTTTAACAAGTTGAGTAAGCAGGAGAGTGCTCCTACCAGAAGGTCTTTGTAAACATCCTAGGGTTATAAACAAGTTTTCTCATGGCGTGAATCGATAACTTGAATTATTCATTCAATACTTGGATATGAAATCGTTCAAATTTATACAAAAGATGCACAATTTCTTTCATAAGCACAGTGCAGCCGCCATTTTAATCTAGCTTAAATGATTTTTCAGAATGCTCGGCCGATTGAACATGTTCAAGTCAAACACTATTCCTTAAATTTTCATGAAAATCGAAAGAAAATAAAAGTGTTATTTTGAATAGATCTTGTGATATAACACCTTGCGACTTCTTCCTTTGGAGCCACATGATAGAGAAGTCCTACGCCAATAGCCCAGCGTGGATTCAATATCTCAAAGATGAAATTCGTGAATCTATCGAGGACATAGCGCAGCTACTTTGCGATTTGGTTATGGAAGATTTCATGAAGAGGAGATGGTCCTGTAAGCGTGTCGTAGTGGTTATTTGCCTGATGTTAGTTTTTGCTATCAACGGCACATCGTCTTTTTTATAATGAAATAAATATCAGATAATTTATATTAAAAACTGGCATTTTTGTTTTAATATCAAAATAACACCTCTTATTGGAAAGCCCTATATCGACTATAAACACGTGTTATTGTTGTTGTAATTCCATATAATTGAAATGGCTATAACTCACTTGATTATGATTCGATCTCAATTAAATTTTGTAAACGTATATATCTTATGTCAGTCTATATAATTGCGAAATTTCAAGAAGTTTAAAGGTACTGTTTTCATTTTATGGGCAAAAATGTAAAATCTACAAATCATACTATTATTAACAAAGTTGAGCGAATTTCGGTTTCTAAGGTGTTTGTTGCCATTGTACTCATAATGGCCCACGTTCGTGATAATTTTCAGCTGAAAGGTGTCCGATTGCGAGGGGGGGGGGGGCACAAACTTTGTGTACATTTTGACTTCACCTGGACCCCCTAATTCATCAAATGATTTTTTTATTCCGGATTCTAAAAGCTCTAATTAAGACCTTTCATTTGATACCCCACTTGACTACCTTTGAAAAAAAAAAATGTTTAAGGGCCAATTCGTTATTAGGGGGGACCCCCCTTAAATTTTTTTTAAATTTTTGGTAAGGCCTTAACTCTTGAGAGACCATCACTTCTGACCTTTTCACAAAGTTTGAGCATTCTAGCTTCTATAGTTTCTGAGGAAATTAGCTGTGACGCAGGCACAGACGGATAGACGGACGGACGGACGGACGGACGGACAGACGGACAGACAGGTCGCGAAACTAGTAGGTCTTTGTAAAAAAAATTTTAACAAAGACCTAAAAAGTCAAATTCAACATAAAACAAATTGGACGGATAGACCTACGACCATATGAGAAGGGTTTTGTAATCGACAAGACACATAAAATGATTTCAGATGAGAAACCTTTAATAACATGCACAATAAATATATTTTTGCTTAAAAAGACAAACCAGTGCTTATCTAATTTAACCAGCTACAATTTTGTTGCAATATTACCGAAATTATTGACAAACAAAAATCTGAAATTTATTTTTGTTATTCATCTTTTCTGAAAATCTGTAGAGGATCCCATAAAAAGTGTAGTGTCTGCTGAAAAAGTAGAAAAACCGTATATGATAGTTGTTATCGGAGAAAATTCAAGCGGCTGCGACTTATGTAAATTTTATAAAATCTTATAGAACATAAGGATCTTCCAAAGCACTACTGAAATATCTAATTTCATTCAATTTAATAGTGCTTCTATAGTTTTACTGGTGAAAATGTTAAATTTACAAATCCCATTATTATTTACTGATTACAACGAATTCCACCTCCAACTTATTTGTTATTGTTGAAATTGGGGAAAATGTTGAAATTGGAGAAAAACAACGCAATTTTTATTTAATATTCTCATTTGAAACTTATCTCACTAATTGAACGCTTCCTCTAAGATATTCGGGATACATATCATTCCTGAAACGTTCGTGGAAATCCTAGCAAACGCTTAGTCTCTGAGTCGGTAAAAGCGCATATTGCTCCGTAGCCGTGTATTGTTGTTGTTGGAATACAGGAATATTTAAAAAGGTATAACTTCTTTAAATACTACTCAATCTTTTTTGAAATTTTTAAAAATAAATCAAACTTATAAAAAGCCATTTGCGCATCAAACTTTATTGAATTTAAGGATCCCCGGAAGAATTTATTCAGGAAAATGAAAAATTAATAAACCATACTATTACTAACAAAGTTGATTGAATTTGAACTTCTGACGTATTTTCTGTGATTGAGATTTTTCTGCTGATATGTGTCCAATCGGGAGCGAGATACTCGAAAACATTGTACATTTACAAGTTTATTCACAACTGGAAATTTTAGAAAGATCGGATCGTATTTAACAGAGTTATAGGGGTTTAAATTTTCCTGTATTACAACAGCAACTATACATGGCTATGGGGCGATATGCACTTCCAATCAACTAAGACACTACACGTTTGTTGGATTTGCATGAAAGTTTCAGGAATTATATTCGTGGTGAATATCTTTAAGAATTCGTTCAACGGGTGACATCCATAATCGTAAAAGAAAATAGCGGCCGTTTCAAATGAGAATATTGCATAAAATTGTGTTATTTTTTGCGAAGTTCAACATTTAAGGTACATGCGATTCACACTTGATTGAATCTTTTTATGAATAGCTGATAATAAGCAGTCAAAAATAATCGGTGAAAAAATTATGAAGGTAGATCTAATAACTTAATGGTGGAAGTTTGTTCAACTTTGCTAATACTAGTAGAATCTGTAAATTAAACATTTTCGCCAGTAAAACTGTACTCGAATTAGTATGATTTAATTGGATGAACGTAGAGAGTTAGGGGTCCTTTAAAAGGTTCTTATACTCTGTGAGTTTTAGCAGAATGTATAGAATTATTGCCGTTTGCATTTTTTCCCATTACAACGATCAAATACGGTTACTACTACTTTCAATTTATTTATCTTCCCTAAAAATTTAAATAAAAGGAGAACTTGCGTAAACCTGAATCGTAGGAAAAGCTTTAATTATTTTATTTTTTTATAAATGAAAAGTGGAATGGCACACCTTCGCCGATTACTTTTAGCTTGTTATGATTGACTGATTGAGAGGCAGGACACGATTTCATTAGGGTTTTCGAACAAACTGCAAAAGCTTTAAAGACTCAATATAATTGGACGAATCCAAAGCTATTTGGGCTTACCATTAACCCATGAACTATAGTTCTGCTGTGGTTTAATTTCAGAAGATATCTATGAAACGTTAATATAGGAAAACTAAACGTTCAACTTCAATAGAATTTGAGTAATATGTGATCTTAATTTAAACATTTACTCTCCTTGTACATCACAATAAACTGCATATCGAGTTTATTCATGAATTACGAAAAAAAAAAGTTCATAATATATGTATTTATTTCAGAATATAACCCTTTTGGTGGCTCTATACTCCTCTCAACTCATTTTACTAGTTATGTAAATAAGAATTTAAATTGTTTTTTTTTAAATGTCCTTAAGGTGAAACTTATTCTATGAATAGAAAAATGTATGCTTAAATTAAAACGTGATGTGATTTCTATTTATAGAATTGATTTTACTTCAAGGTCATTTCATGGAAGCAATTCATTCTAAATTTCAAGTATTGAATTTAAAAATAAAATCTTTTGCTATGCTAACTTGATTCATGTCCACCTAGTTAAAATTTTTTGATTGCGTAACGTGTTAAGGGAAATGATGAATGAATACCATATACATACATATATGCATGTTCAAGAATTTATGAGAGAAGGCAGGGGTATGGTCCTACCATAAGGGATTCGTGTGTAATGCTTTGTATGTAAACATATATATCTGCCATTCATGAGTAAACTCAATATGCAGTTATTGGAATGTACGGTAATGTTTTAATTTATAAACTGAAACACAAGTTACTTACATTTTACTTGAATAAGACAGATTAATGTTTTAATACCATTCATTCGTCATCAAGTTCTACGCGTAGTCAAGTTTTCATTTTGATTTCTGCTTTGTTTCATTTTGCGATTTCGCTATCAGCTAGGGAATTCACATGTATATTTTATTATTTCATCCAAAGTTTACATATTGTCATACAAAAATGTATTTATAACAGTTGCAAAGCCTACCGAAATATTAAAATACCCGCATATGTTCGTTGGCTTGAGCAATTTAAAACTAACTTACATGTTAAAGAAGAGAGCAACCAAAAACATATAATAAAGTGACATCAATGGTCATCAAAAATACAAAAATGTAATTGTTAGATTCCAACAGCATAACATTAAGTGACATGAATTTAATTTATTTTATGAAAACTAAAATCTTTTAGAATGAAAGAACACCAATTATCAAATGGACTTTAAAGTACGCAATAAATCCAAAAAGTTTATGGAAACGGTGACATATCTGTTTTTTGCCCGCTTTTTATGTGATGCTTCCAAAAATGGTACTTCATATATTGAAATAGCCGGTTTCGACTGTAAGGACTTGGTCCACCACGATTATCTCTATGGGGAGCAAGGAACGATGCATGGGAAACATACGATTTTTTTCAAAGGTGCTGCATAATCTTCCCGGGATGTATGCCAAATGCGCATATATCATAAAAGTGAATAATTCATTTATGAAATTCGAAAACAAAGCTTAATTCGTGAATAGTGGTCCAGACCACGTGCAAAATCTCACAAAACACGTTCGTTGGAGGCCCCGTTACGATGTGTTCCGAACATTCGATTTTCTTTAAAATCGTTGTGTGGTAGCTCCAATGGGTTCTACAAGAAATATATAAATTTCCAGGAGAGTAAATTTCTCAGAGCAGAGATATCGCCAAATGTTCCCACAGCGCCGGTTTCGCCTGTAAGGACTTGGTCCACCACGATTATCTCTATGGGGAGCAAGGAACGATGAGTGGGAAACATAAGATTTTATTCAAAGGTGCTGCATAATCTTCCCGGGATGTATGCCAAATGCGCATATATCATAAAAGTGAATAATTCATTTATGAAATTCGAAAACAAAGCTTAATTCGTGAATAGTGGTCCAGACCACATGCAAAATCTCACAAAACACGTTCGTTGGAGGCACCGTTGCGATGTGTTCCGAACATTCGATTTTCTTTAAAACCGTCGCGTGGTAGCTCCAATGGGTTCTACAAGAAATATATAAATTTCCAGGAGAGTAAATTTCTCAGAGCAGAGATATCGCCAAATGTTCCCACAGCGCCGGTTTCGCCTGTAAGGACTTGGTCCACTACGATTATCTCTATGGGGAGCAAAGAACGATGAGTGGGAAACATAAGATTTTATTCAAAGGTGCTACATAATCTTCCCGGGATGTATGCCAAATGCGCATATATCATAAAAGTGAATAATACATTTATGAAATTCGAAAACAAAGCTTAATTCGTGAATAGTGGTCCAGACCAAATGCAAAATCTCACAAAACACGTTCGTTGGAGGCCCCGTTACGATGTGTTCCGAACATTTGATTTTCTTTAAAATCGTTGTGTGGTAGCTCCAATGGGTTCTACAAGAAATATATAAATTTCCAGGAGAGTAAATTTCTCAGAGCAGAGATATCGCCAAATGTTCCCACAGCGCCGGTTTCGCCTGTAAGGACTTGGTCCACCACGATTATCTCTATGGGGAGCAAGGAACGATGAATGGGAAACATAGGATTTTATTCAAAGGTGCTGCATAATCTTCCCGGGATGTATGCCAAATGCGCATATATCATAAAAGTGAATAATTCATTTATGAAATTCGAAAACAAAGCTTAATTCGTGAATAGTGGTCCAGACCAAATGCAAAATCTTACAAAACACGTTCGTTGGAGGCACCGTTGCGATGTGTTCCGAACATTTGATTTTCTTTAAAATCGTTGTCTGGTAGCCTCAATGGGTTCTACAAGAAATATATAAATTTCCAGGAGGGTAAATTTCTCAGAGCAGAGATATCGCCAAATGTTCCCACAGCGCCGGTTTCGCCTGTAAGGACTTGGTCCACTACGATTATCTCTATGGGGAGCAAGGAACGATGAGTGGGAAACATAAGATTTTATTCAAAGGTGCTACATAATCTTCCCGGGATGTATGCCAAATGCGCATATATCATAAAAGTGAAAAATTCATTTATGAAATTCGAAAACAAAGCTTAATTCGTGAATAGTGGTCCAGACCAAATGCAAAATCTCACAAAACACGTTCGTTGGAGGCCCCGTTACGATGTGTTCCGAACATTCGATTTTCTTTAAAATCATTGCGTGGTAGCTTCGATGGGTTCTACAAGAAATCTATAAGTTTCCAGGAGAGTAAATTTCTCAGAGCAGAGATATCGCCAAATGTTCCCACAGCGCCGATTTCGCCTGTAAGGACTTGGTCCACCACGATTATCTCTATGAGGAGCAAGGAACGATGAGTGGGAAACATAAGATTTTATTCAAAGGTGCTGCATAATCTTCCCGGGATGTATGCCAAATGCGCATATATCATAAAAGTGAATAATTCATTTATGAAATTCGAAAACAAAGCTTAATTCGTGAATAGTGGTCCAGACCAAATGCAAAATCTTACAAAACACGTTCGTTGGAGGCACCGTTGCGATGTGTTCCGAACATTTGATTTTCTTTAAAATCGTTGTCTGGTAGCCTCGATGGGTTCTACAAGAAATATATAAATTTCCAGGAGGGTAAATTTCTCAGAGCAGAGATATCGCCAAATGTTCCCACAGCGCCGGTTTCGCCTGTAAGGACTTGGTCCACTACGATTATCTCTATGGGGAGCAAGGAACGATGAGTGGGAAACATAAGATTTTATTCAAAGGTGCTACATAATCTTCCCGGGATATATGCCAAATGCGCATATATCATAAAAGTGAAAAATTCATTTATGAAATTCGAAAACAAAGCTTAATTCGTGAATAGTGGTCCAGACCAAATGCAAAATCTCACAAAACACGTTCGTTGGAGGCCCCGTTACGATGTGTTCCGAACATTCGATTTTCTTTAAAATCGTTGCGTGGTAGCTTCAATGGGTTCTACAAGAAATATATAAATTTCCAGGAGAGTGAATTTCTCAGAGCAGAGATATCGCCAAATGTTCCCACAGCGCCAGTTTCGCCTGTAAGGACTTGGTCCACCACGATTATCTCTATGGGGAGCAAGGAACAATGAGTGGGAAACATAAGATTTTATTCAAAGGTGCTGCATAATCTTCCCGGGATGTATGCCAAATGCGCATATATCATAAAAGTGAATAATTCATTTATGAAATTCGAAAACAAAGCTTAATTCGTGAATAGTGGTGCAGACCACATGCAAAATCTCACAAAACACGTTCGTTGGAGGCACCGTTGCGATGTGTTCCGAACATTCGATTTTCTTTAAAATCGTTGTGTGGTAGCTCCAATGGGTTCTACAAGAAATATATAAATTTCCAGGAGAGTAAATTTTTCAGAGCAGAGATATCACCAAATGTTCCCACAGCGCCGGTTTCGCCTGTAAGGACTTGGTCCACCACGATTATCTCTATGGGGAGCAAGGAACGATGAGTGGGAAACATAAGATTTTATTCAAAGGTGCTGCATAATCTTCCCGGGATGTATCCCAAATTCGCATATATCATAAAAGTGAATAATTCATTTATGAAATTCGAAAACAAAGCTTAATTCGTGAATAGTGGTGCAGACCACATGCAAAATCTCACAAAAGACGTTCGTTGGAGGCACCGTTGCGATGTGTTCCGAACATTCGATTTTCTTTAAAATCGTTGTGTGGTACCTCCAATGGGTTTTACAAGAAATATATAAATTTCCAGGAGAGTAAATTTCTCAGAGCAGAGATATCACCAAATGTTCCCACAGCGCCGGTTTCGCCTGTAAGGACTTGGTCCACTACGATTATCTCTATGGGGAGCAAGGAACGATGAGTGGGAAACATACGATTTTATTCAAAGGTCCTGCATAATCTTCCCGGGATGTATGCCAAATGCGCATATATCATAAAAGTGAATAATTCATTTGTGAAATTCGAAAACAAAGCTTAATTCGTGAATAGTGGTCCAGACCAAATGCAAAATCTCACAAAACACGTTCGTTGGAGGCCCCGTTACGATGTGTTCCGAACATTCGATTTTCTTTAAAATCGTTGTGTGGTAGCTTCGATGAGTTCTACAAGAAACATATAAATTTCCAGGAGAGTAAATTTCTCAGAGCAGAGATATCGCCAAATGTTCCCACAGCGCCGGTTTCGCCTGTAAGGACTTGGTCCACCACGATTATCTCTATGGGGAGCAAGGAACGATGAGTGGGAAACATAAGATTTTATTCAAAGGTGCTGCATAATCTTCCCGGGATGTATGCCAAATGCGCATATATCATAAAAGTGAATAATTCATTTATGAAATTCGAAAACAAAGCTTAATTCGTGAATAGTGGTCCAGACCACATGCAAAATCTCACAAAACACGTTCGTTGGAGGCACCGTTGCGATGTGTTCCGAACATTCGATTTTCTTTAAAACCGTCGCGTGGTAGCTCCAATGGGTTCTACAAGAAATATATAAATTTCCAGGAGAGTAAATTTCTCAGAGCAGAGATATCGCCAAATGTTCCCACAGCGCCGGTTTCGCCTGTAAGGACTTGGTCCACTACGATTATCTCTATGGGGAGCAAAGAACGATGAGTGGGAAACATAAGATTTTATTCAAAGGTGCTACATTATCTTCCCGGGATGTATGCCAAATGCGCATATATCATAAAAGTGAATAATTCATTTATGAAATTCGAAAACAAAGCTTAATTCGTGAATAGTGGTCCAGACCAAATGCAAAATCTCACAAAACACGTTCGTTGGAGGCCCCGTTACGATGTGTTCCGAACATTCGATTTTCTTTAAAATCGTTGTGTGGTAGCTCCAATGGGTTCTACAAGAAATATATAAATTTCCAGGAGAGTAAATTTCTCAGAGCAGAGATATCGCCAAATGTTCCCACAGCGCCGGTTTCGCCTGTAAGGACTTGGTCCACCACGATTATCTCTATGGGGAGCAAGGAACGATGAATGGGAAACATAGGATTTTATTCAAAGGTGCTGCATAATCTTCCCGGGATGTATGCCAAATGCGCATATATCATAAAAGTGAATAATTCATTTATGAAATTCGAAAACAAAGCTTAATTCGTGAATAGTGGTCCAGACCAAATGCAAAATCTTACAAAACACGTTCGTTGGAGGCACCGTTGCGATGTGTTCCGAACATTCGATTTTCTTTAAAATCGTTGTCTGGTAGCCTCAATGGGTTCTACAAGAAATATATAAATTTCCAGGAGGGTAAATTTCTCAGAGCAGAGATATCGCCAAATGTTCCCACAGCGCCGGTTTCGCCTGTAAGGACTTGGTCCACTACGATTATCTCTATGGGGAGCAAGGAACGATGAGTGGGAAACATAAGATTTTATTCAAAGGTGCTACATAATCTTCCCGGGATGTATGCCAAATGCGCATATATCATAAAAGTGAATAATTCATTTATGAAATTCGAAAACAAAGCTTAATTCGTGAATAGTGGTCCAGACCAAATGCAAAATCTCACAAAACACGTTCGTTGGAGGCCCCGTTACGATGTGTTCCGAACATTCGATTTTCTTTAAAATCGTTGCGTGGTAGCTTCGATGGGTTCTACAAGAAATCTATAAGTTTCCAGGAGAGTAAATTTCTCAGAGCAGAGATATCGCCAAATGTACCCACAGCGCCGGTTTCGCCTGTAAGGACTTGGTCCACCACGATTATCTCTATGAGGAGCAAGGAACGATGAGTGGGAAACATAAGATTTTATTCAAAGGTGCTGCATAATCTTCCCGGGATGTATGCCAAATGCGCATATATCATAAAAGTGAATAATTCATTTATGAAATTCGAAAACAAAGCTTAATTCGTGAATAGTGGTCCAGACCAAATGCAAAATCTTACAAAACACGTTCGTTGGAGGCACCGTTGCGATGTGTTCCGAACATTTGATTTTCTTTAAAATCGTTGTCTGGTAGCCTCGATGGGTTCTACAAGAAATATATAAATTTCCAGGAGGGTAAATTTCTCAGAGCAGAGATATCGCCAAATGTTCCCACAGCGCCGGTTTCGCCTGTAAGGACTTGGTCCACTACGATTATCTCTATGGGGAGCAAGGAACGATGAGTGGGAAACATAAGATTTTATTCAAAGGTGCTACATAATCTTCCCGGGATGTATGCCAAATGCGCATATATCATAAAAGTGAAAAATTCATTTATGAAATTCGAAAACAAAGCTTAATTCGTGAATAGTGGTCCAGACCAAATGCAAAATCTCACAAAACACGTTCGTTGGAGGCCCCGTTACGATGTGTTCCGAACATTCGATTTTCTTTAAAATCGTTGTGTGGTAGCTTCGATGGGTTCTACAAGAAATCTATAAATTTCCAGGAGAGTGAATTTCTCAGAGCAGAGATATCGCCAAATGTTCCCACAGCGCCGGTTTCGCCTGTAAGGACTTGGTCCACCACGATTATCTCTATGAGGAGCAAGGAACGATGAGTGGGAAACATAAGATTTTATTCAAAGGTGCTGCATAATCTTCCCGGGATGTATGCTAAATGCGCATATGTCATAAAAGTGAATAATTCATTCATGAAATTCGAAAACAAAGCTTAATTCGTGAATAGTGGTCCAGACCACATGCAAAATCTCACAAAACACGTTCGTTGGAGGCCCCGTTACGATGTGTTCCGAACATTCGATTTTCTTTAAAATCGTTGCGTGGTAGCTTCAATGGGTTCTACAAGAAATATATAAATTTCCAGGAGAGTAAATTTCTCAGAGCAGAGATATCGCCAAATGTTCCCACAGCGCCAGTTTCGCCTGTAAGGACTTGGTCCACCACGATTATCTCTATGGGGAGCAAGGAACAATGAGTGGGAAACATAAGATTTTATTCAAAGGTGCTGCATAATCTTCCCGGGATGTATGCCAAATGCGCATATATCATAAAAGTGAATAATTCATTTATGAAATTCGAAAACAAAGCTTAATTCGTGAATAGTGGTGCAGACCACATGCAAAATCTCACAAAACACGTTCGTTGGAGGCACCGTTGCGATGTGTTCCGAACATTCGATTTTCTTTAAAATCGTTGTGTGGTAGCTCCAATGGGTTCTACAAGAAATATATAAATTTCCAGGAGAGTAAATTTTTCAGAGCAGAGATATCACCAAATGTTCCCACAGCGCCGGTTTCGCCTGTAAGGACTTGGTCCACCACGATTATCTCTATGGGGAGCAAGGAACGATGAGTGGGAAACATAAGATTTTATTCAAAGGTGCTGCATAATCTTCCCGGGATGTATCCCAAATTCGCATATATCATAAAAGTGAATAATTCATTTATGAAATTCGAAAACAAAGCTTAATTCGTGAATAGTGGTGCAGACCACATGCAAAATCTCACAAAAGACGTTCGTTGGAGGCACCGTTGCGATGTGTTCCGAACATTCGATTTTCTTTAAAATCGTTGTGTGGTACCTCCAATGGGTTTTACAAGAAATATATAAATTTCCAGGAGAGTAAATTTCTCAGAGCAGAGATATCACCAAATGTTCCCACAGCGCCGGTTTCGCCTGTAAGGACTTGGTCCACTACGATTATCTCTATGGGGAGCAAGGAACGATGAGTGGGAAACATACGATTTTATTCAAAGGTCCTGCATAATCTTCCCGGGATGTATGCCAAATGCGCATATATCATAAAAGTGAATAATTCATTTGTGAAATTCGAAAACAAAGCTTAATTCGTGAATAGTGGTCCAGACCAAATGCAAAATCTCACAAAACACGTTCGTTGGAGGCCCCGTTACGATGTGTTCCGAACATTCGATTTTCTTTAAAATCGTTGTGTGGTAGCTTCGATGGGTTCTACAAGAAATGTATAAATTTCCAGGAGAGTAAATTTCGCAGAGCAGAGATATCGCCAAATGTTCCCACAGCGCCGGTTTCGCCTGTAAGGACTTGGTCCACCACGATTATCTCTATGGGGAGCAAGGAACGATGAGTGGGAAACATAAGATTTTATGCAAAGATGCTGCATGATCTTTCCGGTTGATGTACACAGAGTTAAAATTTCATAAAATAGAAAAATGCATATATCAGATTCGGTGTCTATGATGAGTATGTCCTATTAGCATATCTAATGAGTTTTTTCGGTTTGTAAAGCATGTGTAGCTACAGTTATGCATTTTGTCGCCGAAACTTATAGGCTTTCATAATTTCTTATATTTTCCAGCTGTGCTTCTGGCACTAAATTCTTATTTCAGACGTTCAATTTGCCTCTTCGCCCGCGGATCTAAGAAAATGTTTGGAAACGCTGAAATCACCAAAAAATTTTTTTGGCGTTCATGTTAATATTTAAACTTATCTTGATACAATAGACGTAAGAAAAATTAATTTCTTAACTTCGGATCAAATTTAGAGGTGGTGAAAAAAAAATGAAAATCGTTGCGTTCCAATGTTGCGAATTTCATTCACATAAAACTGTTTGGAACTACGTTTTGTATAATTTGATCAGGTCATTTGTTCTAATTATGCGTTTGAGATTGTAGAATATGTACAAAAGGCGTTTGAGCTTTTCATTTAAGTTCTTTAAATGATCTTTCCAGTTTAGATGTCTGTTGATATGCAACTCTAAGTATTTAGCCGACGCATTGCTCTGATGTTTAATTTTCTTTTATTCTGTGCTGCTCCAATATTCCTATTTTGACATTAAGATTATTTGGTGGTTGGGCGCTTGAACTACATGAAAATGGCATAATTTTTGTTTTTTTAGCATTTAGCTTGATTGAATGTCTTTCTGTCCATTGTATAACTTTCGCCAATATTTCTGTAAGGGTTCATAACAATTTTCCCATTTATCGCTTGTAATTAGAACGACAGTATCATCAGCGAATCCTACTACTTTCACTTCTGCCGCAGCGGTTCTAAAGAGCGATGTTACGTAGATGTTGTACGAGTATAAGATGGGAGATAAAACTGTTCTTGAGGTAATCCAAACTTGGTGCTAATTATAGGATCGCTGATAGTTTCGTTGAGTTTTACTGCCTGAGCTCTATTTTGGAGGTAGTATGTGAACAATGCTAATGATTTTTGTTTTATTCCAATAGATTCGAGTTTGTGTATTAATATATCGTGATCAACCGTATGAAATGCTTTTGAAAAGTCCAAGAAGACACCCAGTGTTTTTCTCTTTAGGCTAGTGTTGTTACTTCTGCAAATGCATCATCTACGCCTTTTCCTTTTACAAAGCCATACTGTAACTCGGGTATTATTGAATTATCGTTCGAAAATTTTGTAAGATGAGTTTTTATGCACTTCTCGAATATTTTTGCGAAGGCATTTGTTATCGATATTGGTCGGTAATTGGTGATGTTCTTTCTATTTTCGCTTTTGAAAATGGGTATGATAATAGCCTTGTTTAGCTGGCTTGGAAACACACCTTGATCCAAACAGGCGTTAAATAAGATTTTTAACGGTTTTTTAAAAAAATTTTTGATTATTATCGTATCCTGGGGATTAGTTCATGTTCAGTTCTTCTATCATACCTGCTACTTATTTCTCTGTTGTGTGATGCAAGTGAAGCTCTGGATTGATAATATGAGTTGGAACTATAGTGGGTAGTTTGCTTTGTATTCCGTTGATTTCTGCAGCAAGTTTTTGTCCTGTTTCTCTAAAAAAGTTATTGAAAGCATTAGCAATTTTCTTTGAGTTACTTTTTGTCCCTTGAAACTGTCCCTCTATGGTCAAACCTTTGCACATTTCTTTTTCATTAGATCTATGATTTATCTGGTTAATGATGTTCCAATATTTTTTTGGATCACTATGGGCGCTTTCTAATTCAGTTCTAAAATGGTTTTCTTTTGAGACTCTTATTAAATTTGTGAGCATATTGCGGTACTTTTTGTATTTTTGTTCTAGTGCTACGTTGTAAGGTTGTCGTTTGCATTTTCGTGCTAGTTTATTCCGTGTGCGAATGAATGCAAGCACTGCTCTAGTTACCCATGGTTTAAATAAAGTGTGTTTCTTATTTTTTACTACTTTTTGACTTTCAGCTTCTATTTTGCTCTGTATTTCATCATTGAGTTTTACAAGAAATTCATTCACACATTTACAAGTTTGAAATTTATAATTCCAAATCATATCATTTTTAAACTATTTTAGG
Organism: Odontomyia ornata; assembly: GCA_963969285.1. Classification (NCBI taxonomy): domain Eukaryota; kingdom Metazoa; phylum Arthropoda; class Insecta; order Diptera; family Stratiomyidae; genus Odontomyia; species Odontomyia ornata. Next base: position 272,095,627 of record OZ017738.1, on the reverse strand, counting down.
GGTTTCTCTATATCTAATTTAATTAAGATTTATTTGTTGTTGCTTCGATCTTGGTAACGATTCTCAGCTTCCCAGTCAAATTGGATTATTTGTGCGTAGTAGTCTGTGATGTAGGTTTCTATTATTGCAATTTCTGCGGTTATGTTTTTATGTATATTCAATCTTTTCACAAATACATGATCAATGCAGGTTGCTGTATTTGCGGTGATTCTCGTCGGTTTATTTATCATCATTTGATAACCCTTGGACAGCAGTTCCATTGTGTATTTATTTGTTATTTCATGAGAACTATCAAGTAGGTCTATGTTTATATCACCTATAATAGCGTGTATGTGAGTATGTTCAGTGCAATATATCCATTCAGAAAGGTTTTTTATAAATTCATTTGGATCTTTGTTCGGCGATCTGTATATCGCTAATATGCTCATGTTTATTTTGTATATAGTGACTTCTATATGTAAGGCGTTCGATTCGTTTATTTCTTGTAACTCTTTTACTGCGTGTTTCAAATTTTTGTTCACGTATACGAACACTCCTTCACATTTATTATGTTGCTGTTCCGTAAAGTACAAATAATAATTTTGTAAGTCGAAGGCACTTTTGTATGTATCTTTCGGTCACATGTAGCTTTGATGATGTGTTTCGGTTAATATAACTACATCTATTTGATTGTCATTTGAATTGAATTCATTAAGCAATATTCTTAACTCATCAATATGTTTTTTCACACGCCTAATGTTTAAATGTATTATTTTTACTTTAGATTTTGGAAATTTCTTTTTATGTTCTCTTAAGGTTTTGAAATACTCAGTGTCTGTTTGTTATTTAGATAGTTCTGAGCGAAGTCAATATCGGTCATTGTTAGGTGTATATATTGTCGTAATTGTAGGTAGCTGTTTTCTTGTTAATTAAATAATTTGCCCTGCTGTATTTATTTTGATAGGTTTTATGTTTACATTTTGCTTAACATACACTCTACCTTCTCTTACCCAAATATATTTATAATTCTTCTCTTTAGCATTTGGCTTCTCTTAACAGCTGAGCAGTTTGTTGGGTTAAGTGCTCTGATAAATAAATTTTTCCCTCTCCAAAGCTCCAAAGCACACATCTCTCGCGTTTAACCCTGGTCCGTTGTTGATTTCTCTTATTTTCTGTTTGTACATACTCAAAAAGTTATCTCTTACCATTTTTCGGGTGAAGTTTATGATGAGCGGTGATATTTATGTTCTATGGTTTAGTATCGGATACGTACTGTTGGCCTCTGTATCTTTGATCTCATATGCAATGAACTGTGATATCTTTTTGATGGCATTAACAGTATCTTCATTTGGTGTTATTTGAATAGGCCATCAATGGGGAGTTCCCTAGCTTGGGAAGAATCAAAGCGAGACTGACACCAGAAAACAATAGGGGGCAACGCATGGCCATAGTTGACGATCGAAAAGTACGCCGAACAATTCCTGAACGAGTGCAAAGTAAGAATTGGGTGGGTTGTCTGTGCGATACGACGAAGAGCAACATCTCTTCAATGTTTCAAATGCCTTGGCTATGCCCACACCGCACAAGTATGGAAAGGACCCGATAGGAGTTCCCTATGTTACAAAATGCGGGGAAATAGGACATAAAAGAAAAGAGTGAACAAAGGAGGCACAATGCATTCTCTGCAAGGATGCTGATACAAGACCTGATTTTGGACACGTCTTGAGATAAAACAAGTTGGGTAAACAAACCTACGCTCATGTCAGAAGGGTTTTGTATTCAATTTTCAAAATGCAGTCACCAGATTGAATAAAGTCAAGAAGCATGTCAATGACGATTTTATTGGAGAAACTTTGAAATTCGAAGCTCATACTATTATTAACAAAGTTGAACGAATTTAGACTTTTGAGGTTTTTGTTATTGTTATACTCATAAATATCTCCCTTGATAATTATTTCAGATGTCCATTCGCGAGGGAGGAAACACATTTTTCATGTATTTCCCCCCTGTGCTCCCAATGAAGCAAAAACTGACAGTTTAAGAACTGTTTTGAAAAGCTCCCATGAAAACTTACATTTCATACTCATATCGGCTACGTTTGATGAATTTTTTTTCAGGGGCCATTCTCCTGTACTGTTATCATCGATTAATAGCCAATTTTTTCGAATCCTAGAGTTGTTACAAAGCCCTTTTGTTAGAAGCTCCCTCCCGCCTCCTTGACTTGTTTCACTTATGAGTATTAATTGTAGGTACTCAGCTTCAGTCATTCATTAAATTGAATCAAGTGTTCAAAGCATGCACCTTAAACGTTCAAGTTGGGAAAAAATAACTCAAAATTATTCAATCTTCGCATTTAAAACAGCCACTATTTTGTTTAACGATTACTGATACCACTTGCTGACCTGATTCTCAAAGTTATTCATGACACCTATCATTCCTGAAATTTTCATGCAAATCCTAGCAAAACTGCAGTGTCTGAGTCGGTGAAAAGCGCATGTTGTTCCATAGCCATATGTTGCCATAGTAATACATGCAGCGCATATTGTTCTATAGTAATACAGGAAAATTCAAACCGCTATAACTTCGCTAAATATCATTCAATATTTATGAAACTTTCAGGATAGATCAAACTTATAAATAGACATCCACGTACTGAATTTCATAGAATTTAAGGGTACCGTTAAGATTTTATTCAAGAAAACATAAAATCGATAAATCATACTATTACTAACAAAATTGAGTGAATTGCGACTTCTCACGTATTTGTTGTTGTTGTACTCATCAAGGCCTACATTCTTGATTTTTTTCAGATTTTTCGGATGGAAGGTGTCCAATCGCGAGGGGGGGGGGGGACACAAATTTTTCGTGTATTTCCCCTCCCTGTGCGCCCCTCAAAGCAAACTTTGCCAAACTAAGACCTGTTTTGAAAAGTTCTCATCAAGACCTTTCATTTGATACCCATATCGGCTACCTTCAATGAAATTTTTTTTTCGGGGGGTCACTCCCCTACATGGGGAGACCCCCCTTAAATACCTTATAAAATTTTTTAGTAGTTGAACTTTGAAGAGATCATCACTTTACACCTACATACAAAATTTGATGCTTCTAGCTTAAGTAGTTTCCGAGAAAAAGTGCTGTGACACACGGACGGACGGACGGACGGACGGACGGACAGACAGACGGACAGACAGGACGCGATTTTAGAAAGGTTTTGTAAAATTATTTTACAAAACCCTAAAAATGGCGGGGTTTTCCAGGGAGCCCTATCCAAGGTAAAATCAGAGCTCCGATGACCCGCATCCTGCAGCTAAACTTTCACTGCAGTTCAACCGCCCAAAATCTGCATGAGCAGTTTGCGAGGGACATGAAAGCTGACTTCTTGCTGCTGAGTGAGCAAAACCATGATAAAAGTCCTGCGATATGGTATCCTGACGAAACTGGTACTGCCACCATCTGGCTTCGGAACAGTGATTTCCAAGCGAAAAGTTGTGGACGGGGGGATGGTTTTATGTGGATTTGGTGCTCAGGGACCACCTTCTTTAATGTATACCTAATGCCGAACGAATCGATATCATCTTTCCAAGCCAAGCTTAGTGCTCTGGAGGGCGCTTTTTCGAACACAGAGGGCAACGTACTCGTTTTTAGGGCTTTGTAAAATAATTTTACAAAACCTTTCTAAAATCGCGTCCTGTCTGTCCGTCTGTCCGTCTGTCTGTCCGTCCGTCCGTCCGTCCGTCCGTCCGTGTGTCACAGCAGTTTTTCTCGGAAACTACTTAAGCTAGAAGCATCAAATTTTGTATGTAGGTGTAAAGTGGTGATCTCTTCAAAGTTCAACTACTAAAAAATGTTATAAGGTATTTAAGGGGGGTCTCCCCATGTAGGGGAGTGACCCCCCGAAAAAAAAAATTTCATTGAAGGTAGCCGATATGGGTATCAAATGAAAGGTCTTGATGAGAACTTTTCAAAACAGGTCTTAGTTTGGCAAAGTGTGCTTTGAGGGGCGCACAGGGAGGGGAAATACACGAAAAATTTGTGTCCCCCTCCCCTCGCGATTGGACACCTTCCATCCGAAAAATCTGAAAAAAATCAAGAATGTAGGCCTTGATGAGTACAACAACAACAAATACGTGAGAAGTCGCAATTCACTCAATTTTGTTAGTAATAGTATGATTTATCGATTTTATGTTTTCTTGAATAAAATCTTAACGGTACCCTTAAATTCTATGAAATTCAGTACGTGGATGTCTATTTATAAGTTTGATCTATCCTGAAAGTTTCATAAATATTGAATGATATTTAGCGAAGTTATAGCGGTTTGAATTTTCCTGTATATCTATAGAACAATATGCGCTGCATGTATTACTATGGCAACATATGGCTATGGAACAACATGCGCTTTTCACCGACTCAGACACTGCAGTTTTGCTAGGATTTGCATGAAAATTTTAGGAATGATAGGTGTCATGAATAACTTTGAGAATCAGGTCAGCTAGTGGTATCAGTAATCGTAAAACAAAATAGTGGCTGTTTTAAATGCGAAGATTGAATGAAGCAAAAACTGACAGTTTAAGAACTGTTTTGAAAAGCTCCCATGAAAACTTACATTTCATACTCATATCGGCTACGTTTGATGAATTTTTTTTCAGGGGCCATTCTCCTGTACTGTTATCATCGATTAATAGCCAATTTTTTCGAATCCTAAAGTTGTTACAAAGCCCTTTTGTTAGAAGCTCCCTCCCGCCTCCTTGACTTGTTTCACTTATGAGTATTAATTGTAGGTACTCAGCTTCAGTCATTCATTAAATTGAATCAAGTGTTCAAAGCATGCACCTTAAACGTTCAAGTTGGGAAAAAATAACTCAAAATTATTCAATCTTCGCATTTAAAACAGCCACTATTTTGTTTTACGATTACTGATACCACTTGCTGACCTGATTCTCAAAGTTATTCATGACACCTATCATTCCTGAAATTTTCATGCAAATCCTAGCAAAACTGCAGTGTCTGAGTCGGTGAAAAGCGCATGTTGTTCCATAGCCATATGTTGCCATAGTAATACATGCAGCGCATATTGTTCTATAGTAATACAGGAAAATTCAAACCGCTATAACTTCGCTAAATATCATTCAATATTTATGAAACTTTCAGGATAGATCAAACTTATAAATAGACATCCACGTACTGAATTTCATAGAATTTAAGGGTACCGTTAAGATTTTATTCAAGAAAACATAAAATCGATAAATCATACTATTACTAACAAAATTGAGTGAATTGCAGCTTCTCACGTATTCGTTGTTGTTGTACTCATCAAGGCCTATATTCTTGATTTTTTTCAGATTTTTCGGATGGAAGGTGTCCAATCGCGAGGGGGGGGACACAAATTTTTCGTGTATTTCCCCTCCCAGTGCGCCCCTCAAAGCAAACTTTGCCAAACTATGACCTGTTTTGAAAAGTTCTCATCAAGACCTTTCATTTGATACCTATATCGGCTACCTTCAATGAAATTTTTTTTTCGGGGGGTCACTCCCCTACATGGGGAGACCCCCCTTAAATGCCTTATAAAATTTTTTAGTAGTTGAACTTTGAAGAGATCACCACTTTACACCTACATACAAAATTTGATGCTTCTAGCTTAAGTAGTTTCCGAGAAAAAGTGCTGTGACACACGGACGGACGGACGGACGGACGGACGGACGGACAGACAGACGGACAGACGGACAGACAGGACGCGATTTTAGAAAGGTTTTGTAAAATTATTTTACAAAACCCTAAAAAGGGATTACCAAAATTCCATCGATATCATGAATAACGCAATTTTTGGTCACTTGAAATTCCGCAGGGAGTTGCAGATCACTATACTGAAGAATGAGTTCTGTTGAACCATAGGATGTGTTATTAATAGAGTTCAAGCCTTTGAAGACAATTGATTCTCTCGCATCTACAGCTTTTTCAAAGATACATCGAGCAGCAATCAAGTTCAACGAGCTACCCATATCGACAAGAAATTTAAGTTTCTTCCATCATTGGGAAAATACACGTATGGACTTTCCTCTACCTCTACAAGGTTAATGGGAAACTCGTCACTTTCTTGTTTCTGAATAAAATTTGATTTGATAGAATTCCGATAGCTAACGTTATTTTGAGCACTATTGTTGTTTTGAGGGTTCTGCTTTGAAAAATTCTTAACTTTTTATTTTCGTATTATTTCTTTGATCTACAATTTCGTTGGAGATGGCCTATTTTCCCGCAGTTATAGCTCTTTTGGTCACTAGACACTTTATGGATTTCAGGTGGTGTTTTTATTTGTAAAATCTGGACTTTCTGGTGGCTCAAGTACGTTTAACCGTTGCTCCTCTTCCTGAGCAAGACAACTAGCTTCCTCAACAGACTGTGGCTTTTAAGAAATCACATAGGAAGATAATGTGGAGCGTAAAACATTAATAAAAACCATTCACGCTTGCTCCGCCAAATAAGCATTTTTACCCGCCAGGTTTTCCTTTTTCACGACCGATTCACGAGTGGTAAGAATTCTTCGTTGCAAAGTTTGAATTCGTTTAGTGTAGGAAACTACTGTTTCTTTACACTCTTGTTTCACTGACACTAATTCGCGGTAAAGTTGGAGAGGTGAATCCGATTCTCTGTTAACTTCTTTAATTTCCTTTTTCAGACTTTCCCGGTCTGAGAAATTTTCATTTAAAATTATTATCTGCGCATTCTCTCGAGTTTGTGTCTGAATGAACTTAAAAAGGATATTTCTCTGGGTGTCTTTTGCTAGTTCCATAGCCTGCCAGCAGCTATAGACAAAATTAAAGCACTCTTCGGCTCGACTTTCGAACATGGGAATGAATACTTTAAAATCGTTAAACGTGAGGTCCATTCTTCAAGAGAACCTCAACACCGGTTCGATTTAAAAAAATATTTTTTTAATGAATCATGCACCGTATGTGTAGTGAAAGATTGGTAATCAAACTTTCATGGAAGGACATTTTTTAGACTTTATCCGAATATAATTTTCATAAAATTTTCACAAAAATCGACCACACTCCAAATAAGATATTTCCAACAAAAATATATATATATATATATATATATATATATATATATATATATATATATATATATATATATATATATATATATATATATATATATATATATTTTATGAACACCTTTTTCATAACTGAGAAAGTTTCTCCGATTAATGTCTTTGGGCAGCGCGGAGGGGATATGGTGCGGCTATTGGCCGCTGGACATAAAATCGATAGTTTCGAAGTTAGAGTGACCGCTAATATACTCACAATCAAGACAAAGACACTTGCTGATTTCAAACTGGCAAAAGATGGGGGGGATGGCACCGGGATATTAGTTAGAAGACCCTACTGTTTCCAAAATATTGAATTCAAAAGCTTTGAATCTCTTGAAGTGTCCATTATTGAAATTTCACTGCCAGGTAGGAAAAACCTCCTCGTTATCTATGCCAATACAGCTGGTCGAAAGGTTCTAAGGTTCAAGGAGGAGCTCAATTTCTTGTTTGAAATACTCAAATTGAGCAGGCTGTATGTTATTATATTCTTGCTGGTGATCTGAACGCCAAGCATGCATTATGGCTGAACGCCACCAATAATCCAAGAGGTTTATTCTAGAATTCGTGAATGACAGAGAACCAAATTGAATACCGGTGCAATCTATATGGGTCAGAGTTTTCAACATAATGTAGAACAAATTCATATTTGGACCTTTGCATTGCTGACGCAAGACTTGAATTTCATTTTAATAGTCCTCACCGGAAATTGTAGGTAATGATATAGGAAATCAATCATCAAAGGGACGATGTTTTCCTCATTTCCTCAGTTCAACATAAAAATCGTCGGTTGAATTTCAAATAAATGGATCGGGAAAAGTTGCAAACGAAGTTTAACTGGAATTACCAGAAGCAATGTCCTCCTCCTGATAATAGCAACGCTTGCTTAATAGTTCTTGATGACAGGAATCTAACTAACGATGAAATAGATGTCTATCTTTAGAAATTAGAGAAGTTGACGTTGGGAACGATTGAGAAAGTAGTTCCAAACATCAAAACAATATAGAAAGATATGAAACACCAGCCATTGTAAGGCTAAAAAGATTGGAAAGCTACCTTCTCAAACGCGTCAAAAAAATTTATCGGCAATTTTAGTACTTCAACCATCCCTCGTTGGGTTTGTTGGAATTTCACATGAAGAATGTCCGGTACTTAATGCGTTCAGTGAAGTCAAAAGTCAATACGTGAAAAAGTTGAGGGGTATTAGCCATATGACGTTTTCATGAAAGTGAATAGTTTATTCCGTAGCAAGTCCCAAGTGAAGGAATCGAATCTTGAAGTCGCTAGTGATGCGATAAACCTTCTCGATAGGGCTGGTATCGAAATTGATAGTACGACTCCGGATGGAAACGGAAACAAGATTATATGTGATAGTTTGCATAAACTTGCCCTGATTGGAAAATATTTTGAGGTGATTCATCTACCAAACCCTGAGAGAGGGAATCAAATACTTTCATAGCTCGGTGCAGCAAAAGTTTCCGACTTCAATCAAGCCTGAAGGGCAAATTTCTACTTCATTTCAATGAAACATTAACATCTGACCTCATACCGAGCTTGAATTTTATTGATTATTTTGTCAGCTATGAAGATTTGTGTTTCACTTTTGGCTATTGACGGTGTTCTCCGACATTTGACTGATCAGTTTGCAGCCTAACATCAGCAAGGTGCTTGAAGTGATAGTCAATAAAGTATTAAATGCTCACATTGAGAAATATGAGTTCATGCCGAATTGCCAATTTGGTTTAAGTGTCAGGCATTTGACCATACACGCGATTCCAAAAGTAACCTCAGACATCTGTTGAAAACTAAACTACAGAAACTGTGCTAAAGCGTGTCTCATTGACATTCAGAAAGCTTTCGATACGATGTGGTTAGATGGACTAATTTTTAAACCCCTTTAGGACAGGTTCTCCAGCCGCCTTGTCGCCATGATGTCCAACATGTAATACGGAAAATCATTTGTTGTTACTGATGGCAATCGGATGACAATGCGTGACTTCAAGGAGTTGATTGGTCTACAACAGATTACTTTGCCTCTGCTCTTCTCAATATTCATTTGCAAACTATTGAACAATTGAACAATTTTGAACAATTCATATTTCTCAAATGAGTGGAAAATGGCTAAGGTATTTCCGATCTCGAAGAACATAACATCAGCAAGTTGTTTGAACTGATACTAAATAGCGTACTAAACGCCCACATTGACTAACATATTCTACCATGCCCGCGATAAAGAAGGTAACCTCAGACATCAATTGGGAACTAAACAACAGAGCATGTGTAGTAGCGTGTCTCATAAATATGGAGAAAGCCTTCGATACGGTGTGGCTTGATGGACTAATTTTTGAGCTCTTTCAGGACAGGTTATCCAGACCTCTTGTTGCCATGACGTGCAATATTTTGTACGGGGAAACATTTGTTGCAATCGATTGAAATCTGGTGGCAATGCGCAACTTCAAAGTCTAAAATGGTCTACAGCAGGGAACAGTTGCTGCGCCTCTGCTTTCTCAATAATCATTCGCAAGCTATTGAACGGCTTTGATTTCAATGCACCACTAACGCGATCATTGGTAGCGTTTGCTGATGATCAGTTCATTTATACAGCCGACCATAAAGCTACAATAGTTCAGAGCAATCTACAAAAAATTTTCAATGATGTGCAGCTCCACACTGACAGTTGGCAAATGAAAATCAATGCGCAGAAGTGCAAAACAATTTTGTTTCCGGCAATGCTGTAGGAAACCAGTCAAGACCTGAAACGTAATTGGAAGTATTTCCACAGTATGGCTGTTGAAGATACCTCAGAACGGGTTCCACATAAATACTGTGTTTGATACCTCGGTGTTCATCTCGATCAGTATCTGTACCTTACTGGCGGTATAAAAATTATGCTGAATGTAGTAAAACAAGTTGGGAGACAGACCTTCGCTCATGTCAGAAGGGCTTTCTACTCAACTTACAAAATGCAATCACAAGCAACAAATAATATCAAGCAACATGTCAAAGAGATTTGCTCGTTTAAAAGAAAATCCACTGTTTCTCCATTTTCAACTAACAAATATCACTCAAATTATGAAGTTCCAAAAACATTTATGTCATCAATCTTATATCAAAATTTTAAGAAGATCAAATCTTAACTGCAGTGTCTGGTTTGATGAGAAGTACATAAAATACCAAAATAGTGTGTGTAATTGGAGAAATTTCGAATGGATATAACTTCTATGAATATGATATGAATTTCATCAAACTTACAGAGTATTAGGACCTTGTGTAAGGTTGGGTTTAAAGGCATCCATACGATTTTCTGTAGAAAATGTGAAATTCGAAGATCATACTATTATTAACAAAGTTGAACGAATTTCGACTTCTTTGGTATTTGTTATTTTCGTATTCAGAAATATCTCCCTTGATAATTTTTTTCAGATTTTTTTTTATCACAGGTGTCCAATGACGAGAGGAAAACACATTTTTCGTGCCCGCAATGAAGCAAAAACGGTTGATTTAAGAACTGTTTTGAAAAGCTCTCCTAAAGACTTTTCATTTGATACTCATATCGTCTACTTGTTGCGAGTGGACATATAGACATGCTCGGATATATTCCCGCTTCATAACTGCAATAGTAGCGAGCAAACAACACCTATGTACTCGCACTTCGCCAATGAAAATCAGCCATGGAAACACATGCGCATGTAAATAAGCGAGCAGTTAAGTAAACATGAACGAACGGGGTGCTTCGAAGAGAGGTAAGCGGAAAGGAAAACCAAAAGCTCCGGCATAAACACTCTTTCGCTCAATGTCCCCAGTTTCGCTATTTTAGCTCAAGAGATCATGGGAAAGCCGAAAGCTTAAGCTGAAAGCACTATTTCGAAGTCGAAAGCTTAAGCGAAAAACAGTCTTTCGCTCAATTTCCCCAGTTTCGCATATTCACCAGCCGAGCAAGCGAGACGAAGCGGGGAGGAAAAACTTTCGTGGAACGAGAGCGCACGTGTTCGGCTACTCAGCACCTTTAAAGAGAATTTAGGTTGAAAGCTCACGAAAGAATGGTATTTAATGTTCTTGGGCAGTCTTGTACGAGGGAGTTTGTATTCAAATCCAAAAGGGAGCGTGCTGCTACCCAATTACCATTTAGACGGTTAAAGTATTCGCGATTAAAAGTTCAGCCGAAGATATCGTCCAGTGTTCAACGAAGTGGTGAGGGGTGAGGTGTTGGCTTGCGCCGCGATCCTCAATCGGCCTTTTTGCGTTCCACGCTGTATGGCCACCCCGAACCATTAACACGTCCATTTGATTCTCTACAGGCTCAATATTGATATAAGTCTCCAATAATGTAATTTGTAAAATGTAATGTTAGATAAAAATAGGAACAGAGAAAATAAAATAATTAATAAAATAAACTTTTGCCTTGGTTGATTTAGTGAAAATGGACAGAGTAGCAGGTAAGTGGTGTTACAGTGAGTTCTTTCCCCGGGAGCCTTGATGTTGTATATAGGATACGCATCAAGTTGAGCTCCTAGTTCTTACCAGTATACATAGGGTATACTGGTTTGTAACATACTTTTGATGAAATTTTTTTTCAGGGGCCACCCCTCTGTACTCTAATCATCGATTCATGGCAATAAAATTTTGTAGTAATCGAGCAGTTAAACTATCAAACTGCTCGAAAACTTTCCTATCTCTTTCACCCTAGCAGCAGCAACAACCACAAACATCTCAACTAATTCGCCCAAATTAACCGTTACACACCCAATCGAATATTCCCCCTCCCCACCAACATCAAATTAATATGAACGCAGGAGTAAGCCTTTGGGGCCCAACGCCGCAAAACAACCCGTGGAGTGTAATTCCAAACCTGGAATGAATCCAAATGTTAGTCCTAATGTATATTTTTTTTAATACCTCCATTCCCTTCCACTCTCTCCATCACACTTTCTTCGTCGCACAACGCTCGTGCGACCTACACTTCACATATCGTCGTTTCTTCAGGTGTGCCACAAACTTCTCAACTAATTCGCCCAAATTAACCGTTACACACCCAACCGAATATTCCCCCTCCCCACCAGCATCAAATTAATATGAACGCAGGAGTAAGCCTTTTGGGCCCAACGCCGCAAAACATCCCGTGGAGTGTAATTCCAAAGCCTGGAATGAATCCAAACGTTAATCCGAATTAATATTTTTTTTAATACCTCCATTCCCTTCCACTCTCTCCATCACACTTTCTTCGTCGCACAACGCTCGTGCAACCTACACTTCACATTTCGTCGTTTCTTCAGGTGTGCCACCCAGACAATGATTAGACCATCGGTATAAGGGGCACACAAATTATGTGAATTTATCCTATTAATCTCATCTTGTCCATTTCGTGATCAGCTCTCGGAGATAAAAAAAACTTTGTAATACGCCGTGGGAAAAAAAACTCTGAGTTATAAAGTTAGCTGTCATTTCAAGCATCTCGACGATAGGGTTTAAAGTGCCCTTAGATGCGATGTTGAAATTTAATGGACTGAGATTCTGCATAATAATATCTTTCTGCTGTACAATCTCGACGATAGGGTCAAGAAAGGCCCTAAGATGCGATGTAGAAATTTATTGCACTGAGATTCAATCGTTGCTAAATAAATATTCTTTAAGCCTTTTTTTAGGGTTTTGTAAAATAATTTTACAAAACCTTTCTAAAATCGCGTCCTGTCTGTCCGTCTGTCTGTCCGTCCGTCCGTCCGTCCGTGTGTCACAGCAGTTTTTCTCGGAAACTACTTAAGCTAGAAGCATCAAATTTTGTATGTAGGTGTAAAGTGGTGATCTCTTCAAACTTCAACTACTAAAAAATTTTATAAGATATTTAAGGGGGGTCTCCCCATGTAGGGGAGTGACCCCCCGAAAAAAAAATTTCATTGAAGGTAGCCGATATGGGTATCAAATGAAAGGTTTTGATGAGAACTTTTCAAAACAGGTCTTAGTTTGGCAAAGTTTGCTTTGAGGGGCGCACAGGGAGGGGAAATACACGAAAAATTTGTGTCCCCCCCCCCCTCGCGATTGGACACCTTCCATCCGAAAAATCTGAAAAAAATCAAGAATGTAGGCCTTGATGAGTACAACAACAACAAATACGTGAGAAGTCGCAATTCACTCAATTTTGTTAGTAATAGTATGATTTATCGATTTTATGTTTTCTTGAATAAAATCTTAACGGTACCCTTAAATTCAGTACGTGGATGTCTATTTATAAGTTTGATCTATCCTGTAAGTTTCATAAATATTGAATGATATTTAGCGAAGTTATAGCGGTTTGAATTTTCCTGTATTACTATAGAACAATATGCGCTGCATGTATTACTATGGCAACATATGGCTATGGAACAACATGCGCTTTTCACCGACTCAGACACTGCAGTTTTGCTAGGATTTGCATGGAAATTTCAGGAATGATAGGTGTCATGAATAACTTTGAGAATCAGGTCAGCTAGTGGTATCAGTAATCGTAAAACAAAATAGTGGCTGTTTTAAATGCGAAGATTGAATAATTTTGAGTTATTTTTTCCCAACTTCAACGTTTAAGGTGCATGCTTTGAACACTTGATTCAATTTAAAGAATGACTGAAGCTGAGTACCTACAATTAATACTCATAAGTGAAACAAGTCAAGGAGGCGGGAGGGAGCTTCTAACAAAAGGGCTTTGTAACAACTCTAGGATTCGAAAAAATTGGCTATTAATCGATGATAACAGTACAGGAGAATGGCCCCTGAAAAAAAATTCATCAAACGTAGCCGATATGAGTATGAAATGTAAGTTTTCATGGGAGCTTTTCAAAACAGTTCTTAAACTGTCAGTTTTTGCTTCATTGGGAGCACAGGGGGGAAATACATGAAAAATGTGTTTCCTCCCTCGCGAATGGACATCTGAAATAATTATCAAGGGAGATATTTATGAGTATAACAATAACAAAAACCTCAGAAGTCTAAATTCGTTCAACTTTGTTAATAATAGTATGAGCTTCGAATTTCAAAGTTTCTCCAATAAAATCGTCATTGACATGCTTCTTGACTTATTTCAATCTGGTGACTGCATTTTGAAAATTGAATACAAAACCCTTCTGACATGAGCGTAGGTCTGTTTACCCAACTTGTTAAAAACTATAAGTGAGCTTACATCCTTAAATGATTCTGGCAGATTGTTGTGTATACGCAAGGCATCATTCGTAGCATCATTCTTTAGACGATCCGTTCTTGCAAAAAGTATTATGAATTGATTTGCGTTCCTAGCATTGTAGTGATTTTTCTGCGATACTTTCATAAATTGAATATGTGACGACGAATTTGAATTCAAGCATTGAAAAATAAAATTGGCTTTCTCTGCTTCAACGATTTGGGTAAATGTTAATGCTTTCGCTGATTGGTACACAAATCTGGTTGGTGTACCTATTGTTAGATTTAGCATATTTTTATAAGCCTTGGTAAGCAACCCGGAGATGATATTAAGGTGTTGCTTTGATGACTGGCTCCAGATTCCTACTCCGTAATGTAGTTTCGACAGAACGAATGCATTTAGCACCATCTGCTTGATATTGCTTGGAAATCCTTCATATCTTCTCAGTCATCCAATAACAGGAGCTAATTGTCTTCTTAAGTTGTTTATATGCGACAGCCATGTTAATCGTTGGTCGATGATGATCCCAAGATATTTGAATTCCGCTACTCTCTCCAGTTTTTCGCTATTAATTCTTATATCAATGTTAATGTCTTCCTTGTTCTTGTGTTTGAAAATAATGTATTTGGTCTTAGAAGTATTTAGTGCTAGCTTATTATTACTTAGCCCCAAATGATATGTACTTAGATCCTCATTAATGGTACTCTCTAAGTAATCTTTTTTGCATCCCGAGTAAAGTAGAACTGTGTCATCAGCATATAGTGCATAGTGTCCCTTTAGTCCACATGTACTTAAATTGTTAGTGTATAACAAGAATAAGGTAGGGCCAAGTATGGAGCCTTGGGGAACGCCTGACTTCATAGGTGCCAAGTCGCTCAATACATTATTGACTACTGTTTTCTGCGATCTTCCTTTTAAGTAATCCCTAAAAAGTTGATTTGGTTTCCCGTGAATGCCATATAATTCGAGTTTACGAAGTAAATGCTCATGATCCACCGTATCAAACGGCTTTTTCAGATCCACAAAAATGGCAGCAACATAGTCACTCTTGTCAAGTCCTGTATTTATAAAACGCGTGACTGAGCAAAGAGTATCAAAAGTTCCTTAATTTTTCTTGAAACTAAACTGTTGTGAATTTAAAATTGAATTTTCCTTAATGAATGATGATAGACGGATGTTGATTAATTTTTCAAATATTTTACTAAATCCTGTTAAAAGCGCGATCGGGCGGTAATTATTTGGATCCATATGGTCTCCTCCCTTGAAGATTGGGACTATTTTTGCTAGTTTTCCTTCCTCAGGAAACGTTCCCTTCCTAATATGTTTGTTTAGACAATTTGCAACACATTCTGCTATCTCTTCCTTTATAAGTTTTATTTCATCCATGGTGATATTGTCTATACCTGGTGCTGTATTTTGCTTCAATTCATCAATAATTTTTATATCTTCAACTTTGTTAGTTAGATGCATGTGTCAGGAAAATTTGGGTGACTTAATTGTAGAAGAAAATTACTTGTTGGCGCTGGCTGGATTCCATTGGCAATTTTTTCACCTATAGTTGAAAACAAGTTGGGTAAACAGACCTACGCTCATGTCAGAAGGGTTTTGTATTCAATTTTCAAAATGCAGTCACCAGATTGAAATAAGTCAAGAAGCATGTCAATGACGATTTTATTGGAGAAACTTTGAAATTCGAAGCTCATACTATTATTAACAAAGTTGAACGAATTTAGACTTCTGAGGTTTTTGTTATTGTTATACTCATAAATATCTCCCTTGATAATTATTTCAGATGTCCATTCGCGAGGGAGGAAACACATTTTTCATGTATTTCCCCCCTGTGCTCCCAATGAAGCAAAAACTGACAGTTTAAGAACTGTTTTGAAAAGCTCCCATGAAAACTTACATTTCATACTCATATCGGCTACGTTTGATGAATTTTTTTTCAGGGGCCATTCTCCTGTACTGTTATCATCGATTAATAGCCAATTTTTTCGAATCCTAGAGTTGTTACAAAGCCCTTTTGTTAGAAGCTCCCTCCCGCCTCCTTGACTTGTTTCACTTATGAGTATTAATTGTAGGTACTCAGCTTCAGTCATTCATTAAATTGAATCAAGTGTTCAAAGCATGCACCTTAAACTTTGAAGTTGGGAAAAAATAACTCAAAATTATTCAATCTTCGCATTTAAAACAGCCACTATTTTGTTTTACGATTACTGATACCACTAGCTGACCTGATTCTCAAAGTTATTCATGACACCTATCATTCCTGAAATTTTCATGCAAATCCTAGCAAAACTGCAGTGTCTGAGTCGGAGAAAAGCGCATGTTGTTCCATAGCCATATGTTGCCATAGTAATACATACAGCGCATATTGTTCTATAGTAATACAGGAAAATTCAAACCGCTATAACTTCGCTAAATATCATTTAATATTTATGAAACTTTCAGGATAGATCAAACTTATAAATAGACATCCACGTACTGAATTTCATAGAATTTAAGGGTACCGTTAAGATTTTATTCAAGAAAACATAAAATCGATAAATCATACTATTACTAACAAAATTGAGCGAATTGCGACTTCTCACGTATTTGTTGTTGTTGTACTCATCAAGGCCTACATTCTTGATTTTTTTCAGATTTTTCGGATGGAAGGTGTCCAATCGCGAGGGGGGGGGACACAAAATTTTTCGTGTATTTCCCCTCCCTGTGCGCCCCTCAAAGCAAACTTTGCCAAACTAAAACCTGTTTTGAAAAGTTCTCATCAAGACCTTTCATTTGATACCCATATCGGCTACCTTCAATGAAATTTTTTTTTCGGGGGGGTCACTCCCCTACATGGGGAGACCCCCCTTAAATAGCTTATAAAATTTTTTTGTAGTTGAACTTTGAAGAGATCACCACTTTACACCTACATACAAAATTTGATGCTTCTAGCTTAAGTAGTTTCCGAGAAAAACTGCTGTGACACACGGACGGACGGACGGACGGACAGACAGACGGACAGACGGACAGACAGGACGCGATTTTAGAAAGGTTTTGTAAAATTATTTTACAAAACCCTAAAAAGATATTGAGGTTACTAGCAGCTTCAAATGCATTTGCTGAAGATAAGTTCTCTATGGTGAAATCCTGGGTCGTAGAGTTACGCGGTGAGTTTCTTTTAACTTTATGCGACCACCATCTCAACCGCTACCGCTGCAAAATCAGTCGATGAACATGGCCATGAGCAATATCAATCTTCGACCGCCAGGAGCCATTCAGCCACCGCAAACCCAACAACCTTATCAAATACAGGAATACGTACTCCACCAGACTTGTCACATTTGAATAAATTTGTGTATCAAAGTCAAAATCCAGTTATAATGAATCAATTAAACCTTCGCAATCAGTTACACAACGGGCCTGCTAGTCCGGTTGATATTTTTCGATCTGGCGTCAATATAGCTGATGGTGGAATAAACACTGACGCCAATTTGCATTTACCGAATATGAATAGTTTTTCCGCACACTCATACCTCACAGCCCCAACACAACCGAACATTTATGCAAAAAGGAAAGAAAATTCAATTTTTGAGTAACGGAAGTTTAAGACCCGCATCTCAACAGCAATTAGGCCGATTGGGTGCGATATCGAGCTCTTTGCTATCATCGCTAGCTAGGAATTCTGTCGCAGGAAATAGTTTGGAGAACAATAATATCAATTTCATTCAGCAGATAGATTTGGTGTTTAACTCGTTGATAAATGGCAATGAGATGAGTCAGCCTATTCTGCGCGATTTGCTCGGTATGGTTAGTTCAACAACCAACAATAGCAGTAGCAATAGTAACATGATGGTGGTAGAACCTATACAATAACCAATTCCACACCCGCCACCTCAACAACATGCCTTTTTCCCATCGCCACTTTTAAACGCTGCTAATCCTATGCTTGCCCCTCCTGCTGTCAGTGGCCCCGACCTTTCTCTTTCATCGAGGATGCAATCCGTTCCTTTGTACAGATGACAAGCCATGGGTAATGGAAGCACAAGCTACAGTAGTACCCCATCATCTCATCCTGCGTCGATAGTTTTTCCAGACCTTATCAATGATACATTCAACAATCCAGGTTTTATGGAATCGTTGTTTCTAACAAGTGATCTAACACCTTATGCCGGTGTAAATACCATACATAAGTTGTTCAACAGCTATGATATGAAGGGAAACGAATGCAGTGATTTGTTGATGAACTCACGAAATCACAATCAACACAATCAATTTCAAGATTACACGCAACAAACGCAACCCAATAGGGGAAGTCCTGCAAGTCATGCTACGTACGCTGCGGTTCTGAGCCAAGGACCAAATCTCTCAGCAAACTCTCATCCCAATGCACAACAGCAACAGCAGCAACAACAACAACAATCCATTAACTCGCATTTACATTTAGCATCACAACAATCGAAGGGTGTATGAGATCGATTACATGGAACCGATTCAAAGTTGCGTACTAAGACTGCAGATACACGGCACATAATGATGCTGAGCGTTGTACCACGAGGAGAAACATTTCGAGATCCACGGAAGAAAGCTCTCTAACTGGTTTTGTTTGAAAAACGAGTAGTTAGCGGGTGCATTCATAGAAACAGCACGGCAACAAATTTTTCGAGAATTAAAAACTCACGGCAGCAGGATAACGAGAGAAACAATTAGAAGGAGTAAAAGAGGGGTTGAGTTCCAATCGTCGCGAAGAGAGGGATTGATCAGATGTTGTTGGGGAGTTCAGTTTTGATTGTCGGAATAAATATTTATTCATTAAAACGGTAGAGAATAAAAAAATTAGTGATAATAAATTCCGACAATTCTCAATTTAATACGATTACAATCATGAGTGAATGCAATTGAACAACATTTTAAATAATATTTCGCCCCAATTTAACCTTTCTATAATTGTGTAAATGCGCGTTGGATTGCTTGTGAATAAAATAAGAGAAATATATTCAACTCTATTTCGACTAAGTGGAAAAACATGAACGTTATCAAAATCATTTTCTAATTTACTTTGTGGAAAGTGGTGGATATTGACACCATTTAACTCAGAATATAATTAGAAACAAGTTGGGTAAACAGACCTACGCTCATGTCAGAAGGGTTTTGTATTCAATTTTCAAAATGCAGTCACCAGATTGAATAAAGTCAAGAAGCATGTCAATGACGATTTTATTGGAGAAACTTTGAAATTCGAAGCTCATACTATTATTAACAAAGTTGAACGAATTTAGACTTCTGAGGTTTTTGTTATTGTTATACTCATAAATATCTCCCTTGATAATTATTTCAGATGTCCATTCGCGAGGGAGGAAACACATTTTTCATGTATTTCCCCCTGTGCTCCCAATGAAGCAAAAACTGACAGTTTAAGAACTGTTTTGAAAAGCTCCCATGAAAACTTACATTTCATACTCATATCGGCTACGTTTGATGAATTTTTTTTCAGGGGCCATTCTCCTGTACTGTTATCATCGATTAATAGCCAATTTTTTCGAATCCTAGAGTTGTTACAAAGCCCTTTTGTTAGAAGCTCCCTCCCGCCTCCTTGACTTGTTTCACTTATGAGTATTAATTGTAGGTACTCAGCTTCAGTCATTCATTAAATTGAATCAAGTGTTCAAAGCATGCACCTTAAACGTTGAAGTTGGGAAAAAATAACTCAAAATTATTCAATCTTCGCATTTAAAACAGCCACTATTTTGTTTTACGATTACTGATACCACTAGCTGACCTGATTCTCAAAGTTATTCATGACACCTATCATTCCTGAAATTTTCATGCAAATCCTGGCAAAACTGCAGTGCCTGAGTCGGTGAAAAGCGCATGTTGTTCCATAGCCATATGTTGCCATAGTAATACATGCAGCGCATATTATTCTATAGTAATACAGGAAAATTCAAACCGCTATAACTTCGCTAAATATCATTCAATATTTATGAAACTTTCAGGATAGATCAAAC
The DNA here is from genome assembly GCA_963969285.1 of Odontomyia ornata. Taxonomy (NCBI): domain Eukaryota; kingdom Metazoa; phylum Arthropoda; class Insecta; order Diptera; family Stratiomyidae; genus Odontomyia; species Odontomyia ornata. The sequence goes on along the minus strand of OZ017738.1, from coordinate 272,075,427 downwards.
TTATAAATAGACATCCACGTACTGAATTTCATAGAATTTAAGGGTACCGTTAAGATTTTATTCAAGAAAACATAAAATCGATAAATAATACTATTACTAACAAAATTGAGTGAATTGCGACTTCTCACGTATTTGTTGTTGTTGTACTCATCAAGGCCTACATTCTTGATTTTTTTCAGATTTTTCGGATGGAAGGTGTCCAATCGCGAGGGGGGGGGACACAAATTTTTCGTGTATTTCCCCTCCCTGTGCGCCCCTCAAAGCAAACTTTGCCAAACTAAGACCTGTTTTGAAAAGTTCTCATCAAGACCTTTCATTTGATACCCATATCGGCTACCTTCAATGAAATTTTTTTTTCGGGGGGTCACTCCCCTACATGGGGAGACCCCCCTTAAATATCTTATAAAATTTTTTAGTAGTTGAACTTTAAAGAGATCACCACTTTACACCTGCATACAAAATTTGATGCTTCTAGCATAAGTAGTTTCCGAGAAAAACTGCTGTGACACACGGACGGACGGACGGACGGACAGACGGACAGACAGACGGACAGACAGGACGCGATTTTAGAAAGGTTTTGTAAAACTATTTTACAAAACCCTACAAATAGAAATAAATTAAATTTGATTTATACAAGTGAAGATGGTTTTTAGTGCAACGGAGAACGGGAGTCGTTGAGGTTGTTGGTAGACCGCTGCGCGTATTACCTGAGGCATTCCCCTATAAAATACCTCAAACACTTCGAGAAAATACCATCCAAGTGTCTATTATTCATTGTGCTCCAGTTTCGTGCAAAGTAAACATAGTATTTAGCATGGATATCGCTCCAATTAGCGAAAACATAATTGTCTTTCTTGTTGCAGTTGCCTACTTCGCTTAGTGCAGTCAGTGGTAGTGCGTGCGTGCTAGAATGATCCATCTGAATCTCATCCCACTATGCACCAAGTACAGAGATTAGTTCTGAAGCTGATCAAAACTTAATGAAAGTTGTTGAATCGATACAAGAGTCGCAACCATATATTTGCGACAAATGTGGAAAAAAAAATTTAAATGAAAAGAACGATTGCGACGATCACGTACTTTCGATACATGTTCAGAAAACATTTATTGGTGAATATTGCTGTAAAAGTTTTGATTCCATGAATTTGTTGGATTCCCTTTTATTAGTTCACACGAGCAGAAAAGCTAATTTTTCTCAATATATGCAGCTAAATGCAAATTTTTTAGAACTCAGCCTCGAAATTTCCCGAAATTGATTAATTTAATGTCAAACGAATTTAATAAATTTTGCGGCGAAACAGACTTAGAAATGATACTTTGTACTATGCAAAATTGGACTACAAGTGTTAAAATGCGATTTAATGTGCTGGTTTCAGCACGCAATCTCACCACATCACCAGCGGGCGCCCGGCGTGGATGTCGGTGAGTAGCGATTCTTTTATTCAATTGCTTTATTTAAGTGTTTATAAATAATAACCTTTGAAATCGTTTTTAAAAATTTATAATAGAATTTATTATTAAATATTATGAAATTATTGAATACGGTAAATTCTATTTTTCTCTTTGTTGTGTATCAAATTTCCTTTTTGAATTGTTTTCGATCATTGCATATATTTTGATTTATTAGGCAGGATAGGGTTATGTTCACATAATTCTAGCTATAAAAAGGACACCCAACCCGGCAAGAGGCCCTGAAACTACAAAACAGATGGAGCGCGCTCGATGGCTAGCCCATTTTTCGAAAAGGCCTTCCAACGTGCCGGGTCCTAGACCCGGTCAGAGGGAACAAAATGAAAAGACCGGAGTTTAAATTTAACTAACTAGCATTTTTATTTCCATCGTTTTTATTAAAAAAAAATTTTCCAATATCAATCACTATTTCATTCCGCCTAATAAATCAAAATATATGTAATGATCGAAAACAATTCTATGACATAAATTGGTCACATTTATACTTCTCGGTTGATGAGAGGGCTCATGCAAAGTATGTTTGTATGAGTTTTCCACTCATAAGGGAAATATATGGCCGCTTCAACATTTGGATCTTGATCCGGTTGGGCGGGTGCCAGGGGGCACCACATCCATCCGGTTGCCCCACTCCTATTGTGGGCCATAAGAATTGTCGGGTAACGACGAAGTCTTCCCAAGTCCGCCTGTTTTTACCCGTTTCGACTTGTTCTCTGAGCAAGCAATTTTCCTCTTTGTTAGTTACCAACATTTTTTGACTTCGGTCGACCTGTTTCTGAGACCCAAGAATTCGTGAATGCGAGATTCTTTTGTAGTAGGTCCTTATGCTGGGGGAATGAATCCGCCCCACGACACCGCAACGTTAGCCTGCCAGCACATCTCGGCTGATATCACCACCCTCTCTCGTCGAGGCAGCAGACCATCGCTGCAGTCCTTCACGGACATTTTTATTACCTACCTTTCACTACGAAATGGCACCCAACGTGGGGCCCGAAATGCCCGGCTGTATAATTAGTCGTGAGCACAAGACGGTCCATCGTCTCTAGGGGACCCTACAACGTGTCCAGATTTTTGGTGGGTAGGTAACTACTTAGGGCTATTGCACTAATCGTGCCCCAGCATCGAATAACTTCCGGACATATGTTGTCCTCGGACATCAATATCGTTTGGACCTGCTTTTAACTCTTACTTTGGTGGTTTACCACCATTGTATGACTGGTAAGGCCAAATGATATTAGAGCCTCTATGTGTATTCGGAAGTTAGTATCCCAACATCCTAATTCCGGAGGATTCTGATCTGCACCCCAAACCAAGCGATGCCTGAGTGTCTTTCACTACAAGGATTTTGATTTCATGTGATTGGCTGCCTAGCCAGTCCATGACTATCCATGACAAGACACGCGCAGCTTGTGGGTCAGAATTCAACCCTGGGCTGACAAGTTGTAACTCGTGAAAACTTGCGGACAAAGGGGTACTTCCGAACCCTGATCCCCATGGTGCCACAAAAGAGTAGTCCTTGTGACGCAACAGGAGGAGTGTGCCATTGGTGTCCTTTCCTGTGAAGAGAAATGGAATGGAAAGACAGAAATTTTTTTTTTGATTATGTAATTTTTGATAACTTAATTAAAAATTTTAGCATACCTTTTTTTGTGAGGAGTTTGTATAGCTCGCCACTTTCGGCCATTTTTGTGATAATTTTGTCTTATTATTGTAATATTTAATTTTTATTTATAGCGTTTTCAGCATTAACTTATTTCTAATTAGGGTTAAACATTTAGTACGACATGATGGACATTTCAAACACGTGTTGGCTTTGCCTGTGGATTGGCGATGAAATGTACCTGCTATGTGATTGTTCTGTCGATGAAGCGAGGAGGATTGGGGTCGTTAACCTTCCAAAGGAGTACATAAAGATTGATATTGTTTTTGAAGATGGCTCACCAGACCAAATCTGTGGTGATTGTTACACTGAAGTGGAACGTTTATACTCCGCTACAGTGGCTCAAATCGGCACGACGACCTCAGGAACCTGTTATGAACCAGCCGACCCAGATTTGGAGAACACACTACGATTCTTCTGAGGATCCGGATCCACCATCTCGATAAATGCCTTGGGAATTCTGGGATCTTCCGCCACGACTCAGCCAAATACCACCACTGACTCCAGGCTCTGTGGCTCCGCAGGAGCAACCCCCAGCATCGTCCAGGGTTTGAATATGTATTTCAGTGGGGAACCTAACACCCTGAATGAAGAACTGTTCATTGGTTGAAGAAATGTTGGCAGGGGACCAAACGGCGCTAGCAGGATACTTGCCGATGCTGCTTAGGGGGGCAGCACTCAAGACCTACTGGCAGATTCATTTGGCTCCACCATTTATACGCTGATCACGGCTGAAAGAGGTACTTTGCATGGAGTACCCTACGGTCAACATGTATGAGAGGCTCCTGGACAAGATCCATGCCAGATGGCAACGTCTGGATGAGCCCTTTCATCAGTACCGGGCCGACATCCTTCGGCTTGATGACCAGCTGTCGGAACCAATGCAATCTACACAAATGCTGCGGGTCTTCAAACGAAACCTAAGGCCGGAACTTCGTCACCATGTTGCAACCTCAGACCCGCAGAGTATGAAATCACTACTGAGGGCCGTGAGTCGACTGAAAAGGGTCGAGGAGGACCTCTGGGAACGGCCCTACCTGCTGGGGAGGACGGATCCGTGGCGTGGCATCATGGAAGTGGCACCAAGATACAACACCACGGATCTGGAGAAAAACATGGAGTCATATCAGCTTGCTTTAGCCACTGTGGGGAACCTCACGACTTGCTGGAACTGCAAATAAACCAGACACTGGTTTGTTGCATGTCAAGCAGAGCGAATGGTTTTCTGCTACAGTTGCGGTAAAGCGAACACCTATTTCCCGGACTGCTCAGATTGTGCCACTCCAAAAAACGGCCTCAGTGGTACTCCAAAACCCCGCAGTAGGTCCTCTGCCAGTTGCCAACCTCAACAACCTTGACTGCGGATGTGCCCTCTCTTTCGGAAGCTTCACCAAAGATAGTGCTGAAGCGGTCTCCGCAGTCACTGCATAAAGAACCTCGGCAGCCCCGAACTCACTTACTAAAGCCATACCATGTTCGACTGCAGGAATATCGGCCGGATCGAGAGCGAATATTTGTTTCCGAAGAAGTCACCTCTCGCCCGCGCAAAATAAAATGGTCAACCCATCGTTGGCAGAGTTTCCGCAAGAGAGTGCGCACCTGCCGTTAAACATTAAACTTTTGTAACATCTTGGAGGTTTCTGAGAATGATACCAGACCGTTCTCCCCAATCAAGGTGTTGGGCGAAATCGCGATTGCACTAATTGATACGGGTGCCAGTATCAGTTGCCTTGCCTCGAGTCTTGGATCGAAGGTACTCCATCAACATTCTACCTTGATTAAGCCCTGGCGCTCTGAAATCAGCACCGCGGATGGCACCAAGCATTCTACCTAGGGTAGATTAACCAAATCCGTAACGTTCAGAGGTCAGACGGAGGTATTACCTTCTTTGTTATCTGTTCTCTGACTCAGAACGTATATCTTGGTGTCGATTTCATTCTCCAATTGGGTTTGGCCACAGATTTATTCACCGTTACACCATTAAATACTAGATATGTCAACAAACTTGCCTCTATACCCGATAGCCATGAACTAATATCTAACCAACGACAACGTCTGGAAGCATCCATCGCTGCTTTTCCATCTTACGCTACCCAAGGCCTTGGCCGCACCACCCTGGTCTCACACCTTATCGATGTTGGCAATAGTAAGCCAATTAAGTAGAGACGCCATCTCACCGGCCATGGAGAAGTTAGTGTATGCAGTGTTGGGTAGGATGCTCGAGTTGGGGGTTATAGAGGAGTCCCAAAGTTCCTGGTCCTCACCGGTAACCTTGGTGGTGAAGCCAGGTAAAGTTCACCTTTGCCTAGATGCCCGAAAGGTAAACACAGTGACCATCAAAGACGCTTACCCTCTTCCGTTCATCGATGGAATAATAGGGAGACTGCCGAAAGCAAATTATATTACCAGTCTCGACCTAAAAGATGCCTTCTGGCAACTTCCACTCGATGGGTAAGACCACCTTCACAGTGCCCGGACAACCATTATACCAGTTTGTCACAATGCCTTTTGCCCTGTGTAATGCTCCGCAAATGATGACCCGGCTGATGGACAAAGTAATTCCACCTTATCTGAAACACCAAGTGTTCGTGTACCTGAATGATCTTCTACTCATCACGGAAATGTTCAACCAGCATCTCCTACTACTGCAAGAAGTAGCTCTGCACATTAGTAAGGCGGGACTCATCATAAACGTACAAAAAAGTAAGTTTGTCATGAACGAGGTCCAATATCTAGGACATGTCATCGGATATGCACCATCAAAACGGATCTGGACAAAACTCGGGCGATTGATGAGTTCACCTTACCAAAAACGGTTAAGCAGCTACGACGTTTCCTTGGTGTGTGCGGTTGGTATCGAAGGTTCAAAGGTTTCAGCGCCCCTATCGGACATGCTGCGGAAAGGGAAGTTCATTTGGACTGAGCTCAGTCGAAAGGCATTTGAAGAGCTAAAACAAGCCTTAACATCAGCTCTGGTCTTGCACAGCCCCGACTTTAAGAAGCCCTTCTCCATTCATTTTGACGCAAGTCAACATGGAGTAGAAGCTGTGCTTGTGCAATTGACCGATGAGGGAGAAGAAGCTCCCATTGCCTCCATGTCCAATAAGCTGAACTCGGCCCAAAGGAACTATACTGTGTCCAAGTAGGAATGATTAGCAGCGGTGATGGCTGTGAAGAAATTCCGAGGCTATATCAAAAGCCACCAGTTTGAAATCATCACAGACCACGCTTCGCTACAATGTTTGATGAACCAAGCCGATTTTCGTGGACTCCTGGCCCGATGGGCTCTTAAACTGCAAGGGTTCAAGTTTTCCATCAAACACCGGAAAGGGACCCAGAATATTGTACCCGACACTCTCTCACGAATGTTTTCACCAGAGGGAGCCGAATTGACAGTAAATGACGAGGACTCCATTGAAATAGATTTGAATAGCCCGTATTTCGAATCAGACAGCTACAAAGAGTTGAGGCAAACCATCGTAGCCCAACAATCACAGTTGCATGATTTGAAAGTGACAGACCGCTACGTGTATAGATGGAATGAATACGCCACTCGCGATCCATGGCAGGAAGAAGAGTCCTGGAAACTCTGGGTACCAGAGGAAATGACAAACAATCTGATCCTCCGCGCACACGACCATCTTTTAAGTGCCCACGGAGGTTACGGTCGGATGCTACCGCAACTTAAGAAATACTTCTTCTAGCCTAAAATGGCATCCCAGGTCAAAGACTCCGTGAGCGCCTGTGAGACCTGTAAAGGTACTAAAGCGCCGAACCAGTCTCTTTGACCTCCTATGGGTCAACTCAACGTCCCAGAACGCGTATTTAAACGTCTGTACATAGATCTACTCGGTCTATATCCTCGATCTTCTATGGGACACATCGGAGCTATCGTTGTGTTAGACCAGCTCTCGAAATTCCCACTGGCGGAACCTATTCGCAAGTTCAACGACTCCATCTTTCGTGAAATTTTTTAGAGAGTTGAGTAGTCCACGTGTTCGGAGTACCAAAAAGTGTGTACTAGGACAATGGAGTACAGTTCAGATCTCGGCAGTTTAAGGGCCTGCTCGAACAGTACCGCGTCGAACACCAACTGACGCCCGTTTACTCTCCTCAATCTAACGCATCTGAACGTTTGAATCGCACACTGTCAGCCGCGATCCGTTTTTATGTTCACCCAACTCAGAACGATTGGGACCGCAGGTTGTCCACCATCACTTGTGCTCTGCGGTCATCTTATCATTCCGTCACCAGTGTCTCACCTTACTTTGCCTCCTTCGAACAGCTCATGATTTGCCATCATCATACTGGCTGTTACGGCAATTAAATTGTTTGGGAGATCCTGTCGTTGAACTGGAGCCCCACGGGCGTTTAGGAGACCTCCGCCAACAAATGGGACAGAAGATACAGACAGCAGGACGTGCAAATGAGGCGCAGTACAACCTCAGGTCACGACCTTCCAATTTTAAAGAAGGAGATGAGGTTTTTCGGCGTAATATTCGCCAATGTGACGCCGCTGGGCATTACAATGCCAAGCTGGATTGGCGTTTCCTGAAAAGCCGCATACAGAAGGTAGTAGGACCCAATCGTTACCTGTTAACTGACCTATCGGGGGAAGAATTCAGGGTTTATCCCGCAAAAGACCTGCGCCGATAAAATGCAAGTTTACACACTCATAGCAAAACGTAGATATACTATACGTGTCAGTGTGTCCGTCCTTCAATTGTTTTTTTTTTTTACTGGTTTCACTACGCGTTCCGACTGCGAAGACAACCGAGCCTCTAACTGAAGATTCTTCAGCTCCTTTTTCGCAATCCTCGTTGCCCTGGGATTGCGAGAAAATTAGCTGCCCTATAGTAATCGAGCAGTTACACTTTCAAACTGCTCGAAAACTTTCTCAACAAATTCGCCCAAATTAACCGTCACACCGAACCGAATATTCCCCCTCCCCACCAGCATCAAATGAATACGAACGCAGAAGTAAGAAACAACCCGTGGGGTGTAATTCCAAAGCCTGGAATGAATCCAAACGTTAATCCTAATATGCGACAACCATCTCAACCGCTACCGCTGCAAAATCAGTCGATGAACATGGCCATGAGCAATATCAATCTTCGACCACCAGGAGCCATTCAGCCACCGCAAACCCAACAACCTTATCAAATACAGGAATACGTACTCCACCAGACTTGTCACATTTGAATAAATTTGTGTATCAAAATCAAAATCCAGTTATAATGAATCAATTAAACCTTCGCAATCAGTTACACAACGGGCCTGCTAGTCCGGTTGATATTTTTCGATCTGGCGTGAATATAGCTGATGGTGGAATAAACACTGACGCCAATTTGCATTTACCGAATATGAATAGTTTTTCCGCACACTCATACTTCACAGCCCCAACACAACCGAACATTTATGCAAAAAGGAAAGAAAATTCAATTTTTGAGTAACGGAAGTTTAAGACTCGCATCTCAACAGCAATTAGGCCGATTGGGTGCGATATCGAGCTCTTTGCTATCATCGCTAGCTAGGAATTCTGTCGCAGGAAATAGTTTGGAGAACAATAATATCAATTTCATTCAGCAGATAGATTTGGTGTTTAACTCGTTGATGAATGGCGATGAGATGAGTCAGCCTATTCTGCGCGATTTGCTCGGTATAGTTAGTTCAACAACCAACAATAGCAGTAGCAATAGTAACATGATGGTGGTAGAACCTATACAATAACCAATTCCACACCCGCCACCTCAACAACATGCCTTTTTCCCATCGCCACTTTTAAACGCTGCTAATCCTATGCTTGCCCCTCCTGCTGTCAGTGGCCCCGACCTTTCTCTTTCATCGAGGATGCAATCCGTTCCTTTGTACAGATGACAAGCCATGGGTAATGGAAGCACAAGCTACAGTAGTACCCCATCATCTCATCCTGCGTCGATAGTTTTTCCAGACCTTATCAATGATACATTCAACAATTCAGGCTTTATGGAATCGTTGTTTCTAACAAGTGATCTAACACCTTATGCCGGTGTAAATACCATAGATAAGTTGTTCAACAGCTATGATATGAAGGGAAACGAATGCAGTGATTTGTTGATGAACTCACGAAATCACAATCAACACAATCAATTTCAAGATTACACGCAACAAACGCAACCCAATAGAGGTAGTCCTGCAAGTCATGTACGTACGCTGCGGTTCTGAGCCAAGGACCAAATCTCTCAGCAAACTCTCATCCCAATGCACAACAGCAACAGCAGCAACAACAACAACAATCCATTAAGTTGCATTTACATTTAGCTTCACCACCAAAGCTATTCATCTTGAAGTGGTTTCTGATCTAACCACAGAAGGTTTTCTAGGAGCTCTGAAGAGGTTCATCGCAAGGCGAGGAGCCTGTGAAAATATTTATTGCGACAACGCTCGAAATTTTATTGGTTGCGAAGGGCAACTACGAGAAGTTGAACACCTTCTTAGCAATACATCGTCCTCTGAACAGATCGTCAAGGCTTGTACAGAAAACCGAATCCGTTTTCATTTTATTCCGCCAAGGTCACCACACTTTGGAGGCCTTTGGGATGCCGCGGTCAAAAGCACAAAAAATCTTCTTCGTAAAGCACTTATTTCGTTTGAACCCACGTACGAAGAATTGTGCACAATCTCATGTGAAAAAGAAGCCATCCTGAACACTAGGCCGCTTGCACCATTATCGTCTGACCCTAATGATCTTACACCTCTAATACCTGCGCATTTTTACCGGGAGAACCAATAAAAAATGGCATTACAACATATGCAAATGCAAATATGTCATTGCAATCGAGATAGGCCCTTGTGAGTCAAGTCAAGAATGAATTCTGGAAAAGATGGAATCTCGAGTATCTCACAGAACTACAAAAAAGGGTAAAATGGACTACAACGCATCCTAATGTCATGGAAAGAATGTTAGTAATAATAAAGGAAGACAACATTCCCCCTTCGAAATGGTCAATGGGAAGAATCGTTGAGCTGGTCGTCGGAGCTGACAAGAAAGTTCGAGTAGTTTGGGTAAAAACTGCGACCGGAGTCTTTCGTCGTGCCATTCACACACTTGCTCCATTACCCGTTGAAGTAGATGAGCCCGAGGATGAAATACCAGCAACCGAGCAAGCAACAACTGCCACAGGTGTCAATAACGTAGACGACGGTAACCGAACAGAAGCTCTCCGCGATGCTATCCCCATCTCTACGTCCGCTTCCCGGAAAAGTAAAGGCGCAAATGCTACTGCATCATCATTGAAGGTGATGTTATTTTCAACTGAGCTTGTGCAGATTGAAGAATTCAAACACAATTCAGGCGTGTATTTTGAAAATCTTGGACAAGCAAGCCTTACATCAGATAGTTGGTACATCTTAGCCTACTATGATCTAAAATCCTACTGCGCCACTGTTAAGGCAGCTAGCAATGGCATTAAGTTACTCAAGCAATTATCTAGTGTTATTCACTACGACGATCAATATAATCAAATAATTGATCAATACCTGCACCAACTTGAGCGAATACAAGAAAATAACTTGCTCGTCGCCAACAACACTCATTCACCACCCTCAAAAAGGAAAAGGTCTCCGTTCGATATCATCGGTAACATTACGAATAAACTATTTGGCGTGCTCCATAGCTCATACAAAGTACACATGGCCGAAACTATCACCAAAGTCAAAGGTAATGAAGAATACCTTTTAGGATTAATCAAATCGCAAACATCCGTTATCGAAACCACCATCAACATCATAAAAAAGGATGAAGCGCAACTGCATAATCAAACGCAAGTAGTCAACAAGTCGTTTTTCGAAGCCTTTGAAAAAATCCAAAACCTGAATGCAGAGTTAAAGCAACAAAAGGCAGTGCAAACTTTTAACACCATAGCTGTATTTGTAGAATCCCTAATACATGAATGTCAATACGTACAAGATGCAGTCATAGCTTCAATAACCGACTTTCAGCACGGCAAAATAAATCCACTGATAATATCACTCAACCAGCTTCAGGAGCAAACTCGTCTGATCAAAGCTCACCTACCTGCAACAAAATCTTTACCATCTACCAACGGGACTATTGACTCCTTGTTAATATACAGATCCGTAAATATACATCCCTTCAGGCTCAATGACTTCATCATGTTTGGAATTGAGATACCACTGATATCAACGGAGAACTTCGATCTGTTCCGAATCATTCCAATGCTTCATGTAGAAGGTAGAAATCTAGTTACATTCCCAGGAGCCCCTTTATAATGTCGAATGAATATCAAGATCGTTTCTACTTGGCAACAGAACTAGAATTCAATAATTGCAAGCGGATTACTGAATCACATACGATATGCCATCAACATCAGCCAATAATAAACTTTACACCCACCAATAACATCTGCGAGCTTCACCTACTTGCTAGAAGCCGAGTAACACGTTCCTGCCCAAAAGAAATCAGTAACGCAAACAGAATGTGGACTCAACTACACACACCAAATAAGTGGATTTTTGCTATGAAAGAGGCAAATGACTTTGACTTCCTATGCAACGGAAACATTATTCGGAAAAATCTTAAGGGTTCCGGCTTGCTTATCACAGATGGTTGCTGCAGCATGAGAAATGCCAACATAACGTTACTCCCTTCCACACAAGCACTAACATCGAAAGTTAACACAAAATCATTCTATCCAAAAATTAATATTCCCTACAACGCGATTAGTCCAGAGATGATTAAATTCAACCTAGCACATATTACTCAGCACCTCGATCAACTGAAAAATGTAAGCAACGCACTACAAAGGATAAATGCCAGCGCTAGCTTAGCCGATATTCAGCCCCACTATTTACACTCACTGACAATAAGCTATACTACAATGCGATGCCTAGTTTTATTTGTATTATCTATTCATAATAATATGCTATTGTCGGCATAAAAGAACATTAACAACATCAAAATGGAATATTTCCAGGGTGCAGAAATTTGATTTTGAAGTTGTGTAACTTCAAAGCGGGCAGCATGTTTAAACGATAAAAAAAATTCTAAACATTCCAATGATAAGAAATTGCAAACATTGATTGTATGTATATATATATATATATATATATATATATATATATATATATATATATATATATATATATATATATATATATATATATATATATATATTGAGCATAAATTCATTATGGAGCACATTCCTTACTTACATACATAATCACTTATAAAATCCAATGAAAATTGCATTCCTTATCATTATCATAAAATCATTTTCCACACTCGTTCGACCTTGATGCCATGTGCACATTTGCCGTAGGTCAAGTCGTGAGTTGCAATTCTGCAACATATCATTTACGCGGAAGAATTGCATCAGAGTCGACGAGTGTTATTGTTTTGCCGCGTAAAACATTGATTCAGGCAAAATAAATAAATACAAATGAGTCAATGCTCCACGCGAACAATTAAAATATGTAAGCAATTATGATGCCTTGCGCTTACTGAAGAAGGTTGCAAGCTATCATAATTGCAATTGATTAATGTTTTTCTATGAAAGCATGCTTGATACTTTAAGCAAAACAAATAAATATTGTACAAATGAGTCAATGCTCTATACGAACAATTAAAATATGTAAGCAATTATGATATCTGGAGCTCACTCAAGAAAAGTTGCCAGGTATCACGATTGCAATTAATTATTCTTATTTGTAAGCATGTTTGGTACTTTCACCTTTCCATATGCTTATGAAAAGTACCAAGCATGCATTTTCAGTCAATAATTATTTTGTTCAGTAGTAAATTTATCTGTTGTAAGCATTCATGGTACTTTGACTTTCTTGAAGTAAGGTGCAAGGCTTTGAGGAATGGAACAAATGGAGAGGCTATGCTCATATAAGCTCCATAGAAAATGATACGACCACCTTCTGAGCATGATTGTCATTTCATTTCCAATAATTTCCACAATTTCTCCTCTCGAGAGCCAGATTGTCAATTTGACGACTAAACATGGACGCGAAATTTACCTGGCGCGTGAGATACGATTCGGAATTTAGTCGTTTTTTCGGTTCGAGAACTTGTCCGGAGGTACATATTGACTGTAGTGAAAGTAATATTACACCTGGTTTAGGGATAACAACATTTTAAGGAGTGACATTGTAAATCGGAGCGAGGAACTCAATTAAAAGTGTTATGTGCGTTATTGCTAGAAAACGATCGGTTATCGATACGACAGTGTTTTCTATCCTAAGTGGCCATAATGCTTTATTTGTATTCAATGCTATTTTCTTGTTCTGTGAAGTGTTATTTGCAATAAAACCATATTTACGAGTGCATAAGCGTTTGTTTACTTTCTTGTGACAACCCATTGGGTTCCCCTTAACTAGCTTTAGAATCACGGTCGCAGGGGTAGGTGCAAAAAGACACGTAGTTAGGCAGGCAGTCGCAGGGGTAGTTGCGACAACGTGTACACATGGATGTCCACTCCGGTTTTATCTTGTTCCTCAAAGGTGCAAGGTACCATGAATGCGATTTAGCTAACATCAACAAAATTTTGTTATAAATTGGAATGATATAGAATAAATTATCATCAGTTGTGATTTTAAAACCAAGTGTAACTAATGTTGTTAACAGTTTTTAATTTAAAGTGAATTTAAATTTCTTGGCTAAGTTACATATTGATCCGTCTTCTTAGGAAACCTAAGGAGACGTACGTTGTATTATTATTCTCCTTGTGCACTAGATGTACCTACTGCAGAAGGATACAAGAATTGTGGTTGCACATAGAGAGACCTATTTGCAGCCCAATTCTGTTTCTCTTTAACTTGTCCTTTTAGGAGACCTTTATATTATATCATTATTCTCCTTGTGCACTAGAGGTACCTAGTGCAGAAGGATACGAGAATTGTGGTTGCACATAAAGAGACCTATTTGCAGCCCAATTCTATTTTTGCTTTGACTTGTCCTCCTAGAATGCTTTCCTGTTTTTTCTATCCTCCTTTGGCACTAGAGGTACCTAGTGTGAAAGGGGACAAGAAACCTATGTGCAAGTCAATTCTATCATATTGAGTTGAATTGCCAGAAAATGCAATTACTCAGATCTGTACTAGAATTACCTAGTGACATAATCCAAAATGGATATTTTTACGAATAGAGTAACCTATCTGTAGAAATTTATTCCTTTTTTTTAGGGTTTTGTAAAATAATTTTACAAAACCCTACTAGTTTCGCGACCAGTCTGTCCGTCTGTCCGTCTGTCCGTCCGTCCGTGTGTCACAGCACTTTTTCTCGGAAACTACTTAAGCTAGAAACATCAAATTTTGTGTGTAGGTGTAAAGTGGTGATCTCTTCAAATTCAACTACAAAAAAATTTTATAAGGTATTTAAGGGGGGTCTCCCCATATAGGAGAGTGACTCCCCGAAAAAAAATTTCATTGAAGGTTGCCGATATGGGTATCAAATGAAAGGTCTTGATGAGAACTTTTCTAAACAGGTCTTAGTTTGGCAAAATTTGCTTCGAGGGGCGCACAGGGAGGGGAAATACACGAAAAATTTGTGTCCCCCCCCTCGCGATTGGACACCTTCCATCCGAAAAATCTGAAAAAAATCAAGAATGTAGGTCTTGGTGAGTACAACAACAACAAATACGTGAGAAGTCGCAATTCACTCAACTTTGTTAGTAATAGTATGATTTATGGATTTTATGTTTTCTTGAATAAAATCTTAATGGTACCCTTAAATTCAATGAAATTCAATACGTAGATGTCTATTTGTAAGATTGATCTATCCTGAAAGTTTCATAAACATTGAATCATATTTAGCGAAGTTATAGCGGAACAATATGCGCTGGATTTATTACTATGGAAACATATGGCTATGGAACAACATGCGCTTTTTACCGACAAACACACTACAGCTTTGCTAGGATTTGCATGAAAATTTCAGGCATGATAGGTGTCATGAATATCTTTGAGAATCGGTTCAGCTAGTGGTATCAGTAATCGTAAAGCAAAAAAGTGGCTGTTTTCAATGCGAAGATTGAATAATTTTGAGTTATTTTTCCCAACTTCAACGTTTAAGGTGCATGCTTTGAACACTTGATTCAATTTAATGAATGACTGAAGATGAGTACCTACAATTAATGCTCATAAGTGAAACAAGTCAAGGAGGTGAGAGAGAGTTCCTAGCAAAAGGGTTTTGTAACCATTCTAGGATTCAGAAAAATTGGCCATTAATCGATGATAACAGTACAGGAGAATGGCCCCTGAAAAAAAATTCATCAAACATAGCCGATATGAGTATGAAATGGAAGTTTTCATGGGAGCTTTTCAAAACAGTTGTTAACCTCTGTTTTTGCTTCAGTGGGAGCACAGGGGGGAAATACATGAAAAATGTGTTTCCACCGTCGCATATGGAGACTGAAATAATTATCAAGGGAGATATTTATGAGTATAACAATACCAAAAACCGCAGAAGTCGAAATTTCTTCAACTTTGTTAATAATAGTATGATCTTCGTATTACATATTTTCTCCAATAAAATCGTCTTTGACATGTTTCTTGACTTTATTCGATCTGGTGACTGCATTTTGTAAATTGAATACAAAACCCTTCTGACATGAGCGTAGGTCTGTTTACCCAACTTGTTTATTTTACTTTTAGTAGTCCATCCACTTAAAACATAAACAATTCCTAATGACAGGAATCTAACGAACGATAAAATATGTCTCTATTTGTCGAAATTAGAGAAGCTGACGTTGGGAATGATTGAGAAAGTAGTTTCTAAGATTAAACATCGAAACAATATGAAAGGATATGAAACACCAGCCATTGCAAGGTAGAAAAGATTGAAAAGCCTTCTCCTTTTTGGACTACAACTATCCCTCGTTGGCTTTGTTGAAATCACATCTAAAACATGTCCGGAACTTAATCCGTTCATACTTCAGGAGTGAGGTCAGCAATCAATCCGCGGAAAAAATGAGGGGTATTAGCCCACAGAACTCAGATGGCATTTTCGTGAAAGTGGATAGCATATTCTGTAAGAAGTCTCGAGGGAAGGTATCGAATCTTGAAGTCGCTAGTGATGAGATGAATCTTCTCGATAAAGCTGGTATCGAAATTGATAGTACGTCTCCAGATGGAAACGGAAACAAGATTATATGTGAGGAGTTGCAGAAACTTGTCCTGATTGGAACACATTTTGAATTGGCTTATCCACCAAACCCTGGGAGAGGGAATGAAATATTTTCAGGTGTCGTTGAAGGAAAAGTCTCCGACTTCAAATCAAGCCTGAACGGTGACCCGATTCTTCATTTCAATGAAACATTAACATCTGACCTCATACTGAGCATGAATTTTATTGATGATTTTGTCAGCTATGAAGATTTGTGTTTCATAATTCATAGGATAAACAACAAGGTATCATGTGGTACTGATGGTATTCCAAATGTAGTGCTCCGACATTTGCCTGAAATTGCTATTAGGAATTAATGCATATTATTCAACAACATGTTTAGCAATTTGTACTTCCCAAATGAATAGAAAAACGCTAAAGTATTTCCAACCTTGAAGAAAGGAAAAGAATCTTCACGCCATAAAAGCTATCACCGAATCAGCTTGCTGCCTAACATTAGCAAGGTGTTTGAAGTGATACTCAACAAAGCATTAAACGCCCACGTTGAGAAATATGAGTTAAGGCCGAATTGCCAATTTGGTTTTCATGCCAGGCATTCGACCATTCATGCAATAACAAACGTAACTTCAGACATCTGTTCGAAACTAAATGATAGAGAATGTGTTGGAGCGTGTTTCTTTAATATGGAGAAAGCCTTCGATATGGTGTGGTTGGATTGACTAGTTTTAAAACTCTTTCAGAACAGGTTCTCCAGACACCTTGCCGCCATGATGTGCAATATGTTATACGGGAAATCGTTTATTGCGACTGATGGAAATCTGATCTTGAATGGTCTACAGCAGGAACCAGTTGCTGCGCCTCTGCTCTTCTCAATATTCATTCGCAAGCTATTGAACAGCTTTGATTTTAACGTCTCGCCAACGTGATCATTGGTAGCGTTTACTGATGATCTTGTGATCTATACGGCAGATCAAAAAGCTACAAAAATTCAGAGTAATCTTCAAGAAATGTTCAATGATGTGCAATTGTACACTGACAATTGGTGAATCAAAATCAATGCGCAGAAGTGCGAAACAATCTTGTTTTGGGCAACGTTGCAGGGGGGTCAGTCAAGACCTGAAACGTAATTGGAATGATTTCCACATCATAGCTGGCGAGGGTAGTTCAGAACGGGTTCCTCATAAATCCTGTGTTCAATACCTCGTTGTTCATCTCGATCAGTATCTGTACTATACTGAACATCTCAAAATCATGTTCAGTGAGGCAGAGAAGGTAGTCAGGTACGAACACTCTTTCATTTTAGATACATTGAGCAAAAGGTCAAAATTATCTGTTACAAGATCCTGATTAGACCAGTTTACACATATGGATGTCAGATCTGGTACAATCAAAGTGCTAGTACTATGAAAAAATTAAAAGTTTTCGAAAGCAAATGTCCACGTGCATGTACTGGTTTGTACAGAATGTCTGAGACGGATTGGAAGCATTATATATCAAATAGAAGAATTTATCAAACTGCTCAAGTAACAAGAGCCGAGATCGTCATATTGAAACTACTTCGGAATCAAAGCTCAAGCTCTGTAACTGTGAGTGAAAACCCTTGGATTTCACAGCTGTTCCACCCTACAGACGGGTTTATTGCGACTTGCGTCGCTACTGGCTTCGTTCCTCCAGAAGCATTCATTTATTTGGACATGCGTCAATACGTTTTTGATTTTGATGGTGTCCCAATCATATATCACATGTATAGACAGGCCACCGATAAGACCAACAATTCCAATGGAGATACTCATTTGCTAGATTCGTTGGAGCTGATAGAGCTGTGATGGAGCAATCTTGGTATTGGTGGCTGAATGACAATGTCTAAATTTTTGTGTGTTAGCTTTTGAGTTTCAGCTCATTATTTCTGCATTTAGTGTTGTTTTTTATTTGCGTTAAAAATTAAAGAAAAAGGTTAGGTATATGTTATGTTTATTATATTAGGTTTCGAGATAAGGTTAAACGCGTAGGTTAAGAATATTGTTATAGAATTTTTCAGCATAAGATAAAATTTTTGATCAACTTATATTAGAATTATGTTATAACATTTTAGGTGTAGGATGAAAGTTCACTGTTTTGCTAAAATTATAAATAATTTTGGAATAGTGTGAGTTGATTTTTTCTCCTTTTTCCAATTAAATCATAAACTATGTAATAATCTTAAGTAATTTGAACTCACCATATAATTTTAATGATAAAATGTATTTAACTGACAACGAATAAATTTGGTGAGTCATTTGGGCCATTAAGTTTTTGTATATTTATTGTTTGGAATTTGGTTTATATCCTTTTAAAGTTTATAACGATTTGTATTGAATAAAGTGCTTTTGACTTGGTTTTGACGTGTTTTTATGAGCTACTGCTAGGAACTCAAAAGTTAAAACATTTTTTAAACGCCAGCCGTTATTACCAATTTTATTGGCAAAAGCTTACTGCCTGTTACTAAATCATTAAGGTTTATCTATTAATCGGTGAATATCACCATCAGTCTAAATACAGAAAACAACAAAGAAATCCAAAAGAACTGCAGAACCAGCAGCATGGAGGAGCCCAACAGCTTACCGCCGTTAGGGCAAGCATCAAAATTTACTCGAGAAAAAAATTGAAAATAAATTACAACCGGCAAGAAAATAAAACTTCAAGAAGTGGCAAATAATGAAGATTTGGAGAAAGTAGTAAACGAAAATGAAGAGCTACAGGTGAAGATTTTTTCATTGAATGCTGAAAAAGTTCGTCAATGGTACCAACAAAACACATATATCTAAGATGGAGAATTTTTCTAGTAAAGCGAGTAAATTCTGAAAAAATAAATATTAAGGACTGAATTACTGGTTGAATTGAAGTCAGTATGAGATGCCTTAAATAGTAGAAAAATTTCGCACTTTACATACATGCCAAAAGAGGGGGAAAATCAGACATTTCTGTTGAAGGACCTGAACTGTTGATGGAATACAGTTTGTCTCTTTGAAATGTTACAGGAAGCAGCACCGGCTGTCAAATTTTTAGCTGACAAGAATCTCAACAATTGAAGGCAAAATGCTACCGTTTTGTTTGTGTCAAATATCAAACTAAGTGGTGAAGTGCCCTTCATATAATGAGGTACTTGAATTTTAGAATTTTTTGGTGGGAACGACGAAAAAAGAAGAATAAGCCGTTTCTTGAGATCTATCAACAATTTGATGCTTTCTCGGTAGAATCAACAAACACGGTTCAAAAATTAACTTTGTTTTTCACCGTTTAGATATTTCAAACGTTTCAACATAATATATGAGCTTCATCTTATCTCGGTCAACGTTAACTGCATTGTAACTCTACATCAACATACAAGTAAGTATCTCTTTGAATTGTTTCTCATTAAAACTCACCTCAATTATGGCATTCAAAGACGATAAACGTAAACAGTGATAAGATAAGTGATAAGAAGACTCTTTCACTTCCAAAGTATTAATAATTCGGATTTCTGAAAGTGACTGCCATCAAAATTTTACTGCAACGTGGAGATAAGCTTTTCATTATCTCGGTCTATGCAACAGGAAGAAATGTTTTCAAATTCAAGAAAGAACACGATTCCTTGCTCGAAATACTCGTATTGAACAGGCTGCTGGTGATCTTAATGCCCAATATACATTATGACTTAAGACCAGCAGTAATTCAAGATATTTTTATATTTGCAATTTTTTGGTAAACCCTGTGGAGTGTGAGATATTCGTAAATGCTAATATATTGTAAAAAATGTTGAAAGTGAAGAAAAAATTTTACAATTTCATCTCTATTTACACACATAATCTACTCTTTCTCAACGTCCTTCTACAAACTCTTGTTAATTTCAACCAACCAAATATCAAATATTTCAAAGTCGTAAATGAAAACTGAAAGTACTTGTAAAATGTTTAGCACGGATAAAGAGAAATGCGAAAGTTTTTTGTTGGTTCTTAATTTTATTATTCTTTTCTTTATTCTTTTAACAAACTAAAATCATTGTCAAATAACAAAGAATATACGAGTATGTATATGTGTACTGTATTTTGGAATCGATAAAAATGTTGAATTAAACATATTTTTTTGGCGACAATCTAAATGAAAAACGTGGCCCGAATTTCAACTTGACCAGCATTTTAAAAGCAATGCTAGTACGCTTTGATCAAATTGCTAGTTTCTATGCTAATTATAAGGAAAAATGGGGTGATTGGAAATTGCAATGCCCGAAATTCAATCTTGTTCAGACTTTAACAAAGGAAAAAAAATGCTGTGAAAATGGAGATTAACGTTTAGATACACTGGGAGCGACGCAATTTTTTGTGGCGAACGCGGCAGTTAATTCAAGTTACTTCAAATGGAAATTTGAAATGGCGTGAACCTGAATTTAAATCAAGCAACAAATTAGCAACAACAACAACAATAAAAAAATTGCAAAAGGAAGAAACAAACAAACATGTTTCGCGGTGAAACCCCTATCGTCTCTTTTCTTGAGCGGATTTAATGCTCTCAAAATAACACTAAAATAGCAAACTAGCAACATCAAATTCAATCAGTATCACCGTACCACCATTAAACTTGAAAACTAGCGTCTATTGCAGTCTACCATCTTGCCGAAACAGTCCTTCGCAAAATCCAATCGAACTTATAATCTATGAATACCAGTATATAGAGGACAGGCATTCTGATAAGTTGCTACATAATAACATAATCGTCTCAAGACACAAATTTTTCAAGCGAACAGTACGATACATCTTGACCTATCAAACACAGGAATCCTTCTTCTTCCATACCGTTCTTGTTGCTGGCAGTTTTATTTTGAGCGGAGTTTGATTGTCGTATTGCAGTTCTTGGTTGAATTGGACTATGGCTTTAAACAATAGATCTGCGCCATTCAATAGTGCTTCTGGCATAAGATGGATGTCCATTACTGCCCGATTGAAGCCTCAGATATGGCAAATTTCGAATCTTACCGACTAGATGCACTAAAATTCGGTTCGAAAATTGCATCAATTATCTTGTGACTGCAGGAATTAGCAATGAATCACAATAAAATGTAATTACACAATCCTTCAGCTTATCGTCCAACACATAGTCTATCGCCTTGCATAAATATTCCTTCGCGGACACAATGATGGCACAGGCAACAAAGAGGGCCACTGAAACCTGACAGGGTAAACCAAATACGCCACTGTTACAAATATGCAACCACCCTTCCAGTGTTGGCGTGGTGATCGCACCTCATCACCCTCTACACAAACCTTCCAAGTTTCCATTATTTGAACAGATTCAATCCAAAGACATTAATTCTCAACAATTTCTACTTTAAAAGTATCCAAGTTGATGAATTGTTGATGGCGAGTGCGGTTGATGTTGATGGCGATTCTCGTATCATAGTTCGCATACAGTGGTGCTCGTGGATGATTGCTGAAACCAAAGCTTCACCGGCTTGGGCCCAAAGTAACTCCGAACGCTTTGTCTCTCGTGGTTGCCTTCACTATACGTAAAACAGAATTACCGAATGAAATGGAGATTGCCAAAAAGGTCGTTAAGTAAAAGATTATTTCTGAACGTTAATTAATCATAAAATGGCTAAAACTAGGGTTTCACTGGCTTGGGCCTAAAGAAGCTCAGTTTTAGTTCATTAAAGATTATTTTTAAATTCAATTTAATCACAAATTGGCTAAAACTAGAGTTTCACCGGCTTAGGCCTAAAGAAACTCAGTTTTAGCTCGTTTTACTTACGTTCTATTTGATGGTGGAAAATGGCGCTTTTTTGCGGTGAACTTATTGATGTAAATCGTCTTTGGCTGAAAAGTAGTCCGTTACAGGTATGCAACCACCCTGCCTGTGTTGGCGTGGTGAGCGCACCTCATCACACCTTGATACCTAGAGGGAGAAAGCTGTGTCCGTTAGAAATAAGAAGAGCCTTTATATTCCGTTATCCGACACATTAGAGAGAAAGCTGTGTCCTTTAGAAATAAGACGAACCTTTATTTTCCGTTATCGCAACATTACTTCCCCTGTTGAAAAAAGGGATCCAATTCCTGGGAGAGGAATTGGATAGCGTAGCTTTTGCGGAATATATTAATGTCTGAAGTATACGTCGTATTTACAGCAACTGTTAACTCCGACGCCTTCTGTCCCTTATATACTATTAATATTCTTAATTAACATTAAAACATTACTCTCTTAAAATTTTCTTTTCGTATTTTCTAACTACTATATGACCGGTTATCAATTTTAAGCTAATTGCTCAAGTCTGCTAAAGGGTAAGAATTTAATTCTGTTACTCTACGTTTAATAAAGATATTAGTTACCGATAATACTCTAAGTATCTTACTCTACAATAAAAACTCTAAAATAAACCGGAAATTTTCATCATAAATAATTATGTCATTTGACCACAATGATTAAAATTCTTCCCTTCCTCACGATGGTCGGGTGTTTACAAACCATTCAACTCTCCGTTGTTAGAAACCAATTACAAGCGTGTTTAATGTTTCACATGAAAACTTTCAACGACTGGATTGGTTTCGCTTCCTAACTCATTTCGCTTTTAACGTTCTTTGTTTTAGTATTATTTTTTCGAAATCTTAGTTTTAGTTGGTTTACAGTCAAGAATTAACAAGATAATTTCTCTTTAAAAATAACTTACTTTCATTACAATCCTGTTTCATCTCTAATTCTCCGGCATTTCTAACAATGATACTTCTTTCAATTTACAACTCTATTGTCGGCTTATTATTTTGCATTATCTTACAACTAATTTCCAAAAGTAGAATCCATTTAGGATGCTGCTATATTACGAGTATTTTTGTTAAACAGAACCAATTCATTACTCGTTTCCAATGCTTGAACACCCTTTTATTAGGTCTTCGTAACAAAATTTTTTACAAAGACCTACTAGTTTCGCGACCTGTCTGTCCGTCCGTCTGTCCGTACGTCACAGCTCATTTCCTCAGAAACTATAGAAGCTAGAATGCTCAAACTTTGTGAAAAGGTCAGAAGTGATGGTCTCTCAAAAGCTAAGGCCTTTACAAAAATTTAAAAATGTTTAAAGGGGGTACCCCCTAATAACGAATTGGCCATTAAAAATTTTTTTTAATCAAAGGTAGTTGTGTGGGGTATCAAATGAAAAGCCTTGATAAGGCCCTGAAATAAAAAAATCATTTTATGAATTAGGGGGTCCAGGGGAAGGCAAAATGTACCCAAAATTTGTGTCCCCCCCCCCCCCCCTCGCGATTGGACACCTTTCAGCCGAAAAATCTGAAAATTATCACGAACGTGGGCCTTTATGAGTACAAGGGCAACAAATACCTTAGAAATCGAAATTCGCTCAACTTTGTTAATAATAGTATGATTTGTAGATTTTACATTTTTGCCCATAAAATCAAAACCGTACCTCTAAACTTCTAAAAACTTATAAAGACTGGCATAAGATATATATGTTCACAAAATTTAATCCAGAACGAATCATAATCAAGTGAGTTATAGCCATTTCAATTATATGGAATTACAACAACAATAACACGTGTTTATGGTTGATATAGGGTTTTCCAATAAGAGGTGTTATTTTTAAATTAAAAGGAAATTTGCATTTTAATTATAAATGAGAAAATATTTATTTCATTATAAAGAAGAAGATATGCCGTTAATAGCAAAAACCAACATCAGGCAAATGACTACTACGACACGCTTACAGGACCATATCCTCTTCATGAAATTTTCCATAACAAAATCTCAAAGTGACTGCCCTATGTCCTCGATAGCCTCACGAATTTCATCTTAGAGATCTTGAATCGACGCTGGGCTATCGGGGTAGGCGTTCTCTATCACGTGGCTCCAAAGGAAGAAGTCGCAAGGTGTTAAACCACAAGATCTATTCAAAATAGCACCTCTTATTGGAAAACCCCATAAATATTTAAAATTGACTTAGACACTTTTATTTGCTTTCAATTTTCATGAAAATTTAAGGAATAGTGTTCAACTTGAACACGTTCAATCGGCCGAGCATTCAGAAAAATCATTTAACCTAGATTAAAATGGCGGCTGCACTGTGCTTATGGAAGAAACTGTGCATCTTTTGCATAAATTTGAACGATTTCATATCCAAGTATTGGATTAATAATTCAAGTTATCGATTCACGCCATCAGAAAACTTGTTTCTAACCCTAGGATGTGTACAAAGACCTTCTGGTAGGAGCACTCTCCTGCTTACTCAACTTGTTTCCTTTTCTTTTGCTTTGACTTACTGTTAGCTAGACTAATTGGAAAGATTGGGTGGGATTGTTAGTAAGGGAGGGTGCAGTGCCTTGGTTAGTCGATGGAGGTCGACTTTCGGGAGACTTTTCGGGTTGGGTTTCGTTAACTGTAAGGACGGGAATGTGCCGCTGGTCTGTTTGAGGACAATTTATGTGTAAGGTTATAGGTTTTCCCGGTGCGGTCTGCTCTGCTTGGCATCGGGATTTCAGTAGTCGCCAACCCAATTATGTGAAAATTATTGAGCTAGAGATTACAGTTAAGCTAATTGAGACTGTGGAAAGGTGTGAATGCTTTTGGGAAGACTCATTAAACTTTATTTGCCCAAGATGGGTATAAATTTCATTCAACCCCCGTGCACTAGCTTGAAATTGATATTTTTTTCCTTTAGTTGTAATAAGCTGCAATTTCTTGGTTTTTGGGCTTACACTGAGGGTAGCGAGACCTAAGTCCAATATCCTTGAGTCTTTGTCCGGGAAAAAATGAGGCTGAATAACGTCGAACTTGTGAGTGCTCTCCGCTTCGTAATGTAGGAACATTTCGTTGATTTGAATAGTACAGGGGGTGTTAAGAGTTAGGATACCCTGACCAACCAGCTTGCTTGTAATGATGCCTGTACTGCAAAGGACATGAATGGGAGTTTCCTCCTCTAGGAAATAAATCCAGCTGTTAGGTATACTCAACTTTGTTAATGAATTCGTTATACTAGTGCTGATGTGGAGAGGGAGTTTATTCCGTAATTTGAGAGGGTTGTGTAAAAGAGAGATTACGTCATTTGTAGCCGGTGGTGATTGGATGATTGGTGTTGATAAAGGTGCTACATATAGATCACCTGATTGGGGGTGTTTTATTTTTTTGTGATTCGAAGCATCAGTCAGAAGCAAGAATAGTTGGGTGCTAATATTACTAGCGATGTGAGTAAACTCCACGGAAGGTATCAGCAGGAGTGAATTGTTTGCTTTGATGGGAAAAAGATGGATTAGGTAGGGCTTCATAACTGGTAATTCGAACAGCGGCAGTTTGATGACCACCACCAGTTTGGTTTTAATATTGAAATGCTGCAGAACTGCAGTTTGCGAAAGGATTTGCTCACAAAAATCAGGGCATTTATTGCCCGGTTTGATATATACCTCGTGCAGTTTTTTATTAGAAAGTAAGAAAGGATGAATTTGGTTATCTTGAGTAGAAACAACAATATCGATGACTGTTCATGGACGAGCATTAATTTCCAAGAGTTGTGCCAGCAAAGAGGTTAGAACCAAATTCCTACGTTCCGCTGCAAGAAGCTTGTCGGTCGTTACTGAAATGTCCTTGATCTGCACTCCTAGCTCTGTTTGCCTGCTCAGTACATCGGCCAATGGTTTGTGGATCTCTTCCAAAGAACTGTTTACTATGCTGATCCTTTCTTTTTCCAATTTAACCAATTCCTTCTCCCTATCTTTCAATGTATCCAAACGACAGTAAAGCTCCTTCTAATTTTCATCGTCCATCGTACCAACCAGTGATTTAACAAGGTGTAGAGACCGGCCCACTCTGTCGAAAATGATCTCCCTTTCACAAAAGAGTCAAGTAGCGCTTGTGAACGAATTTTGAAATTCTCAACCAAGCTGTGGATATGTCTTAGTTGCTCAGCGCAACCTTGGTTTCTACCAACACAGAGTGCTTTAACAAGATGTTCGGTTCACTCGGCCACATTTATCTGATCCTGAATCTCTCCTAAATTGAGCTCCATCACAATATTCTAAGAACCGTGGTAGCTTAAGATTTCGCTGATGTTTTCAAACAGGATCCCTTGGTTGTGTAGTCTCTCAACGGAGTATGGAAGTTGTCCCGCAATGGCCCTTGGTAAAACGCCGATCAGGGATAAAATGATGAAAAGAGTGGCCATTGCTAAAAGCGGGGGAAGAGGAGAAATTAATATCGTTTAATCGAAGTAGTGCCTAAGTCTATTATTATGAACATTGACAATTTTTCTTCCAATCGCAATATTTGTATTCACCGGAGAAGCCACGCTCTTAAGCTCGTATGAACCAATCCATACTTGTACTAGCTTGTGCTAACGGCTTTCATTCTTTAATAAAACCTTATCTCCAACATTGAAACTAACAGGTCTTACTGTATTATCGAAGTTAGCTTTGGATTTAATTTTACTTTCTAATGTATTCTGTCGTGCTAAAGCATACATCTTCTGTAGTTTGTACTTCAATAGTAAATAGTAATTTTCATGGCTGAACAAGGGTGCGGGTTCCCTTTTCAAACTTGATGCGACGTCAAAAGTGAGACCGTAAAGACAGTCCTTTGGTGAAAGTTTTGTGCTGTCATGCTCAATGTTATTGTACTTGAAAGCAGCAGGGCGCCGGTATTGATCCCGGGCCTGCGGATTATCATCCACCATGGATTGCAGATACTCTATAAGGGGTCTGTGAGCCCTTTCCAACGCTCTATTAGATTGGGGATGGTACACTGTGGTCTACATTTTCATTATGTTAAGCAGCTTGCATACTTGCTTAAATAATTTGTAGTAATCTAGGAGCTATGGCTCTAAAAGCAGCGCGGACACAGGCACACAGCACAAACTCAATTTAACAAGGAGTATCCATTCAGTCACCTTCCTCATCGCAACACTCGTTTTTTTTTCCGCATGAAAAATAAGTGAAAAAATTTCTTTTGTACTTAACACCCGGGAAACAAAATTCTAAAACTGTTTTAATGTGTAGTGATTTTATTTCAATATCTTTTGAATATAATTTAACTAATTGCGGTGTAACGCAGTATGCAAATGCTTAGAACGAAACGGTTAACCCCTTAAATTATATGAACGATAAAATCATTGTATCATTTAAACCCCACAAAATTTGTCAAATTTTACCCATTCCAACCATAATATTAATTAAAAATTGTTTTGTTTGTCGGTAATTAACGCGTGCCTGTCCTATTCTTTCGATTTATTTTCCCCTTAATTACGCCTAATAATTATAAACATAAATTGCTTTCAATTGGAAACTTAATCGAATCTACACAAAAAAACGATTTAGAATTTTAAAAATAACCGAAATGAGTGTGCATTATCACCACCGCATGTTCACCCATAGATGGCACTTCTATTTCCACATGGTACGAGCGAGGTTATTCCGTGTGTCTCGAACATTTTTTTCAATAAACAGTTTCCCATAAACCGCTCCGTGCACAAGGCGGATACGATTAAGTTCTAGTGTAAGTGTCAGGTGATAAGTGATTTGAATGGTTGGCGAGGGAGTCTTATCAGGAAAATCGTTTGTGGCAGAGATAACTTCTACCATCCTGTGGATGCACAGCGAAAGAAAAGAAGAAAAAAAAGGAAAAACTTCACATATTGCTACTTTTTCTACGACAGTGCCTGTAAAAAAATGATAGCAGCTGCCAATATCGCCATGAGCCATCAGCATTAGGTCACGAAGTGTGCAAGTGCAACAGGTGGTTGGAAGGCCGAGGTGAAGATCTTCATTGTACGGAGCGGCACATGTTGATTGGGAAACGGCGGGACCGTACTCCCTGTTTCTGGGAAAACACACCGTTTGGATGCAAAAAGGCGCTTGGTGTATTCAAACATAGTTCAACAAAGAGTGATAAATCAACTGAAAAGTTAGATCCAGAAGAATTAGTCAAATCACTCAATCCATATAGTGGCCAACGGATTGCATATAAAGAAGCTGATAACTTATCTAGAGAGACTAACAATTCGTGGAATGAAACATTCAAAAGTTTAAACGCTGAGAAGGTCGATAAACTTGTGAATAAAATTGAGACTCCAGACACCGCTGAAAACGAAATATTAAACATTAAAAGCAGTAGAATAAGTAGCAGCGAGCATTACCACGTTCGAAGACCATACGGTTGTGATATTCAAGGAAGTCTATATGTATTTACACTTTGATAGCTGAATTTTTATACGATTTTATACAACCTTAGGATCTATTTTATGTCTTAATACTCGTGTGTTAATATTTGATATATGAACGCGATTCTTCACTACCAAAAATTCCAGGACTTGCTTACCTCCACATCGTCAACGAGCGCTCGTCGTCGATGGAAAGGTACTGTAAGTAACCTCTTAACATTTTTTATAATTAAATATTTATTGAATTTAAAAAAAAAAAAAAAAAAACAAATATATATAAAAATTAATATTTATTACACATAGAAAATTATATGAAATATATATACAAATTTAATTTATTAAACGATCAAGATGAAAAATGTAATAGGACGACAATCGTCATCCCAATGCATCCGTCTATTTAGATAAACAAAAAAAAAAAACAAAAAAAGAAGAATCGTCGTATAAAATCGTTTTTTTTTTAATTTCGTATAAATCCATGTAAAAATTTTTGAAACATAATGTATGTAAGGTGAAAGTGTGGCATCTACAAGAGCTAACCACAATAATTATAATAATACAGGAAATTGGAGTAAAATGAATTTTCTTCTAATGTTAATCTTCTTTTAATATCAATTTCCCTCTTTCAATGATTAAATGCTTTTCAATATGGTGTTGTAAATTGCTGTGCTGATTGCCATAGAAAAATCATACTGTGGAGATATATCAATTTCATTACATTAACGTTGTTCGAATAAAAAAAAAATGATGGATTAAACGGAAAATCGGTCTTTCCCTTCCGGTCTTTTCCAATCGGGTATAGGACCCGGTACGGTGACAGGCTTCCACCCCAAAATATGAGCCAGCCGCCGGGTACAGATTAATTCTTTCTTTTGTTTCAGGTGACTTTATGGGTTGAGTGGCCCAAGCCAAGTGCCTTTTTATGGCATAGAGTTATGCAATTCAATTGTATAATTCTATGACATAAATTGGTCACCGGGGTACTCCCCTTCTGATGGGAAAGCTCATATAATTCAAGTTGTATGAGTTTTCCACTCAGAAGAGGAATACCTGGCCACCTCAACAATTTAACATTGGATTTATTCCGGTTGGGTGGGTATGAAGGGGCTCCACCACCACCCGGCTGCCCCTCTTTCATTTGTGGGCCCTGAATTTATTTGGGTAAAGACGAGGTCACCCCAAGTTCGCCTTTCTTGTCAGGTTTCTCTTGTTCTAGTAACAAGTATGTCTCCTTCGTGGAGGTTATCTACAATGCTGCGACTTCGGTCGTCTTCTTTGATCTCTGCAAGCAATTCGTGAATGCGAAATGTTTTGTAGTGAGTCCTCGTGCCGGGGAAACGAACCCGCCCCACGACACCGCAATGCTAGCTTGCCAGCGCATTCACGCGTCTCTGGACGAGGGCATTCTCGGCAGGAACCAACACCTTCCTCTGCCGAGGCAGCAGAACATCGCTGCAGTCCTTCACGGACCTTTATGGAAACTCTTTATTCACTACAAATTTCCTCACGAAATTAGCCCCCTGATCCGTTACGAAATGTTTGGGTATTCTATACCTCGTCACTATCTTGTCAAGGAATATCTTGGCCACGGTCTCGGCTTCCGCGTTTGGTAAAGCATACCAATCTACGAATTTGGTTAAATTATCCTGGAATGTCAGTATGTATTTGTTAGCGCTGGAGCTCTCAATCAGAGGCCCCACGATATCCAGGTATACCTTATCGAATGGCCTCTCCACGATATCGGTGAGAACCATTGGCATACGATTTTGGGGTGACGTCTTCATAGCTTGACATTTCTTGCAAGTTTTAATATATTTTTTGATATCTGCTAGCATGTTTTGCCACTTATAAACTTTCCGAATTCTCCTGAAGGTTTTCGCGAGTCCCTGCTGCCCACCGAAAGGAGAATCATGAAATTCGGCAATTGCCGCCTTTATCTCATCCGGTGTGGTGAGAGTCATGATCCCCGGTATTCTGCTCTCTTGTGGGGATACAATGCTTACTGTGTTGCCCAGAGCTTCCCCGCTGTCTGCCCGAGTAACACTCGGTATTGGCTCCTCTACTGAGCTCGCTTGTGGTTGTGCAACCGAATCCCGTTGTTTCTGTGCCCGTGTGACCGCGTTGCACTGATACTTGCCGTCCGATTTTTCATCGGTATCCTGGGGAATCCTACTTATGGTGTCAGCATTTGTATTGTACTTGCCTGGTTTGTATTCAATGTAATAATTGAATTCGGATAATTTATGGTGAAACCTTACCAACCGTGTAGTGGGATCTTTCATATTGGATACGCCTTTAAGGGGTTTATGATCCGTGTAGATCGTAAATTGCCTCCCCTGTAGATAACATTGAAAGTTTTTTACTGCCCACACCATAGCAAGTAATTCCCGTTTGATAGTAGAGTAGTTGCGCTTGGCCTTGTTCAGGGTTCAACTAGCATAAGCTATTGATAGTCTTCGCCAATTTCTCCCTGGGACAAAACAGCTCCCAAAGCTTCACTACTCGCATCGGTAGTGAAATTAAATAGCTTAGAGAAATCAGGATAAGCCAGTAAAGCAGGTTCTACCAACGACTTTTGTAACGACTGAAATGCTTTCATGCGTTTGTCGGTCCAGGTAAACTGAACATCTTCCCGTAACAGGTTCGTGAGAGGCTTAGCCACCTTAGAAAAATTAGGTATGAACTTAAGATAGTAATTTACTAATCCCAAAAACGACTGAAGCCTACGGACAGTTGTGGGTACCGAAAAACCGCGCATGCAGCTAGTTTTACTCGGGTCTGGCCGTGCACCAGTTTGAGAACATATGTGTCCCAAATATTCTACTTCAGGACGGAGGCATCGGTACTTCTCTGGCTGAAGCTTTAGATTGTTTAGCCTCAGTCTTTCTAAAATCTTTCTCAGCTTACAGATGTGGTCCTGTAGGTTTTTACCATAGTCAACGATGTCATCTAAATACACAAAGCAATCGAAACCTTGTAAACCCGTTACGATGTAGTTCATCAGTCTTTGAAATGTGGCGAGTGCTCCCTTCAAATCAAAAGGCATCCGCTTGAACTCATAGTGTCCATAGTTCGTCCCGAACTTGATGATAACCACTAGCTAAATCAAGTGTGCTAAAATACCTTGATTGTTACGATAACAATCAATAGCGTAGGCGAATACAAATTTCTCAGAAATTCATAACAATTAATCACGCTCTAATGCCAGGATGACGACACGTTACAACAATCATTAGTGTATGCGAATACCAATTACTCGGGAATTCATAACAGTTATTCACAATTCCAATCATTGATCGCGCGAGCCAACAAGCAATGTATGCTTCACCGCCCATACTTAGGGAACGGCGATACCCTAAACCTAGTACATAACCGCAATTTAATGTATATAAGAACTTATATCTTACGCTCATTGGTCAAGTCATTAAATTGGCTCTGCGGCAAATTCCACACGTATACATGGTAGTCCATACAATTGCCATATTGAGAGCACATGGAGAACATGTACACAATTGAATGTGTGTACTATGCGCAATCCGCTCAACTGAGTAGCAATTCGCCACGACAACCAACTCAGAAATCATATGAGGAAAAGTCGTCGAATATTCAGATATATGAATACTGAAGACGAAAAGAGCAAAAGCATGAGATTGGAGCTAGCGTTCCTTTTCATGCAACAAGATTGTTCCTGAGGAACAAAAGAAGAATGAATTCGTAAAGGGGAATTAGCATCTTTACAAACTCAGCGTTTTGCGGATTAACTGGATTGAAGGTCTACGACTCCCACTAGCAATGCAAGCAATTAGTTTGTATTTAAGCTAGTGGCGAATAAGAAAAAGAGGGAAGTATCAACACGAGACTAAAGAAGAGCCAGTCAAGACGGTTTGCACATAGAATTTCGCCTCAAAGCAACGCCATACTTAACCATCTAACTGAACTGAAAGCATTCACGGGAAACGGAGTGCTCTGAGTCGGTGAAGCTCTGGTTCCAGATTTCAACCACGTGCACCACTGTTTGCGAACAATGGCCGCACTTACCGGACCCAACAGCCCAGACGAAGAGCCTGGCAGCAACAACAGACCTCTGGAAGCGAGGTGCACTAAGCCCAGCCTGGAAGAGACGCTCCGCGGGGATCCATTAGCGGGACCCCGACCGATACCAAGCTACCCGAGGAAAAGGGAGCCAACTCAGGAACCGAAGTCAATCCCGGAGCCCATCCCCCGGGGTCTCACTCAAGGCACGCGACGATCAATCACCCTCGAGACATACTTAGCCCGCCTGACAGTCCTGTTGGACGTAGCGGACAGGGAGACACTGGAGGAAATGAAGCATGGAGGTAGACGCGAAAGTTTGCAGCAGGAGCTGGGCAACCTACGGCGTGAGGCGTGATTTCTGACGAGGAGCGGGAGTTCTTCACGGCCCGGGCCAGGGCACTTAAGAAGCAAATTAAGGAGGAGCGAAGAAGCAGGCTAGTGGTGGCAGCCAGAATCCGAGCGCTACCAGCCAAACAAGTTCCAGAAGCTTCTAATTTGCTATAATAAAACGAAAAATAAAGATTCTTCTTATTTCTAAAGGACAGAGCTTTCTCCCCCTAGGTATCAAGGTGTGATAAGGTGCCATCACCACCCCAACACAGGCAGGGTGATTGCATACCTGTAACAATTGGCACAGCTGGTTTTTGATTCCAAACAGCTCCAGTGCAACGAACGTGTTGTGGAGCGACCAGTTTTTGAATAGAATAATTGGTGTTTCAGATGGAACTAGAGCCTTTCCTTACCACTCTTAAGGTTATAACACTCATTCGCACGATTTGATATCTGGGAGGTTGTCCTTTAGATTAAGATTGTGTCTGGGAGGTCATCCTTGAAATATCTGAGTCTTGAAGGAGGATGAATGTGCAGTAAAAAAGAAGGAAGCAAAACAAGAGGAATTCGTTAGTTAAGAACGAATGAACGACGAACGTCAGAGAACTAGGAAGGTACATCAATCAACTCCGGAAAAAAACAGCGGCCTCATGCTCCGAAGTGGAAGAACTCTTTTTACCCCTAAAAATAAATCGGAAACTTTTCCTTCTGATTTAGACTCACAGGTTAAGCGAGAACCTGCATCTACGAGTATAGTCAGTTCTTGAATTCACTGACACTGTTGATCAGTTATATTTTAGCCGTTTGGAGCAGATCAATCAATTCCATGAACAGACAGCGCAGTTTAGGGAAGAGATCAAACATTTTAGTGGGAGTGCGTTTTGCCATACCAGTTTATTGGATTTTCCACAGTCTTTAAAAACTTTGATTACTTCACACGACTGGAAACTGACATTGGGAGCGAGCTCGTCCTCAAGTGTGTCTGTGGATTTGACTGTTGACCAGAAATCACCTCCTGTGATTGATAAGGAAGGCGAAGTTAAGGATTTTACCACTGTATGCGAACAATGGCCGCACTTACCGGACCCAACAGCCCAGACGAAGAGCTTGGCAGCAACACCAGACCTCTGGAAGCGAGGTGCACTAAGCCCAGCCTGAAAGAGACGCTCCGCGGGGATCCGTTAGCGGGACCCCGACCGATACCAAGCTACCCGAGGAAAAGGGAGCCAACTCAGGAACCGAAGTCAATCCCGGAGCCCATCCCCCGGGGTCTCACTCAAGGCACGTGACGATCAATCACCCTCGAGACATACTTAGCCCGCCTGACAGTCCTGTTGGACGTAGCGGACAGGGAGACACTGGAGGAAATGAAGCATGGAGGTAGACGCGAAAGTTTGCAGCAGGAGCTGGGCAACCTACGGCGCCTCGCGAGAGGCGTGATTTCTGACGAGGAGCGGGAGTTCTTCACGGCCCGGGCCAGGGCACTCAAGAAGCAAATTAAGGAGGAGCGAAGAAGCAGGCTAGTGGTGGCAGCCAGAATCCGAGCGCTACCAGCCAAACAAGTTCCAGAAGCTTCTAACAGTTGTCGAACGTTAAAGGAAAATAAAGATTTGCTATAATAAAACGAAAAATAAAGATTCTTCTTATTTCTAAAGGACACAGCTTTCTCCCCCTAGGTATCAAGGTGTGATAAGGTGCCATCACCACCCCAACACAGGCAGGGTGATTGCATACCTGTAACAATTGGCACAGCTGGTTTTTGATTCCAAACAGCTCCAGTGCAACGAACGTGTTGTGGAGCGACCAGTTTTTGAATAGAATAATTGGTGTTTCAGATGGAACTAGAGCCTTTCCTTACCACTCTTAAGGTTATAACACTCATTCGCACGATTTGATATCTGGGAGGTTGTCCTTTAGATTAAGATTGTGTCTGGGAGGTCATCCTTGAAATATCTGAGTCTTGAAGGAGGATGAATGTGCAGTAAAAAAGAAGGAAGCAAAACAAGAGGAATTCGTTAGTTAAGAACGAATGAACGACGAACGTCAGAGAACTAGGAAGGTACATCAATCAACTCCGGAAAAAAACAGCGGCCTCATGCTCCGAAGTGGAAGAACTCTTTTTACCCCTAAAAATAAATCGGAAACTTTTCCTTCTGATTTAGACTCACAGGTTAAGCGAGAACCTGCATCTACGAGTATAGTCAGTTCTTGAATTCACTGACACTGTTGATCAGTTATATTTTAGCCGTTTGGAGCAGATCAATCAATTCCATGAACAGACAGCGCAGTTTAGGGAAGAGATCAAACATTTTAGTGGGAGTGCGTTTTGCCATACCAGTTTATTGGATTTTCCACAGTCTTTAAAAACTTTGATTACTTCACACGACTGGAAACTGACATTGGGAGCGAGCTCGTCCTCAAGTGTGTCTGTGGATTTGACTGTTGACCAGAAATCACCTCCTGTGATTGATAAGGAAGGCGAAGTTAAGGATTTTACCACTGTATGCGAACAATGGCCGCACTTACCGGACCCAACAGCCCAGACGAAGAGCTTGGCAGCAACACCAGACCTCTGGAAGCGAGGTGCACTAAGCCCAGCCTGAAAGAGACGCTCCGCGGGGATCCGTTAGCGGGACCCCGACCGATACCAAGCTACCCGAGGAAAAGGGAGCCAACTCAGGAACCGAAGTCAATCCCGGAGCCCATCCCCCGGGGTCTCACTCAAGGCACGTGACGATCAATCACCCTCGAGACATACTTAGCCCGCCTGACAGTCCTGTTGGACGTAGCGGACAGGGAGACACTGGAGGAAATGAAGCATGGAGGTAGACGCGAAAGTTTGCAGCAGGAGCTGGGCAACCTACGGCGCCTCGCGAGAGGCGTGATTTCTGACGAGGAGCGGGAGTTCTTCACGGCCCGGGCCAGGGCACTCAAGAAGCAAATTAAGGAGGAGCGAAGAAGCAGGCTAGTGGTGGCAGCCAGAATCCGAGCGCTACCAGCCAAACAAGTTCCAGAAGCTTCTAACAGTTGTCGAACGTTAAAGGAAAATAAAGATTTGCTATAATAAAACGAAAAATAAAGATTCTTCTTATTTCTAAAGGACACAGCTTTCTCCCCCTAGGTATCAAGGTGTGATAAGGTGCCATCACCACCCCAACACAGGCAGGGTGATTGCATACCTGTAACAATTGGCACAGCTGGTTTTTGATTCCAAACAGCTCCAGTGCAACGAACGTGTTGTGGAGCGACCAGTTTTTGAATAGAATAATTGGTGTTTCAGATGGAACTAGAGCCTTTCCTTACCACTCTTAAGGTTATAACATTCATTCACACGATTTGATATCTGGGAGGTTGTCCTTTAGATTAAGGTTGTGTCTGGGAGGTCATCCTTGAAATATCTGAGTCTTGAAGGAGGATGAATGTGCAGTAAAAGAGAAGGAAGCAAAACAAGAGGAATTCGTTAGTTAAGAACGAATGAACGACGAACGTCAGAGAACTAGGAAGGTACATCAATCAACTCCGGAAAAAAACAGCGGGCTCATGCTCCGAAGTGGAAGAACTTTTTTTACCCCTAAAAATAAATCGGAAACTTTTCCTTCTGATTTAGACTCACAGGTTAAGCGAGAACCTGCATCTACGAGTATAGTCAGTTCTTGAATTCACTGGCACTGTTGATCAGTTATATTTTAGCCGTTTGGAGCAGATCAATCAATTCCGTGAACAGACAGTGCAGTTTAGGGAAGAGATCAAACATTTTAGTGGGAGTGCGTTTTGCCATACCAGTTTATTAGATTTTTCACAGTCTTTAAAAACTTTGATTACTTCACACGACTGGAAACTGACATTGGGAGCGAGCTCGTCCTCAAGTGTGTCCGTGGATTTGACTGTTGACCAGAAATCACCTCCTATGATTGATAAGGAAGGCGAAGTTAAGGATTTTACGAGCACTATGGCAGATTATAGGAAAGTTGCAAAGTTAATGGGACAGATGTTTCCCTTGTTTTCTGGGGCACCCAGTCCCACCATGGTGCTTGATCTGCAAGCATTCATTGGTTGCAGTAAGCAGGTATGGAAATGCCTTAGCAATCAGGAGCGCGTTGCGTTTATGCAGATTTTCCCTACACGTCTGCGAGGTGAAGCTTATCAGCTGATATCCTCTAACTTCCCGTCCACTTTGGAGGTGGCGGAAGAATTACTGAACCGGGTGTACTTACCAAGAGAAGCTTATCAGGAGCTGGTTAATAGTTTAATAACAATAAAGTAAAGTCCTTCGGAGTCCATTCTAGCCTAGACATCTCGTCTTAAGCAAATTCTTAAACGTTGCCAGGAAGCAGCAGCAGTTAAATATGGGTCGGAAGCGAGTAAGATTGCGAATGGACAATTAGAGGACTTTGCGATAAATGCTTTTAGAAGTGGAGTAGTTAATCCTCAGCTTTGTCAGTACCTTTTGACGTTAGAGAAATGCACCTTTGATGAGCTTGTAACTAAGGGGCTGAACACGGAGAAACTTCAACAGGGAGTTTTCTTTTTGCAGAACAGCGCATCACAAGCAATTTGGCAAATGACGTAAGTTCAACCCCCATTCAATAGTTGGATGATGAACCAGCACGTGATGGCTCCTCAGCAGGCAATGTACTCGCCTAATCCCTATGCGATACCTTTTCAGTCACATGTTGGACCACAAGCGGTGGTAGCACCAGAGAAGGATCCCCAATTGAAATCATCAAAATTCACCAAGGGACCAAGAATAACTTGTAATTTTTGTCATAAACGGGCCCACACATACTCCGATTGTTACTCTTGGAAGAAAACTCCCTATTGTTCCACCTGTAAGGAATATGGTCACGATCAAAAGGATTGTCAGGTCAAATCCTCCGCTAGTCATCGGGCCAGTAAGGAGAACCCAAGAGTATACAGTGTCCTGGTGAAGTGTGATTTTTGTGGTCGCAGAGGACATGATTTGGTAGCTTGTTTCCAAAACAAACGGTGGGACTCCAAGCTCCACGGAAATGAGGTAGAGTCGAGTTGGAAATCTCCGGCTCGACTTTAATTAAACAGTCAAATAATCAAAAATCGGAAACGAAGATGGAAGCTAGGGTCACGGACGAGTGCATGGACAATCAAAAAAACAAAGGGAACACGTATCGCGGTACTAGTCTGGCAACAGTGCACTGCCTTTAGATATAGGACTACAAAAGAAGACCACATTTACTATAGATACGCGGGCTGAAGTCAATTTTATAAATAAGTCAGCTATTAGGGACACGTGCCCAATAAATAAATGTTCAGCGTGAGCTCACTTTGCAAAGTACGTTTGGGGAGGGTGAAACCCTTGGTACAACGGAAGGCAATTTCGAACTTCCTACTAGGCTTCCATGTACTTTTCAAGTGGTCGAGAATATTCAGGGACTATTTAATGATGGTCTTTTGGGAAACGACTTCCTCTCAAGGAATTGTAATGTCGAAGGTCCAAGTAAATCAATCACGTTTCCTTGCACGGAAATAACTAGTAGTAATTTCTCGGTCCCTTTTGAGAGCCAAGTAGAGGCGGAAGGGTCACATTACGTACAGGTTTCTGCTGAGGTGTCTGATAACGTCGACGCGTTGTCGTTTGGAGTGACGCAGAACGGGACATTTCCAACAGATCAGAATCATGTGATGACTCATAATCCTGCCAAAGAGGATTCAAGGGTTACAAAAACCGCTGATGGAACCTATGAGGTCGTTTTTAAAGAAGCTGTTACATTACCTCAACGAACACAAAACGTGGTTGCAGTTCCTATTGAGCTGGGCCAGGAAATGCTGTGTACAGCGGATTCATTAGCTGATGGCATATTCCTGGCAAACGCTCTTCTTGACCCAATGAGGCCTGAACTCAGGTGAGACTCCGTTCACATTAAACCAACTAAGTCTGAAGTATGTAAGGTTGAATAGATACTCCGATAGTAGGCTAGAAGTTTCGCGCGGTGTAGAACGTCAGCCTGAATGCAAATCAGACTCTATAGTTAAACATTTAGGCTATGAAGCATCAGGGACAATAGCGAGTCCATCAAACAATCACTTGGAAGGAGATGCTTTTAAGTTCTTATACTCCGACTCTCCGGGGAATGTGATGCGCAATGCGTTGTTGAAGCAGGAGCTCACATTATTTAAACATAGTACTCCTGAGGAAAGAAAGGCCATTACTCAGTTGTGCCAGGAGTTCAACGATAGTTGTACGAAAGCAATCACCCACGAAATTCCGTTATCGACTGACCAGGCCCCGATAAATCAAAAAATGTATCGACTGAGTCAGCCACAGAAGGACATAATCAACGAACAGCTGAAGGTCATGTTGGGGAGCGACATCGTCCAACCAAGTAAGAGTCCCTGGAACTCCCCCCTCTTGGTCGTACCCAAGAAGGCAGGAGCCGATGGAGTAAAGAAGTGGCGAGTAGTTGTTGATTTCAGGAAACTGAATGAAAAGACAATAGGTGACGCTTTCCCATTACCTCGCATAGAAGATATACTTGACCAACTGGGTCACTCAAGGTATTTTAGCACACTTGATTTAGCTAGTCGTTATCATCAAGTTCTGGTCGAACCCAAGAATCGACAAAAAATAGCATTCAGCACGAACTATTAACACTATGAGTTCAAGCGGATGCCTTTTGATTTGAAGGGAGCACCCGCCACATTTCAAAGACTGATGAACTACATCGTAACGGGTTTACAAGGTTTTGATTGCTTTGTGTATTCAGATGACATCGTTGCCTATGGTAAAAACTTACAGGACCACATCTGTAAGCTGAGAAAGATTTTTGAAAGACTGAGGCTGAACAATCTAAAGCTTCAGCCAGAGAAGTACCGATGCCTCCGTCCTGAAGTAGAATATTTGGGACACATATGTTCTCAAACTGGTGCACGGCCGGACCCGAGTAAAACTAGCTGCGTGTGCGATTTTCCGGTACCCACAACTGTCCGTAGGCTCCAGTCGTTTTTGGGTTTAGTAAATTACTATCGCAAGTTCATACCTAATTTTTCTAAGGTGGCTAAGCCTCTCACGAACCTGTTACGGGAAGATGTTCGGTTTACCTGGACCGACAAACGCATGGAATCATTTCAGTCGTTAAAAAAGTCGTTGGTAGAACCTGCTTTACTGGCTTATCCTGATTTCTCTAAGCCATTTAATCTCACTACCGATGCAAGAAGTGAAGCTTTGGGAGCTGTTTTGAAACTGGCAACGACCAGCCAATAGCTTATGCTAGTCGAACCCTGAACAAGGCCAAGCGTAACTGTTCTACTATCAAACGGGAATTACTTGCTATGGTGTGGGCAGTAAAAAAACTTTCAAGGTTATCTACAGGGGAGGCAATTTACGATCTACATGGATTATAAACCCCTTAAAGGCGTATCCAATGTGAAAGATCCCACTACACGGTTGGTAAGGTTTCACCATAAAATATCCAAATTCGATTTTCACATTAAATACAAACCAGGCAAGTACAATACAAATGCTGACACCATAAGTAGGATTCCCCAGGATACCGATGAATAATCGGACGGCAAGTATCAGTGCAACGCGGTAACGCGGGCACAGCAACAACGGGATTTGGTTGATCAACCACAAGCGAGCTCAGTAGAGGAGCCAATACGAAGTATTACTCGGGCAGACAGCGGGGAAGCTCTGGGCAACACAGTAAGCATTGTATCCCCACAAGAGAGCAGAATACCGGGGATCATGACTCTCACCACACCGGATGAGATGAAGGCGGCACTTGCCGAATTTCATGATTCTCCTTTCGGTGGGCAGCAGGGACTCGCGAAAACCTTCAGGAGAATTTGGAGGGTTTATAAGTGAAAAAACATGCTAGCAGATATCAAAAAATATATTAAAACTTGCAAGAAATGTCAAGTTATGAAGACCACCCCAAAATCGTATGGCAATGGTTATCACCGATCACGCGAAGAGGCCATTCGATAAGGTATACCTGGATATCGTGGGGCCTCTGATTAAGAGCTCCAGCGGTAACAAATACATACTGACATTCCAGGATAATTTAACCAAATTCGTAGATTGGTATGCTTTACCAAACGCGGTTGTCGAAACCCTGGCCAGGATATTCTTCGACGAGATAGTGACGAGGTATAGAATACGGATCAGGGGGCTAATTTCGTGGGAAAATTATTTAAGCAAGTATGCAAGCTGCTTAACATAATGAAAATGTAAACCACAGTGTTCCATCCCCAATCTAATAGAGCATTGGAAAGGGCTCACAGACCCCTTATAGAGTATCTACAATCCATGGTGGATGATAACCCGCAGGCCTGGGATCAATACCTGCGCACTGCTGCTTTCGTGTACAATAATAGTGAGCATGACAGCACAAAACTTTCACCAATGGACTGTCTTTACGGTTTCACTTCTGACCTCCCATCAAGTTTGAGAAGGGAACCCGCACCCTTGTTCAGCCATGAAAATTACTATTTACTATTGAAGTACAAACTACAGAAGATGTACGCTTTAGCACGACAGAATACATTAGAAAGTAAAATTAAATCCAAAACTAACTACAATAACACAGTAAGACCTATTAGTTTCCATATTGGAGACTAGGTTTTGTTAAAGAATGAAAGCCGTAAGCACAAGCTAATACAAGTATAGATTATTCCATACGAGGTTAAGAGCGTGGCTTCTCCGGTGAATGCAAATATTGCGATTGGAAGAAAAATTGTCAATGTCCATGATAATAGACTTAAGCACTACTTCAATTAAACGATATTAATTTCTTTTCTTTTCTCCTCTTCCCCCGCTTTTAGCAATGGCCACTCTTTTCATCATTTTATCCTTGATCGGCGTTTTACCAAGGGTCATCGCGGGACAACTTTCATACTCCGTTGAGAGACTACACAACCAAAGGATCCTGTTTGAAAACATCGGCAAACTCTTAAGCTACCACAGTTCTTGGAGTATTGTGATGGAGCTCAATTTAGGCGAGATTCAGGATCAGATAAATGCGGCCGAGCGAGCCGAATACCTTGTTAAAGCACTCTGTGTTGGTAGAAACCAAGGTTGCGCTGAGCAACTAAGACATGTCCATAGCCTGGTCGAGAATCTCAAAATTCGTTCGCAAGCGCTACTTGACCCTCTCGTGAAAGAGAGATCAAAGAGATCATTTTCGACGATGTGGGCCGGTCTCTACATGCTCTGTTTGGTACGATGGACGATGAAAATTAGAAGGAGCTTTACAGTCGTTTGGATACATTGAAAGATAGGGAGAAGGAATTGGTTAAATTGGAAAAAGAAAGGATCAGCATAGTAAACAGTTCTTTGGAAGGGATCCACAAACCATTGGCCGATGTACTGAGCAGGCAAACAGAGCTAGGAGTGCAGATCAAGGACATTTCAGTAACGACCGACAAGCTTCTTGCAGCGGAACGTAGGAATTTGGTTCTAACCTCTTTGCTGGCACAACTCTTGGAAATTAATGCTCGTCCATGAACAGTCATCGATATTGTTGTTTCTACTCAAGATAACCAAATTCATCCTTTCTTACTTTCTAATAAAAAACTGCACGAGGTATATATCAAACCGGGCAATAAATGCCCTGATTTTTGTGAGCAAATCCTTTCGCAAACAGCAACATTTCAAGATTAAAACTAAACTGGTGGTGGTCATAAAATGCCGTTATTCAAATTACCAGTTATGAAGCCCTACCAAATCCATCTTTTTCCCATC
Source organism: Odontomyia ornata (assembly GCA_963969285.1). NCBI lineage: Eukaryota > Metazoa > Arthropoda > Insecta > Diptera > Stratiomyidae > Odontomyia > Odontomyia ornata. The sequence continues at coordinate 272,032,934 of OZ017738.1, read as the reverse complement.
AAAGCAAACAATTCACTCCTGCTGATACCTTCCGTGGAGTGTACTTACATCGCTAGTAATATTAGCACCCAACTATTCTTGCTCCTGAATAATGCTTCGAATCACAAGAAAACAAAACACCCCCAATCAGGTGATCTGTATGTAGCACCTTTATCCACACCAATCATCCAATCACCGCCGGCTACAAATGACGTAATCTCTCCTTTACACAACCCTCTCAAATTACGGAATAAACTCCCTCTCCACATCAGCACTAGTATAACGAATTCATTAACAAAATTGAGTAAACCAAACAGCTGGATTCATTTCCTAGAGGAGGAAACTCCCATTCATGTCCTTGCAGCAAAGGCATCATTACAAGCAAGCTGGTTGGTCAGGGTATCCTAACTCTTAACACCCCCTGTACTATTCAATTCAACGAAATGTTCTTATATTACGAAGCGGAGAGTACTCACAAGTTCGACGTTATTCAGCCTTATTACTTCCCGGACAAAGACTCAAGGATATTGGACTTAGATCTCGCTACCCTCAGTGTAAGCCCAAAAACCAACAAATTGCAGCTTATTACAACTAAAGGAAAAGAATATCAATTTCAAGCTAGTGCACGGGGGTTGAATGAAATTTATACCCATCTTGGGCAAATAAAATTTAATGAGTCTTCCCAAAAGCATTCACACCTTTCCACAGTCTCAATTAGCTTATCTGCAATCTCTAGCCCAATAATTTTCACGTCGCCAAGCAGAGCAGACCGCACCGGGAAAACCTATAACCTTACAAATAAATTGTCCTCAAACAGACCAGCGGCACATTCCCGTCCTTACAGTTAACGAAACTCAACCCGAAATGTCTCCCGAAAGTCGACTCCCATCGACTAACCAAGGCACTGCACCCTCCCTTACTAACAATCCCACCAAATCTTTCCAATTAACCTAGCTAACAGTAAGTCAAAGCATAAAAAAGAAAAGACAAGGAAACAAGTTGAGTAAGCAGGAGAGTGCTCCTACCAGAAGGTCTTTGTAAATATCCTAGGGTTGGAAACAAGTTTTCTAATGGCGTGAATCGATAACTTGAATTATTCATCCAATGCTTGGATATGAAATCGTTCAAATTTATACAAAAGATGCACAGTTTCTTTCATAAGCACAATGCAGGTGCCATGTTGATCTAGCGTAAATGATTTTTCTGAATGCTCGGCCGATTGAACATGTTCAAGTTAAACACTATTCCTTAAATTTTTATGAAAATTGAAAGGAAATAAAAGTGTCTAAGTCAATTTTAAATATTTATAGGGCTTTCCAATAAGAGGTGTTATTTTGAATAGATCTTGTGGTTTAACACCTTGCGACTTCTTCCTTTGGAGCCACGTGATAGAGAAGGCCTACGCCAATAGCCTAGCGTCGATTCAAGATCTCAAAGATGAAATTCGTGAGACTATCGAGGACATAGGGCAGCCACTTTGCGATTTGGTTATGGAAAATTTCATGAAGAGGATATGGTCCTGTAAGCGTGTCGTAGTGGTTATTTGCCTGATGTTAATTTTTGCTATTAACGGAATATCTTTTTCTTTATGATGAAATAAACATCCGATCATTTATATTAACAAGTTAGGTAAACAGACCTACGCTCATGTCAGAAGGGTTTTGTATTCAATTTACAAAATGCAGTCACCAGATCGAATCAAATCAAGATACATATCAAAGACGATTTTATTGGAGAAAATATGAAATACGAAGATCATACTATTGTTAACAAAGTTGAACGAATTTCGAATTCTGAGGTTTTCTTTATTGTTATACTCATAAATATCTCCCTTGATAATTATTTCAGATGTCCATTGGCGAGGGAGGAAACACAATTTGTTCGAATCCTAGAATGGTTACAAAGCCTTTTTGCTAGGAGCTCTCTCCCACGTCCTTAACTTGTTTCACTTATGAGCATTAATTGTAGGTACTCATTTTCAGTCATTTATTAAATTGAATCAATTGTTCAAGACATGCACCCTGAACGTTGAAGTTGGGAAAAAATAACTCAAAATTATCCAATCTTCGCATTTAAAACAGCCACTTTTTTGTTTTACGATTACTGATACCACTAGCTGAACCGATTCTCAAAGATCTACATGACACCTATCATTCCTGAAATTTTCATGCAAATCCTAGCAAAACTGTAGTGTCTGAGTCGGTAAAAAGCGCATGTTGTTCCATAGCCATATGTTGTCATAGTAATAAATGCAGCGCATATTTTTCCATAGTAATACAGGAAAATTCAAACCACTATAACTTCGCTAAATATAATTCAATCTTTATGAAACCTTCAGGATAGATCAATCTTATAAATAGGCATCTACTCACTGAAATTCATTGAATTTAAGGGTACCGTTAAGATTTTCTTCAAGAAAACATAAAATCGATAAATCATACTATTACTAACAAAGTTGAGTGAATTTCGACTTCTCATGTATTTGTTATTGTTGCACTTACCAAGACCTACATTCCTGATTTTTTTCAGATTTTTCGGATCACAGGTGTCCAATCGAAAGGGGGGGGGACACAAATTTTTCGTGTATTTCCCCTCCCTGTGCGCCCCCCGAAGCAAACTTTGCCAAATTAAGACCTGTTTTGAAAAGTTCTCGCCAAGACCTTTCATTTGATACCCATATCGGCTACCTTAAATGAAATTTTTTTTTTCGGGGGGTCACTCTCCTATATGGGGAGACCCCCCTTAAATACCTTATCAAATTTTTTTGTAATTGAGTTTTGAAGAGATCACCACTTTACACCTACACACAAAATTTGATGTTTCTAGCTTAAGTAGTTTCCGAGAAAAAGTGCTGAGACATACGGACGGACGGACGGAACGACGGACGGACGGACAGATGGACAGACGGAAAGACTGGTCGCGAAACTAGTAGGGTTTTGTAAAATTATTTTACGAAACCCTAAAAAGAACGTCAAAAGCGAAATGAGTTAGGAAGCGAAACCAATCCAGTCGTTGAAAGTTTTCATGTGAAACATTAAACACGCTTGTAATTGGTTTCTAACAAGCAAACATACAACGGAGAGTTGAATGGTTTGTAAACACCCCACCATCGTGAGGAAGGGAAGAATTTTAATCATTGTGGTCAAATGACATAATTATTTATGATGAAAATTTCCGTTTTATATTAGAGTTTTATTGTAGAGTAAGATACTTAGAGTATTATCGGTAACTAATACTTTTATAAAACGTAGAGTAACAGAATTAAATTCTTACCCTTTAGCAGACTTGAGCAATTAGCTTAAAATTGATAACCGGTCATATAGTAGTTAGAAAATATGAAAAGAAAATTTTAAGAGAGTAATGTTCTATTGTTAATTAAGAATATTAATAGTATATAAGGGACAGGAGGCGTCGGAGTTAACAGTTGCTGTAAATACGACGTATACTTCAGACATTAATATATTCCGCAAAAGCTACGCTATCCAATTCCTCTCCCAGGAATTGGATCCCTTTTTTCAACAGGGGAAGTAATGTTACGATAACAACCATTAGCGTATGCAAATACAAATTGCTCAGAAATCCATAACAATTAACCACGCCCTCATGCCTCGCTTACGACACGTTACAACAATCATTAGTGTATGCGAATACAAATTGCTCAGAGTTCCATAACAATTAATCACGCCTCCATGCCTCGCTTACGACACGTTATAACAATCATTAGTGTATGCGAATACTAATTACTCGGGAATTCATAACAGTTATTCACAATTCTAATCATTCATCACACGAGCCAACAAGCAATGTTTGCTTCACCGCCCATACTTAGGGAACGGCGATACCCTAAACATAGTACACAATCGCAATTTAATGTACATAAGAACTTATATCTTACGCTTCATTGGTCAAATCGCTAAATTGGCTCTGCGGCGAATTCCACACGCATACATGGTAGTCCATACAATTGCCATATTGAGAGTATTTGGAGAACATGTATACAATTGAATGTGTGTACTATACGCAATCCGCTCATCTGAGTACCAATTCGCTCCGACAACCAACTCAGAAATTGTATGGGGAGAAGTCATCGAATATTCAGATATATAAATACTGAAGAAGAAAAGAGCAAAAGCATGAGATTGGAGCTAGCGTTCCTTTTCATGCAACAAGATTGTTCCTGAGGAACAAGAGAGGAATGAATTCGTAAAGCAGGTTAAGGGGAATTAGCATCTTTACAAACTCAGCGTTTTGCAGATTAACTGGATCGAAGGTCTACGACTCCCACTAGCAATTCAAGCAATTTGTTTGTATTGGAAAAAGAGGGAAATATCAACGCGAGACTCAAGAAGAGTCAGTCGAGACGGTTCGCACATAGAAGTTCGGCGCAAAGCAACGCCATCCTCAACCATCTAACTGAACGTACGTAGAACGAGCTAAACCTGAGTTTCTTTAGGCCTAAGCAGGTGAAACTCTGTTTTTAGCCAAATTATGGTTCATTAACGTAAAGGAATAATCTTTCACAATCAACTGTGGATAAAATTTCGGAAATAATCTTTAATGAGCTAAAACGGAGTTTCTTTAGGCCCAAGTTGGTGAAACCCTAGTTTACGCCTATTAATGATTAATTAACGTATAGAAATAGTCTTTTGCCTAACGACCTTTTTGATTCTTTTTTTACGTAAACAGTGAAGGCATCCACGGGAAACGGAGTGCTCGGAGTCAGTGAAGCTCTGGTCCCAGACTTCATCCGCGTGCACCACTATATGCGAACAATGGTACGAGGGTTGTAAGCCCGGATTAGCTGCAGGGCGCACCAAGACCGGTTGCAACCCACTTTCTGTCTATTTACAGGCTGCGCTTACCGGACCCAACAGCTCAGACGAGGAGCCTGGCAGCAACACCAGACCTTTCGAAGCGAGTTGCACTAAGCCCAGCCTGTAAAAGGCGCTCCGCGCTGATCCGTTAGCGGGACTCCGACCGATACCATGCTACCCAAGGAAAAGAGAGCCAACTCAGGAACCAAGGTTAACCCCGGAGCCCACCCCCCGGGGTCCCACTCAAGGCACGCGACGATCAATCACCCTCGAGACATACTTAGCCTGCCTGAGAGTCCCGTTGGACGTAGTGGACAGGGAGACACCGGAGGAACCGAAGCGTGGAGGTAGACGCGTAAGGCTGTGGCAGGAACTGGACAACCTACGGCGCCTCACGAGAGGCGTGATTTCCGACGAGGAGCGGGAGTTCTTCACAGCCCGGGCCAGGGCACTCAAGAAGCAAATTAAGGAGGAGCGAAGAAGCAGGCTAGCGGTGGCAGCCAGAATCCGAGCGCTGCCGGCCAAACGAGTTCCAGAAGCTTCAAATAGTTGTTGAACGTTGAAAGAAAATAAATATTTGCTACAATAAAAAGGAAAAATAAAGATTCTTCTTATTTCTAAAGGACACAGCTTTCTCCCCCTAGGTACCAAGGTGTGATGAGGTGGGATCACCACGCCAACACAGGCAGGGTGGTTGCATACCTGTAACAGTCTTCGGCTATCTCTCCTCGAGACTTGCGTTGATTCTCCCTCACTCATCCAAGTCGCCAGTAGCTTAAATACAAACAAATTGCTTGCATTGCTAGTGGGAGTCATAGACCTTCAATCCAGTTAATCCACAAAACGCTGAATTTGTTAGTGTGCTAGTTCCCCTAAACTTGCTTTATTCATTCCTCTCTTGTTCCTTGGGAACAATCTTGTTGCATCAAAAGGAACGCTAGCTCAAATTTCATGCTTTTGCTTTTTTCGTCTTCAGTATTCATATATCTGAATATTCGACGACTTTTCCTCATATGATTTCCGAGTTGGTTATCGCGGTGAATTGGTTCTCAGTTGAGCGGATTGCGTATAGTACACACATTCAATTGTGTACATGTTCTCCATGTGCTCTCAATATGGCAATTGTAAGGACTACCATGTATGCATGTGGAATTCGCCGTGGAGCCAATTTAGGACTTGACCAATGAAGCAATTTAATGTATATAAGATATAAGTTCTTACATACATTAAATTGCGATTATGTATGTGTGTGTGGGCGGTAAAGCATAAATTGCTTGTTAGCTCGTGCGATAAACTATGCATTAAGATCGTGAATAACTGTTATGAATTTCCGAGTAATTAGTATTTGCATACGCTAATGATTGTTGTCGTAACGTGTCGTAAGCGAGGCATGGGGGCATGATTAATTGTTATGAATTTCTGAGTAATTAGTGTTCGCCTACGCTAATTGTTGTTGTCGTAATGTGTCGTAAGCGAGACATGGGGCGTGATAAACTGTTACGGATTTCCGGGTAATTAGTATTCGCCTACGCTAATGATTGTTATCGTAACGTGTCGTAAGCGAGGCATGGGGCGTGATTGACTATAATGAAATTCCGAGCAATTAGTATTCGCATACGCTAATGGTTGTTATCGTAACATTACTTTTCCCTATTGAAAAAAGGGATCCAATTCTTGGGAGAAGAATTGGATAGCGTAGCTTTTGCGGAATATATTAATGTTTGAAGTATACGTCGTATTTACGGCAACTGTTAACTCCGACGCCTCCTGTCTCTTATATACTATTAATATTCTTAATTAACAATAGAACATTACTCTCTTAAAATTTTCTTTACATGTTTTGTAACTACCGTATAACTGATTATTAATTTTAAGCTGATTGCTCAAGTCTGCTAAAGGGTAAGAATTTAATTCCATTGCTCTGCGTTTTATTAAAGTATTAGTTACCGATAATAATCTAAGTATCTTACTCTACAATTAAACTCTAAAATAAAGCGAAATTTTCATCATAAATAATTATGTCATTTGGCCATAATGATTAAAACTCTTCCCTTCCTCACGATGGTCAGGTGTTTACAAACCATTCAACTCTCCGTTGTATGTTTGCTTGTTAGAAACCAATTACAAGCGTGTTTAATGTTTCTCATGAAAACTTTCAACGACTGGATTGGTTTCGCTTCCTAATCCATTTCGCTTTTAACCTTCTCTTTTTATTTTTTTGAGTTTCTTAGTTTTAGTTACTTTACAGTTAAAGAAATTAACAAGATGGTTTCTCTTTAAAAACAATTTACTCTCATTACACATCCTGTTTTTTTCTCTAATCCTCCGGCATTTTTAACAACGATACTTCTTTCACCTTACAACTCTATTTGCGTACTTTGCGTTATCTTACAACTACTTTCCAAAGCTAGAATCCATTTGGGATGCTGCTATATTACTTTTCTTAATCAGAACGAATTCATTACTCGTTTCTTATACTTGAACAACATTATATTTAATTAAATTAGAAAATAAATTTTTAACTTAATCCGTTCACCAAGCGTGATCAACATCTGAAAGTGAGTCACTGCTCCATTCATTAAACTGCTCGAATATACCAGATACCTCTCGGCGGAACATTCGCCAATGCATGAGAAATGGATTGAATGACTGGAGACCCTATATAAAGGCGAGCTGAATGAATGGGGGGTCATTCATAACAACCGCGATAGTAAAAACTGCGATAAAGGCGAGTGCGAATTAAAAAGCGATAGTGAAACCGCGATAGTAAACAGCGATATAGTGGAGCGCAAAGTAAAGGCGATAGTGATTGATTGATTGATTGTTAAGTTGATAGTTGTAATAAAAATTAAGTTGCAAGTGGAATTAACTTTTGTGGAATAGTTAAATTTATGATTGTGCATTTTTAGTAAATAAACTCTTTTAACTTAATTTAAAAAACATTGCGTTTTCACTTTCCCGGAACATTAAAATTATTGGCCGCGAACCATAACACGCGACAATATGATTAAGCTCCGCTTTAGTGGTTTGCACCTACAAAAAAAAAACAAGATCAAAAATCTAAATCTATCTGGGTTCATGCAATGTTTTTCTTTTTTGGTTCAATGCAATTTTATAATCAGAACGAACTCATGGCAGTTTACCTATTTTTGTTTGTGGACTTCTTGTTGTATGTTACGTACATTTTTAAATTTACTAGTGAACAAATTCTTCAACGCTTATTTGAGTGTGATTTAGAATTACAAACTACTATGTATGTCTTTTCTTTTTTTTTCTCATCTTCCGTGATTATTATTTTTATTTGATCATTTTTTGTTTTGCGTTTTTCCCTCGTTTGGTATGTTATTCATTTTATATATTTTTTCCTTCGGGTGTATTTTATTAGCTTACAAGTTGTTTTCTTTTGCTTTGACTTTCTGTTAGTTAGACTAATTAGAAAGATCGGGTGGGATTGTTAGTAAGGGAGGGTGCAATGCCTTGGTTGGTCCATGGGAGTCGACTTTTGGGAAACTTTTCGGGTTAGGTTTCGTTTACTGTAAGGACGGGAATGTGCCGTTGGTCTGTTTGAGGACAATTTATTTGTAAGGTTATAGGTTTTCCTGGTGTGGTCTGCTCTGCTTGGCGTCAGTATTTCAGTAGTCGCAATCCCAAGTATGGGAAAATTATTGAGCTAGAGATTACAGTTAAGCTAATTGAGACTGTGGAAAGGTCTGAATGCTTTTGGGAAGACTCATCAAATTTTATTTGCTCAAGATGGGTATAAATTTCATTCAACCCCCGTGCACTAGCTTGAAATTGATATTCTTTTCCTTTAGTTGTAACAAGCTGCAATTTGTTGGTTTTTGGGCTTACACTGAGGGTAGCGGGATCTAAATTCAATATCTGTGGGTTTATATCCGGGAAGTAATAAGGCTGAGTAACGTCGAACTTGTGAGTGCTCTCCGCTTCGTAATGTAGGAACATTTCGTTGATTACAGTACAGTAGTACAGGGGGTGTTAAGAGTTAGGATACCCTGGCCAACCAGCTTACTTGTAATGATGCCTATGCTGCAACGGATATGAATGGGAGTTTCATCCTCCAGGAAATAAATCCAGCTTTTAGGTTTACTCAATTTTGTTAATGAATTCGTTATACTAGTGCTGATGTGGAGAGGGAGTTTATTCCGTAATTTGAGAGGGTTGTGTAAAAGAGAGATTACGTCATTTGTAGCCAGTGGTGATTGGATGATTGGTGTGGATAAAGGTGCTACATACAGATCACCTGATTGGGGGTGTTTTATTTTCTTGTAATTCGAAGCATCAGTCAGGAGCAAGAATAGTTGGGTGCTAATATTACTAGCGATGTAAGTAAACTCCACGGAAGGTATCAGCAGAAGTGAATTGTTTGCTTTGATGGGAAAAAGATGGATTTGGTAGGGCTTCATAACTGGTAATTCGAATAGCGGCTGTTTGATGAAATGCTGCAGAACTGCAGTTTGCGAAAGGATTTGCTCACGAAAATCAGGGCATTTATTGCCCGGTTTGGTTTATACCTCGTGCAGTTTCTTGTTAGAAATTAAGAGAAGATGTATTTGGTTATCTTGAATAGAAACAACTATATCGATGATTGTCCATTGGCGAGCATCAATTTCCAAAAGTTGTGCCAGCAAAGAGGTTAGAACCAAATTCCTACGTTCCGCTGCAAGAAGCTTGCCGCTCATTATTGAAATGTCCTTGATCTGCATTCCTAGCTCTGTTTGCCTGCTCAGTACATCGGCCAATGGTTTGTGGATCTCTTCCAAAGAACTGTTTACTATTCTGATCCTTTCTTTTTCCAATTCAACCAATTCTTTCTCCCTATCTTTCAATGTATCCAAACGACTGTAAAGCTCCTTCTAATTTTCATCGTCCATCGTACCAAACAGAGCATGTAGAGACCGGCCCACATCGTCGAAAATGATCTCTTTGATCTCTCTTTCACAAGAGGGTCAAGTAGCGCTTGCGAACGAATTTTGAGATTCTCGACCAGGCTATGGACATGTCTTAGTTGCTCAGCGCAACCTTGGTTTCTACCAACACAGAGTGCTTTAACAAGGTATTCGGCTCGCTCGGCCGCATTTATCTGATCCTGAATCTCGCCTAAATTGAGCTCCATCACAATACTCCAAGAACTGTGGTAGCTTAAGAGTTTGCCGATGTTTTCAAACAGGATCCCTTGGTTGTGTAGTCTCTCAACGGAGTATGGAAGTTGTCCCGCGAAGGCCCTTGGTAAAACACCGATCAAGGATAAAATGATGAAAAGAGTGGCCATTGCCAAAAGTGGGGGAAGAGGAGAAAAGAAAAGAAATTAATATCGTTTGATCGAAGTAGTGCTTAAGTCTATTATCATGGACATTGACAATTTTTCTTCCAATCGCAATATTTGCATTCACCGGAGAAGCCACGCTCTTAACCTCGTATGGAATAATCTATACTTGTACTAGCTTGTGCTTACGGCTTTCATTCTTTAACAAAACCTTGTCTCCAACATGGAAACTAATAGGTCTTACTGTGTTATTGTAGTTAGTTTTGGATTTAATTTTACTTTCTAATGTATTCTGTCGTGCTAAAGCATACATCTTCTGTAGTTTGTACTTCAATAGTAAATAGTAATTTTCATGGCTGTACAAGGGTGCGGGTTCCCTTCTCAAACTTGATGGGAGGTCAGAAGTGAAACCGTAAAGACAGTCCATTGGTGAAAGTTTTGTGCTGTCATGCTCACTGTTATTGTACACAAAAGCAGCAGTGCGCAGGTATTGATCCCAGAGCTGCGGATTATCATCCACCATGGATTGCAGAAACTCTATAAGGGGTCTGCGAGCTCTTTCTAACACTCGATTAGATTGGGGATGGTACGCTGTGGTCTACATTTTCATAATGTTAAGCAGCTTGCATACTCGCTTAAATAATTTCCTCACGAAATTAGCCCCCTGATCCGTTACGAGATGTTTGGGTACTCTATACCTCGTCACTATCTCGTCAAGGAATATCTTGGCCACGGTCTCGGCTTCCGCGTTTGGTAAAGCATACCAATCTACGAATTTGGTTAAATTATCCTGGAATGTCAGTATGTATTTGTTACCGCTGGAGGTCTCAATCAGAGGCCCCACGATATCCAGGTATACCTTATCGAATGGCCTCTCCGCGTTATCGGTGATAACCATTGGCATACGATTTTGGGGTGAAGTCTTCATCACTTGACATTTCTTGCAAGTTTTAATATATTTTTTGATATCTGCTAGCATGTTTTTCCACTTCTAAACCCTCCGAATTCTCCTGTATGTCGTCGCGAGTCCCTGATGCCCACCGAAAGGAGAATCATGAAATTCGGCAAGTGCCGCCTTTATCTCATCCAGCGTGGTGAGAGTCATGATCCCGGTAATCTGCGCTCTTGTGGGGATACAATGCTTACTGTGTTGCCCAGAGCTTCCCCGCTGTCTGCCCGAGTAACACTCGGTATTGGCTCCTCTACTGAGCTCGCTTGTGGTTGATCAACCAAATCCCGTTGTTTCTGTGCCCGTGTTACCGCGTTGCACTGATACTTGCCGTCCGATTGTTCGTCGGTATCCTGGGGAATCGTACTTATGGCGTCAGCATTTGTATTGTACTTGCCTGGTTTGTATTCAATGTGATAATTGAATTCAGATAATTTATCGTGAAATCTTACCAACCGTGCAGTGGGATCTTTCACATTGAATATGCCTTTAAGGGGTTTATGATCCGTGTAGATCGTGAATTGCCTCCCCTGTAGATAACATCGAAAGTCTTTAACTGCCCACACCATAGCAAGTAATTCCCTTTCGATAGTAGAATAGTTGCGCTCGGCCTTGTTCAGGGTTCGACTAGCATAAGCTATTGGCAGGTCGTTGCCAGTTTCTCCTTGGGACAAAACAGCTCCAAAAATTTCACTACTCTTATCGGTAGTGAGATTAAATGGCTTAGAGCAATCAGGATAGGCTGGTAAAGCAGGTTCTACCAACGACTTTTTTAACGATTGAAATGCTTCCATGCATTTGTCAGTCCAGGTAAACCGAACATCTTCCCGTAACAGGTTCGTGAGAGGCTTAGCCACCTTAGAAAAATTAGATATAAACTTACGATAGTAATTTACTAAACCCAAAAACGACTGGAGCCTACGGACAGTTGTGGGGACCAGAAAATCTCGCACGCAGCTAGTTTTACTCGGGTCTGGCCATGCACCAGTTTGAGAACATATGTGTCCCAAATATTCTACTTCAGGACGGAGGCATCGGTACTTCTCTGGCTGAAGCTTTAGATTGTTCAGCCTCAGTCCTGTAAGTTTTTACCATAGACAACGATGTCATCTAAATACACAAAGCAATCGAAACCTTGTGAACCCGTTACGATGTAGTTCATCAGTTTCTGAAATGTGGTGGGTGCTCCCTTCAAATCAAAAGGCATCCGCTTGAACTCATAGTTTCCATAGTTTATGCTGAATGCTGTTTTTTGTCGATCCTTGGGTTTGACCAGAAGTTGATGATAACCACTAGCTAAATCAAGTGTGCTAAAATACCTTTAGTGACAAAGTTGGTCAAGTATATCTTCTATGCGAGGTAATGGGAAAGCGTCACCTATTGTCTTTTCATTCAGTTTCCTGAAATCAACAACTACTCGCCACTTCTTTACTCCATCGGCTCCTGCCTTCTTGGGTACGACCAAGAGGGGGGAGTTCCAGGGACTCTTACTTGGTTGGACGATGTCGCTCCCCAACATTACCTTCAGTTGTTTGTTGATTATGTCCTTCTGTGGCTGACTTAGTCGATACATTTTTTGATTTATCGGGGCCTGGTCAGTCAATAACGGAATTTCGTGGGTGATTGCTTTCGTGCAACTCAGCTTGTCTCCAGGAAGGAAAAAAATATCGTTGAACTCCTGGCACAACTGAGTAATGGCCTATCTTTCCTCAGGATTACTATGTTCAAATAATGTGAGCTCCTGCTTCAACAACGCATTGCGCATCACATTCCCCGGAGAGTCGGAGTATAAGAACTTAAAAGCTTCTCCTTCCAAGTGATTGTTTGATGGACCGGCTATTGTTCCTGTACGTGATGTGGACTCTCTGCCTCTACTTGGCTCTCAATAGGGACCGAGAAATCATTACTATATACTACTACTATACTTGGACCTTCGACATTACAGTTCCTTGAGAGGAAGTCGTTTCCCAACAGACCATCATTAAATAGTCCCTGAATATTCTCGACCACTTGAAAAGTAAATGGAAGCCTAGTAGGGAGTTCGAAATTGCCTTATGTTATACCAAGGGTTTCGCCCTCCCCAAACGGACTTTACAAAGTGAGCTCACGCTGAAAATTTGTTGGGCACGCTTCCCTAATAGCTGACTTATTTATAATATTAACTTCAGCCCGCGTATCTATAGTAAATGTAGTCTTCTTGTGCATTCCTATATCTAAAGGCAATGCAGTTGTTGCCAGACTAGTACCGCGATACGTGTTTCCTTTGTTTTTTTGATTGTCCATGCACTCTTCCGTAATCCTAGCTTCCATCTTCGTTTCCGATTATTGATTATTTGACTGTTTGATTAAAGCCGAGCCGGAGATTTTCGACTCGACTGCCCTTCTGCCCGCCATTTGTTTTGGAAACAAGCTTCCAAATCATGTCCTCTGCGACCACAAAAATCACACTTCACCAGGACACTGTATACTCTTGGGTTCTCCTTACTGGCCCGATGACTAGCGGAGGATTTGACCTGACAATCCTTTTGATCGTGACCATATTCCTTACAGGTGGAACAATAGGGAGTATTCTTCCGAGAGTAACAATCGGAGTATGTGTGGCCCCGTTCATGACAAAAATTACAAGTTATTCTCGGTCCCTTGGTGAATTTTGATGATTTCAATTGGGGATCCTTCTCTGGTGCTACCACTTGTGTTCCAACTTGCGACTGAAAGGTATCACATAGGGATTAGGCGAGTACATTGCCTGCTGAGGAGCCATCACGTGCTGGTTCGTCATCCAATTATTGAATGGGGGTTGAACTTGCATCATTTGCAGAATTGCTTGTGATGCACTGTTCTGCGAAAAAAAACTCCCTGTTGAATTTTCTTCATGTTCAGCCCCTTAGTTACAAGCTCCTCAAAGGTGCATTTCTCTAACATCAAAAGGTACTGGCAAAGCTGAAGATTAACTACTCCACTTCTAAAAGCATTCATCGCAAAGTCCTCTAATTGTACATTCGCAATCTTACTCGCTTCCGATCCATATTTAACTGCTGCTTCCTGACAATGTTTAAGAATTTGCCTAAGACGAGATATGTAGGCCAAAACGGAATCCGAAGGACTTTGTTTTTTTGTTATTAGACTATTTACCAGCTCCTGATAAGCTTTTCTTGGTACGTACACCCAGTTCAGTAATACTTCCGCCACCTCCAAAGTGGAGAGGAAGTTAGAGGATATCAGCTGATAAGCTTCACCTCGCAGACGGGTAGGGAAAATCTGCATAAACGCAACGCGCTCCTGATTGCTAAGGCGTTTTCGTACCTCCTTACTGCAACCAATGAATGTTTACAGATCAAGCACCATGGTGGGACTGGGTGCCCCAGAAAACAAGGGAATCATCTGTCCCATTAACTTTGCAACCTTCCCATAATCTGCCGTAGTGCTCGTGAAATCCTTAACTTTGGCTTCCTTATCAATCATAGGAGGTGATTTCTGGTCAACCGTCAAATCCACGGACACATTTGAGGAGAGCTCGCTCCCAATGTCAGTTTCCAGTCGTGTGAAGTAATCAAAGTTTTTAAAGACTGTGAAAAATCCAATAAACTGGTATGACAAAACGCACTTCCACTAAAATGTTTGATCTCTTTCCAAAACTGCGCTGTCTGTTCACGGAATTGATTGATCTGCTCCAAACGGCTAAAATATAACTGATCAATAGTGTCAGTGAATTCAAGAACTGACTATACTCGTAGATGCAGGTTCTCGCTTAACCTGTGAGTCTAAATCAGAAGGAAAAGTTTCCGATTTATTTTTAGGGGTAAAAAAAGTTCTTCCACTTCGGAGCACGAGCCCGCTGTTTTTTTCCGGAGTTGATTGATGTATCTCCCTAGTTCTCTGACGTTCGACGTTCATTCGTTCTTAACTAACGAATTCCTCTTTTTTTGCTTCCTACTTTTTACTGCACCTTCATCCTCCTGCAAGACTCGGATATTTCAAGGATAACCTCCCAGGTACAATCATAATCTAAAGGATGACCTTCCAGGTATCGAATCGTGTGAACGAGCGTTATAACCTCAAGAGTGGTAAGGAAAGTTTCTAATTCCGTCTGAAACACCAATTATTCTATTCAAAAACTGGTCGCTCCACAACACGTTCATTGTTGTAGTGAATAATAAGTTTCAAAATGTCCGTATAGGACTGCAGCGATTGTCTGCTGCCTCGGCAGAAGAAGATGGAGTCATTTGTGTGCCATGGGCCTCTCCGGCTAAGGACGATGTCACCCTGCTTCCACTTCTTTTTACTTGTTACTCTTGTTCCTTGAACAAGTCAGTTGTCCCTTGTGTAGTTTCCTACACTTTTTGCGACGTCGGTCGCCTTGTCTTTGTTCGACCCCAAGAAATTCGTGAGTGCGAAATTTTTTGTAGTGGGTCCTTGTGCTGGGGGAATGAACCCACCCCACGACACCGCAATGCTAGCCTGCCAGCGCATTCACGCGTCCCCAGACAAGGGCATTCTCGGCAGATAACTCCATCTTCTTCTGCCGAGGCAGCAGACCATCGCTGCAGTCCTTTACGGACATTTTGAAACTTATTATTCACTACAAATGGTGCCCAACGTGCGACCCTAAAAGCCCGGCTGTATCATCAGTCGTGAGTACGAGACAGTCCATCGTCTCTAGGTATCCCCACAAGGTGTCAAGACTATTGGCGGGTAGGTAACTCCCGAGGGCTTTTGCACTAATCGTGCCCCAGCAAGTCTAATAACTTCCGGACGTGTGTCTTTGGACATCAATATCGTTTGGTCCTGCTTTTGATTTATACTTTGGTGGTTTACCACCATTGTATGACTAGTTAGGCGAAATGATATTAGAGTCCCTATTTGTATTCGGAAGTTATTATTTCAACATCCATTTTGTGGAGGATTCTGATCCGCTCCCCAAACCAGCGGTGCCTGAGTGTCTTACACTACATGGATTCTTATTTCATGTGATTGGCTGCTTAGCTAATCCATGACTATCCATGACAAGACACCCGGGTAGCCTCGCTGGAAAGCCAGAAGGAGAATCCAGTACCACCTCGTCCAAGAACGCCTCCGATGTGGGATTCGGACCTAAATCCATGGGATTTTCCGGTAGACTCGCGGCGCGATCATGAACGAATCCAGCCCGGTACGGCAATGAATCCATTGGCTCCAATGTACCGGCCCCGACTGAGCCAAGTACCGCCAATAACTCAGGCTCCAGTGGTTCCGCCGGACCAACGCATCCATCCACACGCTACGTATCGGCTGAAGCCGACGCAGATTCCCAGCATCATCCAGCGGTGATTCCGAGCTTATATCGAGGGCCACCAATTCGAGATCATCACGGACCACGCTTCACTACAATGGGCAGATTTACATGGACGCCTAGCCAGATGGGCTCTTAAACTGCAAGGGTTCAAGTTTTCCATCAAACATCGGAAAGGGACCCAGAACATCGTACCCGACACTCTCTCACGAATGTTTTCACCAGAGGGAGCCAAATTGACAACAAGTGACGAGGACCCCATCGAGATAGATTTGGACAGCCCACATTTCGAATCAGACAGCTACAAAGGGTTGAGGCAAACCATCGCGACCCAACAATCGCAGCTTCCTGATTTGAAAGTAATAGACGGCTACGTGTATAGACGAAATGAATACGCCACTGGTGATCCATGGCAGGAAGAAGAGTCCTGGAAACTCTGGGTACCGGGGGAAATGACACAACATCTGATCGTCCGCGCACATGACCATCTTTTAAGTGCCCACGGAGGTTACGGTCGGACATTACGGCAACTCAAGAAATACTTCTTTTGGCCTAAAATGGCATCCCAGGTCAAAGACTACGTGAGCACCTGTGAGACCTGTAAAGGCACTAAAGCGCCAAATCAGCCCCTTCGACCTCCTATGGGTCAACTCAACGTCCCAGAACGCGTATTTCAACGTCCATACATAGATCTACTCGGTCCATATCCTCGGTCATCCATGGGACACATCGGAGCTATAGTCGTTCTAGACCAGCTCTCGAAATTCCCACTGGTGGAACCTATCCGTAAATTCACAACTCCATGTATCGTGAAATTCCTAGAGAGCCGGGTATTCCATGTGTTCGGGGTTCCAGAGAGTGTGTACTCGGACAACGGAGTACAGTTCCGGTCTCGGCAATTTAAGGGCCTACTCGAGCAGTATGGCGTTGAACACCAACTGACGCCCATATAC
The DNA here is from genome assembly GCA_963969285.1 of Odontomyia ornata. Taxonomy (NCBI): domain Eukaryota; kingdom Metazoa; phylum Arthropoda; class Insecta; order Diptera; family Stratiomyidae; genus Odontomyia; species Odontomyia ornata. The sequence continues at coordinate 272,015,686 of OZ017738.1, read as the reverse complement.
TCTCCTCAGTCTAACGCCTCCGAATGGTTGAACCACACCCTATTGGCCGCGATCCATTCCTACGTCCACCCATCTCAAAAAGATTGGAATCGGCGATTGTCCGCCATCACATGCGCCCTGCGATCCTCGTATCATTCCGTCACCGGTGTCGCACCTTACTTTGCCGCCTTTGGACAGCACATGATTTGCCACGGTAAATCATACCGGCTGTTACGGCAATTAAAGTGTTTGGGAGACCCTGTCGTTGCGCTGGAGCCCCACGAGCGTTTAGGAGACCTTCGCCAACAAATCGGACGGAAGATTAAGGCCGCGGGACGTGCGAATGAGGCGCACTACAATCTCAGGTCATGATCTGCCAATTTCAAAGAAAGAGATGAAGTTTTCCGGCGCAATGTTCGCCAAAGCGACGCCGCGGGGCATTACAACGCCAAGCTGGACCTGCACTTCTTGAAAAACCGCATAAAGAAGGTAATGGGATCCAACCGTAACTTGATAACGGACCCATTGGGAAAAGAAGTTGGGATATACCACGCAAAAGACCTGCGCCGATAGATAATTAGCCACGTCTGTTTTGTCCGTCCGCATACAGTTTGAAAAACACACAAGGTTTGTATACTTCCGGCAAAACATAAACATACGTATCAGTCCGTCCGTCTGTCAATTTTGTTTTATTTTATTGTTCGTCACTCTTTGTTCCGACGCCGAAGACAACCCATGCTATAATGAAGGATCCTTCGGCCCCTTTTTCGCAATTCGCGTCGCCTTGGGATCGCGAAAAAATAAGCTGCCCTGTAGTAATCGGTCCTAATTGTCACTTATGCAGAACTGAAAAATTGCCTCAAAAAAGCTTTTTCCGAACTTGTTGCACATGTGGCCTCATAATAATAATCGTTTTCCATCGTTAAGGAAAAATAAGACAAATTCTTAATTTTCTCTTTTGAAGAAGATGAAAAGCGTCTAAATGCAGCCATGGATATACCACAAAAAAACAGGCGCTGAAAATTGTAAATTTAACGGCCAGGCTGGATTTAAACTACATTTAACAGTGACACACATGCCACCATTTAACTGCTATCATTGCAAGAAAACGTTCAGAACGCCGACAAAATGTTTCAATCATTATGCTCAGCATGAACAACATCGTTATTTCTGCTTTTTATGCTTTAGCTCGTCTCGATTGGCCGCTGTTCTAGCCTCGCATATGGCAAAAGTACATTCGATGAAAGGCAAATCAACGATTATTACGTATGCTTTGATAAAGGGTAGTGTTAATCCGAAAAATGATTTCTTCTTCGTGTGCCCGAATAGCGTGAAAGCAGTGGATGTGATTGGATTTGGTGATCGATTGTTGAAAATGTGGGAGCGGAAGAAATGGTCTTCAATGAAAAAATCATTTACACCAGATGAAATCGAGCAACTACCGCGTCAGGCGATTTGCTTTGATGAGCTGTACTGTGTGACATGTCAGTACCGAACAAAAGTGCGTACTAATCTCTAGAGGCATCTTCTGTTCCACAAAAATGAAGTGAATCTGGCCAGTATAGACCGTGTAAATCCAGTTCCTTGTCTGAACTCTCGCGAGAAACATTTTAATAAAATGACAAACTTGGCATGCAGCTCTCATGTAAATAAACCTCCTCCACCAGCTACAAATGGACCGGGCACAACAGGAGGTTCACCCTTGCCTTTAGGGATGCATCAGACTTCGACTATTTAGCCGCACTTCTGTCGCAAGTTACACATGGTTAAATGGAAGCCCGCACACTGCGATTTTCGACAATTTCGTCCAGGTCGGCAGTCGCAGGAATTTGCGATTTTTCCTAAAACCAGTTTAGCAGGTAGTTTTTGTGATACTCGCGCAGGCGCACATCATTTGGACATTTGACGCTGACGTGCACGGAAGTTTCTTGCATAGCGTGCAAATGAGTTAGCGCATGTGTTCCTGACAAAGACATACCTTCAAATGAGCATATTAGTTCTGCGCATGCGTGAAGTTCCTTTGCAAATCTTGTCGCAGTGTGTTCGGATTTGCGTCTGAAAATCGCTGGTTACGGCAGAAAAATCGCAATGTTGCCGAACCCTTACTTAGTCCAGACGCCACTACTCCAGATGGCTTACTTCGTCGCATAGAACACGCTATACCAGACTTCGTTGCTAGTCAAAAGCGTTTCATGTGCAACGTTGGTGGATGCAAATTTGCAACCTTTACAGAGATTATGTATAAGCAACATATAAATTCTCTCCATCCGAATGAACGGAACTTCTCCTGCCCGCATTGTAATGTTCTAATTTGCAACAGCAAAATTTGCGCTGACAAAATTGTTCATCACATGAAGTTTCACGATACAAATCTCTATCATTGCAAACGATGTGGATATCTTCATTTCCTTGAACATTCAACGGAACAATTTGCAACTCGTGATCTACTGAACGAAAACCAGTGCGGACATTGTAATTTCACATTTGACCAAATCGCGGAATTGGATGAGCATTATAAAATCGGACATACCCCACATGTAACAGATTCCAATAAATGGCCAGTGCCAGACGCACCATACACACCTTTGACATCAGAATATGTGCACCAACTGGCCGCGCATAGCAGGCCGCTGCAATTCTTCAAATGCAACATTTACAACTTGGTCATGCATGATATGCTCCCTTGGAGTTTGCATTACGAACGACAACATTGCGTAAAAGAGAACATGCCGTGCACTGTACTACAGGGAATGATGTACAAATGTCCCACGTGCAAGTTTTGCTCGCCGCTCGACACGAACACATTGAAGCACATTTCAAACAAACTCAGCAACGGCAACTTCCACGCTTATAAGAAAATCATGAAACCTCCTAGAGTGAGTGAAAAAGAATGGCCCTTCACAATGCTGCAGATGATTTTCCCTAAGGGATTTGTCATTGAGAAGTTCCGTTGCTTGGAACGCATTTCGGTTATATGGCTAAGATTCAGGAGCATGTTCGTAAAGCTGAACCAACTGTTTTATTTGAGATGACTATACCAGCTGGGGGGGAGTCTGCTCGAAACCGCCACACAACGCGGACGCCGCGTAGTTAAGTTCCCGCGCGCCAGCGACAAGAAACTTGTTGTCGGTGATATTGAAGGAGGAGGATAACGCCAAGCGAATTGAAGGGAGAAACGCGGAAAATTGTTCGTGAGATTTGCTTGAAATACTTCGAGAAGAAGTGTGCCATTCGCGTTTGTGGAATCACTATGGTGAACGGGTGTTTCGCGAAGCGGTTTCTATTTTCCCGTAACCAACTTTGAGTTAAAGAAAGAAAGCATTCACATACTCATGCTGTTCGGACAGAAGCTCGTGCCTAATTTACGGTCAAAACAATTTAACGCGTTAAGTTTACGCAATAAAGGTGGCGCCAAGCTTTTCATATCTTTGCAAATTAGTTGTCTGTCAAGCGATTCCGCGATTTACGGCACGTCCCAATTTTCCCTCATCCCCACTCAAAGAAAAGCATCGTATCTGATTCCTGAAGAGGAGAAGACCCAATTGCAATAGGAAAATTCTTGGATTCGAATGTGTTCGGGTCTTAATTACGAGGAAATGCGCGGTTGCAACATTGTCTGAATTTTACGTTTCCGAGTGTGCGAAGCTTGTAAAAGCGCTCCTTTTTTTGCTTGTGGGTGTGTGCAACAACTGGGTGATTGTTTTGTTCAAGTCGAGGAGCAGCGAAAACGAAAGTGATTTGAATAGTTTGTATTTTGTGGAATATTTGCGGAAGGAAATTCCTTTAATTTGCGATACAAGAATATTCGGAAAGCGACGCAATAATCAGTGAAAAAAAAGAATTAGAAAAGATTTTGCATGTAACAGACACTGACTGGAAGTGTTGTGTGTATCATTCACTGTCCGAGAAGAAAATCGTCTATGAAGTTGTGTCGCATCTTCAATGGCAATAAAATAAAATTAGTTGATTCGGTTTGTGTTGATGCGCCCGGAATTTAGTACAATTATCTTCGACTTAGCTTCCAACTGCAATACGTAGTAGCGTACATTGTCAGGAGGTCTTATACATAATAAAAGAATGTTAATTGGAATAAACACTTTGTTTTACCAGTGCGATTTGCTGAAAATTCTCAAAAGTGAACTATATCAATTTTATTTAAATCTTCAAGTGATCGTGAAGAAACTCTCGCTCTAATTATGATATAAATTTATAATGTTTTGTTTTGAAAATTAATTAAATGAAAGTTTTAGAGGACACCCGCATCGTCATCGAGCGCTCGACGGACCATGTGGGGTAAGTACCATTTTATTGCCTTTAATTTTTTTCATATATATTTCAAATTTTTATATGCATTTTCTTAAATTATTCAGATATACGTTTTGTTTCAGTTTTATTAAGATATATATTTTTAAATTTTTTCCTAATATACATTCCATATGGGCCCTTGAAGCCACTGAAATCGTGTCGCGATAGCTCAGAATTATGTTTGTAGAGTTTTAATGGAAAGACTGAAATAATAATAATTGATTGTTAGATTTGAACGCCGGTCTTTTCATTTTGTCCCGTTTGACCAGGTAAAGGACCCAGTACGATGGCAGGCTTTCCTCATAAAACATGAGCCAGCCGCGGGGTACAATATAATCTTCTTTGTTTCAGGTGACGTCGCGGGTTGAGTGGCCCAAGCAGAGTGCCTCTTTATGGCATAGAGTTATGCAATCGAATTGTATAATTCGATGGCATAAATTGGTCATCGGGGTACTTTTCTTCTGATGGGAAGACTTATGCAAGTTAAGTTGTATGAGTTTTCCACTCAGAAGAGGAATACCTGGCCACTGCAACAAATATGGATATTAATCCGGTTGGGTGGGTGCGAAGGAGCTCCATCACCATCCGGTTGCCCTTTTCTCATTTGTGGGCCATGGGCCTCTCCGGGTAAGGACGAGGTCACCCTGCTTCCACTTCTGTTTACTTATTACTCTTGTTCCTTGAACAAGTCAGTTGTCCCTTGTGTAGTTACCTACACTTTTTGCGACGTCGGTCGCCTTGTCTTTGTTCGACCCCAAGAAATTCGTGAGTGCAAAATTTTTTGTAGTGGGTCCTTGTGCTGGGGGAATGAACCCACCCCACGACACCGCAATGCTAGCCTGCCAGCGCATTCACGCGTCCCCATACAAGGGCATTCTCGGCAGATAAGTCCATCTTCTTCTGCCGAGGCAGCAGACCATCGCTGCAGTCCTTTACGGACATTTTGAAACTTATTATTCACTACATTGTACTGGAGCTGTTTGGAATCAAAAACCGGCTGCGCCAATTGTTACAGGTATGAAACCACCCTGCCTGTCCTGGCGTGGTGATCGCACCTCATCATCCTCTACACAAACCTTGATACCAAGAGGGGAAAAGGGCTGTCCTGTAGAAATAAGAAGAACCTATTTTTCATGTAAGAATAACAAATCTTTATTCTTCTTTAGCAATACGTTATTTTGCACGCACAAATGCAAGTTTCCATTATTTGAACAGATTCAATCCAAAGACATTAATTCTCGACAATTTCTACTTTAAAAGTATCCAAGTTGATGAATTGTTGATGGCGAGTGCGGTTGATGACCATTACTGTTGATGGCGACTCTCGTATCATAGTTTGCATACAATGGTGCTCGTGGATGAATGCTGGAACCAAAGCTTCACCGGCTTGGACCCAAAGTAACTCCGAACACTTTATCTCTCGTAGTTGCCTTCACTATGCGTAAAAAAGAATTACCGAATGAAATGGAGATTGCCAAAAAGGTCGTTAAGTAAAAGATTATTTCTGAACGTTAATTAATCATTAAAATGGCTTAAACTAGGGTTTCACTGGCTTGGGCCTAAAGAAGCTCAGTTTTAGCTCATTAAAGATTATTTTTAAATTCAATTTAATCACAAATTGGCTAAAAATAGAGTTTCATCGGCTTAGGCCTAAAGAAATTCAGTTTTAGCTCGTTTTACTTACGTTCTATTTGATGGTGGAAAATGGCGCTTCTTTGCGGCGAACTTCTTGATGTAAATCGTCTTTGGCTGAAAAGCCGTCTTCGGCTGTCTCTCCTCGAGACTTGCCGTGATTCTCCCCCTCTCGTCCAATTCACCAGTAGCTTAAATACAAACAAATTGCTTGCATTGCTAGTGGGAGTCATAGACCTTCAATCCAGTTAATCCGCAAAACGCTGAGTTTGTTAGTGTGCTAGTTCCCCTAAACCTGCTTTACGAATTCATTCCTCTCTTGTTCCTCGGGAACAATCTTGTTGCATAAAAAGGAACGCTAGTTCCAATCTCATGCTTTTGCTCTTCTCGTCTTCAGTATTCATAGATCTAAATATTCGACGACTTTTCCTCATATGATTTCTGAGTTGGTTGTTGCAGCGAATTGGTAATCAGTTGAGCGAGTTGCGCATAGTACACACATTCAATTGTGTACATGTTCCCCATGTGCTCTCAATATGGCAATTGTATGGACTACCATGTTTGCGTGTGGAATTCGCCGCGGAGCCAATTTAGCGACTTGACAAATGAAGCGTAAGATATAAGTTCTTATATAAATTAATTTGCGATTATGTACTTTGTTTAGGGTGTCGCTGTTCCCTAAGTATGGGCGGTAAAGCATACATTGCTTGTTAGCTCGTGTGATAAACGATGCATTAAAATCGTGAATAACTATTATGAATGGCCGAGCGATTAGTATTCGCATACGCTAATGATTGTTGTCGTAACGTGTCGTAAGCGAGGCATGGGGGCATGATCAACTGTTATGAATTTCTGAGCAATTAGTATTCGCCTTCGCTAATGATTGTTACCGTAATGTATCGTAAGCGAGACATGGGGGCTTGATTAAATGTTATGGATTTCCGCGCAATTAGTATTCGCCTACGCTAATGATTGTTGTCGCAACGTGTCGTAAGCGAGGCATAAGGCGTGATTGGCTACAATGGAATTCCGAGCAATTAGTATTCGCATACGCTAATGGTTGTTGTCGTAACACCACCATAAGCACGCAATTTCTTAATCTTAAAATGTTTCACAATAGGTTTAAATATTTGCAAAATTTTCCGTACGAGGCCACCAAATGAAGAACTAACTGCTACATTCGGAATGAAGATGGTGCACGGAAACACAAAGTATCAAAATCATAAACGAAACTACAACCAAAACAAGTCGATATTGCTGTTATCGATAATGCCGAAGATTGTGCGTGAAAGAGAGATGGCTGCCAGGAAATGTTAGGTTTGAGTATAAGGAAAACGCTGTAAGGTTGAGCAGCCGTGGTGGTTGTTGTGGCCTTGAATTTGGGCTCTTCAACTCAAGTCAAAGAGCCATTGTGACAAGTTTATAAAAGAGCCAATGACAGTCAAAGTGGTCTCTTCTTGGGATTATTTTAACAAACGATGAGGACGAATGTGCTGCAAATTGGAGAATTGCAAGTGGAATCATAGTCACCACGACCAGTAACCAACAGGCGTGGGTGCTGGGAGAAAGCAACGAGTTAAATTGAATCGGACAGCAAACAGCATTGGACTTCTATCGAAAGCGCGCCAATTAGGCAGAAACGAGAGAAATGGAGCAATCGAAAGGCGTTAGGATTTTGCCCATCAACGAGGTCCCCAACATAGGAAATTTAAGAAAAACTGGTAAGATTGTGAATCTTTGAATGTATTGAAAATAACTTGAATTATAACTTCTTATCACTTTGGATTTTAATTTGAATTGTAATTGGAATGTTTTGCATTCGACAGTGTTTTTAGCCAGTATGTTACCGCGTGGAGCATGTAGCGTTGGTGGAAGGCGTAAATTACGCCTGTAGTGGCAAGACTTCTTCTCCTCGGGGATTCGGATTTGCATAGGTGGTGATTGTGAAGTAATGATAGGTGGCTCAACAAGCCGAAAAAGAGCCATTAGCAGCTAGGGAATATTAGCCAGTCGGAGCATGGTCTAGGCCCTGTGTATATGACGAAATTCGGTGCCTTTTAGAGTTCAAATCATTTTGGGTCGCCTCAAGCTCGCCAATTGGCTCCTGGGGCCAGTTCAAGGATTAGCGAGTGGCGCCTCCCTAGCCCGTCTGCACGCGTTAGCCGGGACCCTAGGGCCTCCAAGTGGAATCGCTTGGTGTAACGTAACAGTTGTTACATAACATCTTTTGCAGCAGGTTCTGATTTGCACCCCAAACCAAGCAGTGCCTAAGTGTCTTCCACTTCATGGATCTTGATTTCATGGATTGGCAGCTTTGCTAGTCCACGACTATCCATGACAAGACACGTGCTGCTTCCAGCCTAGAACTCACCGTGAGCCTACTGACTTTACCTGAACTAACGCAATCGACTAAAAGTCAATTTCAGAGCCTGAATGTTCACGATGCTTCAAAAGAATAGACCTTGTTAACACGTAGGGGGCCTTACTATGAGAAGGAAAAGGGGAAAGGCTGAGTTAATTTATGATAATCATTTTCACATTTTTTGAGTAATCTTATTAATTAGAATTTATTTTTTGGTGAGGTTTTTTATAGCTCGCCACTGACGGCCACTTTAACAATTCAATGTTTTTTTTTTACAGTTTAAAAAGTAGCTTGCAGGAAAAAATGCCCTTCAGATGGACTCCAGAGAAGAAAAGGCCCCAGTCAGATGCCGGGCCAACACTGCTTTGCTCTTTATGTCGCGAGGACATGGACAAGATGTCAAACCACACATTACCTTGCGGGCACGATCTACACCAGTTATGTATGGGACGATTACATTAAACCTCGTCAACATACCCTTTATGCCATTAGAAACATAATCCGCACAGTTAGGGCAGAGTCAAACTCCCATCGCGAGCGGTACCAGACAAGCAAATCCACCTATCACGCTTAGCGACACGGATATTGCAGGAGCGCTATCACAGGTCAGATCAACGCCTCAAACTTCATCATCGCTCCCCAAACTAGCCCAGTTGCTGGATGTCATGCATATGATGGCTGGAAATATATAACGGATAAGCAAACAATTGGATCAGCTATCGGTTTCACCACCAGAGTGTTATGAAGCAAGTAACGTAACTAATATATAATAATTGAAAAACGTAAAAGCTAGCACTATCGATAAATAAGCATTTGTATCTACCAATAGATAACAAACACCAGGAATAGAATAACGTATAAATAGTATAATAACTTAATAACGTAATAGTTAGCACTACAACAAATTAGCAAGAAATGACATAAGGATAACTATCACCATCCATGTAATAGCACTTATATACTTAAGAAGTCTACATCTAAAACAATAACCAATGAATTGCAATTAGAATAGCTCAATAGATAACGCAACCAGTAATTTCATAAGTGACCCATTAAAGAAGTAGCAATCTAAGTGAAGACTAACATAAATACCACAATGTCATAAATATAAGCAGTCGAGCACCACAATGTCATAAATATAAGCAGTCGAGCAGTCCCGTGGTGATCAGGAGTGGCTGCTCCTGAAGAGGTAAGGTGGTCACCTCGTCGAAACTGGCTTAGTTTGTTGTTTAACTAGTTTAAAGTAAACGACATCCGTCAAGTTTCCATCCTTTTGGCAGAGATGAGTGGTTCACTTCAGCCACTTTAACATCTTTAGGTTTGACATTCCCCTTGTATTGCAACAATATTCTTCCGAAAAGTAACGGAGGTTTTTTGTTTAAATGTTTGGGTTTGTCTCAAGCTTTCTTGTCCGCTAACTTTAACGAGGCAAAAAAATGTGAAGTACTGTAAAGTAGCTTAATTGACAAATAATATAAAATTTCTAAAGATAATAAAAATTGATCGGTACGTCTCGCAGAGTACAGTTCGCGTGATAAGTATTTTGTAGTGTAGCTTCGTGGCTCGACAAGAACTCGCCTCATATGATCTCGCAAATGCTAGTCGTTAAGCATGCGTACGCGGTCGTTAACTGAAGCTAATCAGCTGAGCTCAGTGTTGTTTATAGCTCGCTGACATTTGTGCCAGACCATCGGCACCCGTGTCTTACGCGGATTTTTGAAAAAAAGAAAATTATTACAACTATTGGAAACTCAATAAACAATTATTTTCTCGGAACCTATACCTGCTACGCCAAGATCAAAGCAATCCATCCCTGACGAGTGAAACCTGAGTACTCATGTGTACGTTATCGCATAATCAATTAAAAGCAACTGAAATTTTGAAATAGCATTATCTTAAAACATATTTACAACTCAACCAAATCGTGGTGACATTAGGAAAAACCATCAACAATGAAATATACATGATACTCCTCACGACCGTCACCTATATCGACGAGGCCAGGGAGCCCCAGAAACCTGAACCATGCAATTGATGTTCGTCATATGCGGAACGGTATAGAAAGAAAAATGAAAAAAAAGTGCACTAATAGCATTGTGCATTTTTGATGTACGAATAGCATTCCTTGTATATTGATATGGAAAGACAAATGAAAAAAAAGGAACTGATAGCTTTGTGCTCTTTTGATGTATGGTTAGCATTCCATGTATATTGATATGGAAAGACAAATGAAAAAAATAATGCACTGATAGCTTTGCCCACTTTTGATGTATGAGTAGTGTTCCATATATGTTGACATGGAAAGACAAACGAAAAAATAGTGCACTAGTAGCATTGTGCACTTCTGATATATGAATAGCGTTCCATGTATATTGATACGGAAAGACAAATGAAAAAAAAAATAATGCAATGACAGCACTACGTATGAATAGCGTTTTTTTTTTGGTTAACTACCTGGTCGATGGAATCGGGGTGAGTGCATCGAAATCGATCCATCAGCATTTTTTCCCATTTACCGAACCAGATATTTATTATGGCAAAAGCTGCCTAATTGGCAATTAGTTCGGATGAAAATCCATGACGCCCCTGGGGAAGTGCGTTTGGTCGCCAGATGCGTCCAGAACGGAACTCAGGCTTTAACAGGCCTTCCAAAAACGTCTGAAGATTAACCCTAGTAGGACTTAGGCTGCCTAAGCACCTTTCAAGGTTGAATAACTGGACTCGTACGACATAGGTGGAACACAGGCTGCTCGCACACCTTCCAAGGTAACGAGATTCCTCAGCAGTAAGCCTCGCTTAAGTGATACTTGGGCCGTTCAACGCCATCCTTCAAGTGGAACCCTGGCTGCTTCAGTCCTCCAAAAAAACCTCGACGACGCTTGCCAAAGCGGCATATATGCTTTTAACAAGCCCGCCGATGGTAAGGAAACTTTTAGCAAAAGTTCTGTTCTAAGTTTTAAAATCTTAAAATTTTCCTCACTGTCATTTGAACTTTTTACAGACCACAGCGACCAGCAAGAACCCATGGGAGTGCTTGGATTAAACCAACAGAAGTGCAAATTCTTACCCCCGCCACCAAAACCTACACTGGAGGAAGTACCTCGCCAAAATCCCCGTGCTGCACTTCGGCCCTTGACACTGGAAAAATACTGGAGACACCGCCAAGTAATATCTAGCGCAAATGTGGCACGAGAGGCATCCCCCGCGATACCGTGTAAACACCACAGGGACGACCTACGAAGCAAAATCGACAAGCAGGTGGCGGAGCTCAACCGACTAGCATTATTCACCGTCTCTCCAGAGGAGCGGGCCCATTATAAAGACCAGGCCACCGCCCTTAAGCGAGACTACCACCGGATTCGATGGATTAAACACGCTTAAAATTGCAAAAGATGCCAGGCATCTAGACCCCCAAACCCCCGGTACAACTAAGGGCCAATGAAGTCTCACTTAATCGCCAATTTCAACATCCACCCACCAACGCTAGAGCAATCTTATTCGATTTTAGTTCTGTTGCCTATCTTGTTAAATATGTTGTAAATATCAAATTTTTATATTATTTTAACGTTTTAAGAAAACAACCAGTGTTTCCTTGCTCTGGCTTCCTGATTACAGGTCTTCCCAAGGTAAGGAGTGATTTTTGGTAATAGTGATTATAAGCTGAAAGTTCTCTCACACTTCTTTCGAGTTGACTTCCACGATACTATTTCCCATTTTGAGCTGAAGGCAACCCCAACAAAACAAATTTATAACAAGGGGTTCAGCATTCAATCTTATCTTCAAGGGGGGACAGGACAGAGATCACAGAGCTACCTCCCACACTAGTTTTTGACTTTGCACCTCAAAGCTTAGCAGAGTGATGAATCCAATGGCCCCACAATATATGCCCAAAGTAAATATTTCAACTCTGGTTTAAGCAGATCCACGCATGTCCTAAGCCCTGACCGACAATTTTTATTATCGACAGATCCTAACCATGGCCCAATGCCCGGGCATAACTGGGATCTCCCGCCATTGACTCAGCCAGAAAGTTATCGGATCAGATAAGTTGGGCTTGATCTGTTTCGTGAATAACGTTTTGGCTCTGGTTGTTAGCCGCACCATTGAACAAGCGCAACATAGGCTAGGTACACTAATGCGCTGAGAGTGAGACTGGATGACTGCTCGCAGGTTCATTTGAGCACTGGAGAAAACCGAAGTGGTCATCTTGACAAAAAATAGAATCCATAGAGTAACGATGATCAGTATTTGAGAAATAGTAATCGGATTGAAGCCAGCGTCTCTCTCAGCTGATCATGGTAACAGCTAAGATGGCTGCTACGAGAGTATCAGCACTGACTTATGGCCATTATAGGGGACCCAGCCCATCAAAAAGACGCCTCTTAATGATGGCTGTGGGGGGTCAGTGCTACTACATGGAGCAGAAATATGGGGCGACGCTCTCAGTAAGGAGGTATACCGAACACGCTTGGCACATATACAGAGGAGAGGGGCACTGAGGTTTGCATTTACGTATCCGACATTCTCCTTTCTAGTGAGCGCCACGATATTTAACTGCATCGAAACGAGAATGTGAGGGAGATGGTTGCCCGCGAGGAGAGATAGCGCCCACTCAACGATTTGCATTAGTCTTGGGTGAATTGCAGGAAGGGAAGGTGGACTGCGTGCCTCATCCCAGATGTGAGACCATGGCTAAATCGAAGGCATGGTGCGACTGACTTCTATCCGACCCAGCTTTTTGGTGGGCATGGGTGTTTTCAGTCTTACCTGTACAAGCTTGGTAAGTCACGGTCCCCCATTTGCTGGGTTTGCTCAGAAGAAGAAGACAATTCCGGCGTGCACGAAACGAGACAGGCTACAAAGGGACCTCTGCAGGGAGATAGGAGGGCTCACCCCGGATAATATAGTCACGGTGATGCTCGAATTGGTTGACAAATGGAGCCAGGTGGTACATTATGTTCGGGCAGTCCTAAATGATAAAAAGGACTTCTTGTCTGATAAAAGGGTCTGGCACTTCCTCTTCCCCTCTCCCCTCCGGCTAGAAGAGGGATCCCCTCGCTTGAAGGTGCCTCACGGCGTAACAAAACGAGACCTGGCACGAAGTAATGTGTGAAACAGTTCCGGGTTAGCTTCTCGGGTCTACAAGGGAGATGTTTAGTGGGTAGTCCAGTCACCTTCTTGCGGGCATAGGAACTCTATAATCTGGGCATAAATGGCATTCACCTCCCAACCACAAAAATACATAGTTGAAGCCCATAATAGCTAATTGGAAGTTGATGTCTTTGCAACAAAGAATGGAAAACATGTCTTCGGTCAACCTGGGAGAAGACATGTGACTAGTTGTCAGATGTGCCCAAATGCTGTTCACAGTAAGAGCCTTCCGATGGTTCTGGCATTTCATCGACACCTTTCAAAAATACAATTGGAAGACTTTGAGGCACGCTGTATAACGTGAATTCATACCCATAAAGAGCGACGCCATATTTACAAAAAGGCTGCAAACTAGATGCCAATTGGTGCATGAGATAGTAAATGACTTCTACAAAGCTCTATGTTGCTTGTTGGTACGATTAACTAGCCCCATACCTAAGAGAGAATTCCTTACTACCTTTTGGGAGGCAATCAGGTCGTAGTTACAAAAAAGATTGGTCTTTGTTTTACGCCACGGCGTACATATACTTTGCGTTTCAGCAAAGGAGCTAGAAGCCAATAATATTTCCAGCAAGCAACACCCCAAAACAAATATATTAGTTGAAGGGAGCAACCGGAACGACGCATTGTAGCCGAGCTGAAGCACAACAAGTTCGCCCTACTCGCGGCATCCTGCCACATACCACACACAATGGACGACGCATCTGAGACCGTTTTTCTATCAAACACGGAGCTAGATGAAGCCCATCAAACGAAAATCCATGAACTGGCGCCTAAGTCCCGCCTCATCATGTGGTGAAACTGTCGGCAGAGGGAAAACCGCTTTGCCACATGCCAGGAAGAGGCGAACATCTTTTTTTCCCGTTGTGGCATGCCAAATATGTATACGCCAAATTGCACCGATCACAAAAAGCCAAAAAATGCAAGCAAGTGTCCACGGTAGCCAGCAACACTTGAGATAGACCTAATAACAGAGCATTACTCCATCCAGTCTACTGACAGTTCCACTACGATGAGCACTTTACTAGAAAACACTACAGATGCAACCACACTGACACCTTTGCTGGTTCACAGTGCTGCGGATGACACATATCTCACGGAGGCCTCTCCAAGGACATATTTGAAGTGGCCATCTCTGGCATTGGCAGAAAAATCCCAACAGCTATTGACTTGGGCTATAAAACCGTATCATGTGAGGCTGCAAAAATACCGTGCGTCAAAAAAGTGAATTTTTACTTCATAAGTGGTCACTTTACACCTACACATGACAAAATGGTTGACTCGTCGTTGAAAGAGCTTCTGTAGGAGAATGCACACCTGTCACTAAATCCTAAACATATTCAACATCTCGAAGTTTTCCAAAAATAACACCAGACCTTATGTCCAAATCAAGGTCGTAAGCAAAACCGCTGCCGCATTATTCAACACGTGTGCAAATATTAGCTGTCTTGCCTGGAGCCTCGGCTCAAAGGAGCTCCATCAATACTCTATCAAGTGTTGGCAACATACATCACGTTTAGAGGTCACTGACATACAATGTGTGCCTCGGGTTCAATTTTGTGCTACGATTTGGTTTATTGGTTTCATTGTTTTTGTGGTTGAAAGGCAAACGCCATTTACGCACAGACTGTGGAACTCCCAAGCTTGCAAGAAGGCGAATGGACTACCCACTAAACATCTCCCCTGTCAACCTGAGAGCCCAGCCTGGGACCGTTTGACACATAAAATTGGGCCAGGTCTCGTGTTGTTACGGCGTGAGGTACCTTCAAGCTGGGGAAAGAAAAAATACCCAACAAACAATCCCCCAGCCCAAACGCCCCCGGCTGCTTTGAGTCTCTCTTATCTTTTAGTACTGCCCAAACATAATGTGCCATCTGGGTCCATTAGTCAACCGATTCGAGAATCACCGCGATTATATTATTATATTATGTTATCTGGGGTGGATTTTTTTGTCTCCTTGTGGAGATTTTTTTCGCAGCTTGTCTCATTTTGTGCACGCAGAAAATGTGTGGCAGGCATTGTCTTCCTCTCCTGGGCAAAACCGATAATCGGGGGACCGTGACTTATCGATCTTGTGTAGGTAAGACTGAAAACACCCACGCTCGCTCAAAAGCTGAGTCAGACAGAAGTCTGTCTCACCATGCCTGCAATTTAGTCATGGTCTCACATCCGGGATGAGGCGCACGCAGTCCACCTTCCCTTCGTGCAATTCACCCAAGATTGCTGCCAATCATTGAGTGAGCGCTGTCTCTCCTTGCGAGCAACCATCTCCCTCGCATCCTCGTTTTGACGCGGATTTATAGCATAGCGCTCTCTAGCAAAGAGGACAACAGGTACCACACCTACAAAAATTCTCACCGCCGAATCAGAGACTGTTGGATATATAGATCAATCCTCAGTTCTCCTCTTCTCTGTACCTGTGCCAAGCGTGTTCGGTACACCTTCTTACTGAGAGTGCCGCCCCATATTTCTGCTCCATACAGTAGCACTGTCTCTACAGCTGTCATCAAGAGACGTTTGCGTGATATGCTGGGTCCCCTAAGTTGGCCATAAGTCAACTCAACGCTGATACTCTCGAAGCAGCCTTCTCGGCTGTTCCCTTAATCTGCTGAGAGAGACTCATCTTCAAGTCAATCAGTAGCCCAAGATACTTCATCTGGCTTCGGTTCGATTCGTATGTCTCCAATACTGATCATCCTTAATCTATAGATTCTCTTTTTTTCTCAAGATGACCACTTTTGTTTTATCCAATGCTTAACTGAACCCACGAGCAGTCATCCAGTCTCTCAATTGGTGCATTAGCATGCCTAGCCTAAATTACATTTGTTCAACGGTGCGTCCAACGACCAGAGCCGCAACATCATCCACATAGCCAAGCAAGCGTAACTCATCTAGCATCTCCGGTCTCACTAGCCCGTCATAAGACACATTCCACAGAGCCGGACCAAGGATAGATGCCTGGACAACATCTGATGTAACCTCTATCCTTCGTTGGTCCTGTCTTGTGTCGTGGAGTAGGTAGGTATTCAGAAAACCACCCATCTATAGGTATTCAAAAAAAACACCCATTTAGCGGAGTTGAAGGCGTTCCTGACGGCGAATGTCACCAATCTGTTACTTAGTTATGCTATATGCTTTTGCCTTTTGGAACGCGCTGACCACCTCTGCAATCGTATCAATGGTAGAACGTCCTGCCCTAAAGTCGTACTACCAAGGAGGTAGGTCCCCAAGAGCGTGAATTGCGTCAGTGAGTCTTCCCTTGAGGAGTTTTTCTAGCACTTTCCCAGCCATGTCTCTAGCATGCATAACGGGAGGTACGTAGACGGTGACCAGCATGAGCCTCAACACCTTTCATGGTACTGGGAAAACCCCGTCCCGTAGACAAGCGTTGAATATGTTGAGCAGTAAGTCAAGACAATGGTGATAGACAAGCTGCAACACCTCAGCTGGAACACCATCTGGACCTGGAGCCTTTCTCCCTTTCAGCGTAAGGACTGCCTCTTCCAGTTCCAGCTGAGTGAAGAGTGGACACTCGACTGCTGTTTCACTGTGAACGGTGACAACACGAATGTGATGGGCGGGGAATGGTGCGCGCCCTATCTCGTCCATCTTTTCCGTATTATGTATGCTAGGTTTCCGTAGGGCACCAAGCTTCCACATAACTAGCTTGTAGCCAAGGCTCCATGGATCCATGTTCACATTGTCCACTTGATCTTGCGAGCAGTGAGCCTTGTTGTTGTTAATCAATTTGCAAAGACATTTCCTGGCCAACTTATATGCTGCCACCCAGTTGCTTGCCTCGTCTTGATTCCGCACCCTTTGCGCCTTACACCAAAGCTTGTGACACTTTTTTCGCTTTTCAGCGATTTCAGTTGACCACCGGTACACTGGGGGCTTGCCGTGCCGGATTTCTCGAGGGGGGGTAGAAGTGTTGCAAGCAGTCGTGATGATGCGCATAGTTTAGTTCAGCATTCCTTAAGCTGCCATTTCTTCCATCCCCCGCGACTTCCTGCAGCGGCTCACCTGCTGTGAGAACCTTGATAAACATATGGGCGTCGATCTTTCCGATGTTCGATCCAATTGTAGAAAATCCCCGTTGTTAGCGCCAGCCGGAAAGGTAAATTTCTTGTTTGTAGCGTAAGGTTTCAAAAAAGAATTTGGCTTGCCTACTACTGAACTTCTCAATGCAATTTTTGTAGTTGGTATTTGGAGACCCTTCATAGGGGTGCAAATATTTTGCTAATTAAATTGAGTTACACACGTATGGATCACATATTGATAATCGGCGGGTAATAAATTGTTATAAACATATTTATACTAGTTTTGCCCTTCTCACATTTACTGTTTACACATTTCACAGTGGTTACCACACAAAGGTGAGAGCTTTTTGGGTTAAATAGCTCAAAAAGTTAATTTCGAAAGATTTCCATAAAATCTTAATCAGCACTTGCATTGCCATTAATACATACATTTTCGATTCTTTTCTGAACTATCAGGGGCCGTCATTTTGAATTTTTACTGAAAACAGCTACTAAAAATTTTAAGCTGTAAATTTACGAATTTTTTATTTGTCATCCGATTTGCATAGTTAAATTAAATTAGCTTGCCTTAATAACTTATGATTTCAAGTTTTGTCGGAATCTGTTGAGAAACTTGGCTGCTAGAGGGCTACAGAAATAAAAAAAAATTTAAGTCGCCCCCCTGTATGGGGAGGCCCCACTTAAGTACTTTAAAATATTTTCTTACACTGCAAATTTCAAGAGGCACCACTTTTGACCTACGTAGAAAATTTCATCCTAGTTTATGTGGTTTGCGAGAAAACTTGTTGTGACGCATGAACAAGCAGACGGACGGACAGACAAGTCGCGATTTTATCATTTTTAAGGGTATTGTTAAAAATATTTTACAAAATTTAAAAAATAGTCTGATTTATAAATACTTTCAAGTTAAGTCATTGAAAACGTTTCCATGAAAAAACTTCATTATTTCAGTTGCTACTAAAATAGCGAATTGCACTTGCCTTCTGACCTTTGGGGGCCGCCATTTTGAATGCATGCAGTTGATTTTGGACTATTTTAAATCTTTGTGTGCTAGGACCTCATCAATCAATGTGCCAAATCTCGTTTAAATTATCGACTTAATTATTTTTCATTCAAGAACATAGTACAAAGATCCATAATCTCAACTTTCATCAAAATCCGCTGGAAAATGTGTCCGCTAGAGGGCCACAAAAACCTGAAAAAACGCATATTTAAACCGCCGCCATTTTTGGATTTTCTCAGTCATGATCACCAAAATGTCAAAGTCTGTAGATCTAAGTAATGTCTATTTTGAACCCAAGTTTCATATATGTCGGATCAAAATTGCGACTTTGAGAAGCCTTTGAAATTTTGAGCTTAAACTGGCCGCCATTTTGGTTTTTGCGAACTGACCTCCAGTTTTTTACAAAATTCTTTAGATACTTATAATTTTTATCTTATTGCCGATATCACGAACATCTGTTGAAAGCTTTGACCACTATTACAACAACAAAATTTCGCACGTTTTTCGACCTTTGAGCGGCCGCCATTCTGTTTCTGCCATACCGACTTTGGATTTTTTTAATTGTGAAATTCATCACATACATCAGCAAACCTTTGTACCAAATTTCATCCAAATGGGAGCTATACTTTTGTCAAAACAGAAATCACGATCTTTCGTCTAAAATGGCCGCTATTTTGTTTTTGCCCGGCCGATGTAGCTGCTTCACGAACTTAACCGAGATATTTACCCAATACCCTTTCCTGAAAGTTTAGTGAAAATTGGAGCAAAGTTGCAACTTCTAGAGTGGTCACAAATTTATATATATATAAATATGTATATATATATACATATATATACATATATATATATATATATATATATATATATATATATATATATATATATATATATATATATATATATATATATATATATAAAGATTTATATATATATATATATATATATATATATATATATATATATATATATATATATATATATGTATATATATATATATTATATATATATATATATATATATATATATATATATATATATATATATATATATATGTATATATATATATATAATATATATATATATATATATATATATATATATATGTATATATATATATATATATATATTATATATATATATATATATATATATATATATATATATATATATATATATATATATATATATATATATATATATATATATATATATATATATATATATAATATTTTCCGCAATAGGTAAATTTCTCGCGAGAAATTTACCTTAAAGTTGAGAGCGTGGACGTCGGAAGACAACATCGCTCTTCTCAAGCAGAATGCATTGATGATCACTGGGTGAGTAGTCCTCTAATACTCTCCAGTTTTATATCCTACGTACTAAGGACTCTTAGGCCAGTATCACGCCCGGGATGGCTCCTTTACAGCCAATACGGTGGAAAGTCGGCATATTGCCGGTGTTTAGTATGACGAGCACCTTCCTGGCTGCCATTTCTAGGATTGGTTTTACCCGCGGATCTGTTTGAGGCACGCCTCATTCGATTGCTTTCGCGTTGAAGTCTCCCCCAACGAGCATGTTCCCGTCTGCGTTCGAGACAGCGCCCTCCAAAGCATTAAGCTTAGCTAGGAAAGATGTGTAGTTATGGAATGCCAGTTCTAGGCCATTTTTTCCATACAAACTTCAAGTTTTGTCGAGGGTGTGTGTCTTGGATGTGAAGGTGCGTGTATTGGGGTGGTATAGGTAGGTACCTGAGACAAGAAGGTATGAGTCCGGAATAGGTGTGGATGTCATGGATGGTTGCGGCGATGGTGTGTGTCTAGGGTATGTGGATATGGTATCAGATTAGTGTTGATGTGGGCCTTAGGTATGTAGGTGTATTTGTTGAATTAGCATAGGTGTACGACTGGTATAAGTAGGTGCGGGCTGTAGGTATGGAGAGATCAGTATCCTGGTTAAGTAGGTAAGCGTTCCGGGCTTTGGTAGCCTCTAATGGTTAATAGTGGAACTAGTCTTGATAGTTATGTCCTAGGGTAGTCATATATATTGAGTTAAAAGATGCGTAAAGTGGTAGACTAAGTTATTTATACACTCATACATTATTATTCGATTATTGCAGGAATATGCACAAGTCTTGTATTGATGGGTTTGTCAGATTAATTGGGATTAGTTTTGTCTCAGTTTTACTATTCATAGTTATTTCTCTATAGTGGAAGTGTTTTTCGGGTCTTAAACGCTCCTAGCGGTAGATAGTTTTTTATCCATTGTTGTTTTAATGTATAGTAGATTCGTGTATACGATTGATAGCTTGAAGTATTAGAGTTGCTGATCAATTAGGGAAGCTCTGTGGATAGTTGGCGCTCCAGGCAGTTGGTTTGCTGGTTGTAAGGCTTGAGATCCTTTAGTGTGTCACTTATTGAAGGTGTTTGGCTCGAGCGATTTACTTGATCACGTTAGGCATGCTGAATGTTTTTCATGGTGCGAGCGGCTGCGTGGTGATGACGGGCGCTTGTATAGATGGATGACTGCGTCCTTGATGGGTGATGGGTGATAGGCATGCCCGTCAGCGGGAGTTCTAAGGCATGGGAATTTGCTTCGGTTAAGGAACGCCTTGCTCATCGATTAATGTATTTGGCTGAGGATGGACGGCAGCGTGTGGAATTGATTGATTTGTTAAGGAACGCGTTGCTCATCGATTAATGTCTTTGGCTAAGGATGGACGGCAGCGTGTGGAAATGAGTGATTTACTTAATCATGTTAGGCATGCGGGAAGTTTTATGGCACGAGTGGTTGTGTGGTGATGGAAGGCGCTGCTATAGATGGGTGACATGGCATTATAAAGGGACGACGGGTTTACCTTTCGATGGATGTTTTAAGGCGCGAAAATTTACTCCGTGGGTGCTTGCTTAAGGTGCACGTTGCTGGACGTCGTTGTGGGCGAGAAAACGTCATGCGTATCGCTTGCTGGAGAATGTAGTTTGAGATGTAGGTTTCCGTGGCGGCGGATGTTATGAGCCGTAGAAATTTACGTCGTCAGCGCTTGGTTAAATTTCCGCGTTGCCTCTTCTTAAGTATGGATAGCCTTCCCGGCGAGTAGGACCGATGTGCGTCGCTTGTTGGAGGATGATGATTGGGATGTAGACAAGCTCGGTGGTGAGTTCTGTTAAGCATGGAAATAGACGTCGGGGCCGCGTAGCATATGCAAGTGACTTTGCTTGTCAAGAATGGGGTTCCGTGCGCAACGACTTGCCTACCGGTGGGAGTTTTAAGGCTTCGGAATCAACATAATGAAACATAAGTGGCATGGCATACGTTGCATTGTAAGATAACTTTGATTGTTGGCGGCGGGCATGTTTGCTTGGATAACATAGCATATGCTAAGGTTTTCGAAGTAACCATAGGCTGCGGATAACGTTTTCGAAGTAACCATAGGCTGCGGATAACGTGATGCGCGGCATTGAGACTTGTTTTCACAAATGTCCATTCACAGTTACGTCTGTTCTAGTTTGCTGATTATTATTTACATTGATCGTTTTCAGTTTTTTTTGCTTGACTACGTCATTTCTTTTTTTTTGTGACTCATTGCTATTACATATTATTGGTTTCATGTCAATTGGTTTCAAGTTTTATTGGTTTCATGTCAATAATGCTTTAAGAATGATCTACAATGTATTTTATTTGGTTAAACTACTATGCTGATTGGTCAAATCTATGGATGTAGTTAAATACATCTCAATGCTTGTTGTAATGCATTCTTGATATTTAGTATAGTATTAAACTTTAGTTTGCTTGTAGCAGCATTTTGTTTGTCTTCATCATCAACACTTATTTCTTAAAGCAGTTTCTATACTTCATTCTCTGATTTTACTATTATGTAGCAGTATGACATTATAATCATTCATTTTTTCTTTACTATAGGATGCTCATTGGTTTTGTTCAAAAATTCTAATAATTTCTTCCAAGACGAGTGATTTTTCAAATGAATGATCTTGTAGTGCATGAGATGGCGATAATTTTGTTCGTACATTGTATCGTTTGCTTATGATTTTTCCATTTTGATAAGTGCTTGGGTTTTTTTTCGATCACTATGTTGTCATGTACTTGTATGTTTTGGTAATCTATTCCAAATCTGAGATTATTTATGGATGTTAGCTAGGAAAGATATTCCGGTTTATGGCTTCTGGAATGCTGGTTTTTAATGGAGTTTATGTTTGATGGATGTAGGAATCATCGGAGTGATCCTAATAAGTAGGAATACGGATGCATTTTCATTGATAATTTTTTGGTACGTACTGAAAGGAAGAAGCTAATATAGAAAAATGTGAATGCGGTAGATCATTGACATTAGGGGTTTGTTGGTATTATGGTATTATTCTTTGTTTATGTCCATAATGCATGAAAAAATATTTTTCAGTCATATATGGTAGCATTATATGCATGCACTAGATTGAATAAATTTTTATATTTACTTTGAACTAGGTGTTGTTATTATAGGTCTATATTAATTAGGTTAGGTAGTTTCATGAGTGTGAGTTTAATATAGAGTAAAACTGTTATTTTATGCTTGTCTCATATTCTTCACATCATGGTTTCTAGTATTGAGCAATTATTTATGTATCGATCACTCTAGTATGATTTTTCGACATTTCCATATCTCTTTAGTCATATCTGCATTACGAACTTGATGATGTTTTGAGTATGAGAATTTTTAATTTGTTATCTCCTTAGGAAAATGATGCATGCTTGGATGATGCCATTTAGTTGATACTTTTCGGATTTATATTATCGCTTTTAGTGCCCATATGATTGCATGAGAATTTACAAATTCATACTTTGTTTGCTTGTATTAAGCGTAAAGCGACCTTTGCTTTATTGATATACATTTTCAATATTTGTGCATTAAGTAAAATACGTCTTTACTACGTTTTAAATATGCTAGATTTATCATCATAGGGATTTACGGGTATGCTCATTGATATATTCAAGTATTATTTTCACATAAATAAAATATGTTCTTGATGAGTTTTTTCTTATCAGAGTTTTTTTTCTGCTGGATGCTTGGTTGATTTTTTATAGTTTTGAAGATCTAATTAGTTTTCAACATATAGGGTATGTTTTGGGTTGGCACACTGCTACTATAGATCACTTAGGCTAATGTTTATGTGAGATAGTTCAGTATAGATAACGATGTGTGGTAGCATATGAGTTTATGGTATGCTATTTTTAGATCGATCTCATCGTATCATGTAGCATATGTTATGGAGTGTTCTTGATAAGGATGGTCGCGAGTCATTGTGGGATGTTAAGAGATGATCATTAGTTTCAGGTGGTGTTTTTCTGCTGGTAATTTGATGAACAGTTGTACACTTGAATTGAATAAACTCATGCGGTGTTTTTTGTCCATCGTTAGATATTTTTGAATGGTAGAGTTAAGTGTTTGATATTTGAGAGTTTCGGTATGCTAGGAATGTTTAGTTCATTTTTTTTATTGTTTAAGGTATTTGTTTACTTGAGCAGTGTTAGATTAGTTGTTAAAATAAAAAGACTGTGTTTCATTCTTACAGAAAAAATTTGTTGAGTAATGCTGTTTTTTTGTTATATATAAATAAATTTTCATACAATTTACAGCACATCTGATAAATGGCTTGATATATTTATGAGTTTTATAGCATATTGAACAATTTTCAAGTCAACTTAACCAAGGTTTATTGAGCTGCACTATTTCTGCATTAGGACCATACAAATGTATAGTAAGTCCTCTCACATTTTTTAAACATTTATTGTACAATTTATATAGCAATTCAATATCCTCAGCATATCATTGTAGCTAATGTCTCCTTCACTCTAGTACAAACTGTTGATGTTTCAATTCCAATATTGTTTTGGTTGTATTTTATGAGAATAGTATGTTCCTTGATGAATTACTGGTGAGGATTTCCCGATAAAAAGTGAATATCAATTAGAAAATTTTTCATTCTAATAGCACTGACCATTAGTTGGTTTTGGTTTTGTTTGGACTGTTTATACTACCCAGTGCTATGAATTATTACTTTGTCGTATGTACGCGAGACTGCAGGAGTATGTACTATTTTATTAGTGTAAAAATATTTCTTGTCTCTTGATCTTATGAACGACAAGGTTTTTAAAGTTCACCAAAACAGTGGTCCTAAGTACATCCATACAAAAAACGTCAAGGAAACGATTAAGACATCGGTCAATACACTTTCAACGCGATAATATATATTACAATGGTCATCCTATACTTCATGGAAGAGTACCGTGATATTTTTCCTGAACACCGAATACGTATTGAGAATTATATGCTTAAATATGGTAATATGGGTGAGAAAGTATCTCATAAACATGGAATACACTACCAAATATGTGTATGGTCCAAAACTACTACGACATCAGGCACTGATACATGCATTTGGAATTGGAATTGAAACATCAACAGTTTGTACTAGAGTGAAGGAGACATTAGCTACAATGATATGCTGAGGATATTGAATTGCTATATAAATTGTACAATAAATGTTTAAAAAAATGTGAGAGGACTTACTATACATTTGTATGGTCCTAATGCAGAAATAGTGCAGCTCAATAAACCTTGGTTAAGTTAACTTGAAAATTGTTCAATCTGCTATAAAACTCATAAATATATCAAGCCATTTATCAGATGTGCTGTAAATTGTATGAAAATTTATTTATATATAACAAAAAAACAGCATTACTCAACAAATTTTTTCTGTAAGAATGAAACACAGTCTTTTTATTTTAACAACTAATCTAACACTGCTCAAGTAAACAAATACCTTAAACAATAAAAAAAATGAACTAAACATTCCTAGCATACCGAAACTCTCAAATATCAAACACTTAACTCTACCATTCAAAAATATCTAACGATGGACAAAAAACACCGCATGAGTTTATTCAATTCAAGTGTACAACTGTTCATCAAATTACCAGCAGAAAAACACCACCTGAAACTAATGATCATCTCTTAACATCCCACAATGACTCGCGACCATCCTTATCAAGAACACTCCATAACATATGCTACATGATACGATGAGATCGATCTAAAAATAGCATACCATAAACTCATATGCTACCACACATCGTTATCTATACTGAACTATCTCACATAAACATTAGCCTAAGTGATCTATAGTAGCAGTGTGCCAACCCAAAACATACCCTATATGTTGAAAACTAATTAGATCTTCAAAACTATAAAAAATCAACCAAGCATCCAGCAGAAAAAAAACTCTGATAAGAAAAAACTCATCAAGAACATATTTTATTTATGTGAAAATAATACTTGAATATATCAATGAGCATACCCGTAAATCCCTATGATGATAAATCTAGCATATTTAAAACGTAGTAAAGACGTATTTTACTTAATGCACAAATATTGAAAATGTATATCAATAAAGCAAAAGTCGCTTTACGCTTAATACAAGCAAACAAAGTATGAATTTGTAAATTCTCATGCAATCATATGGGCACTAAAAGCGATAATATAAATCCGAAAAGTATCAACTAAATGGCATCATCCAAGCATGCATCATTTTCCTAAGGAGATAACAAATTAAAAATTCTCATACTCAAAACATCATCAAGTTCGTAATGCAGATATGACTAAAGAGATATGGAAATGTCGAAAAATCATACTAGAGTGATCGATACATAAATAATTGCTCAATACTAGAAACCATGATGTGAAGAATATGAGACAAGCATAAAATAACAGTTTTACTCTATATTAAACTCACACTCATGAAACTACCTAACCTAATTAATATAGACCTATAATAACAACACCTAGTTCAAAGTAAATATAAAAATTTATTCAATCTAGTGCATGCATATAATGCTACCATATATGACTGAAAAATATTTTTTCATGCATTATGGACATAAACAAAGAATAATACCATAATACCAACAAACCCCTAATGTCAATGATCTACCGCATTCACATTTTTCTATATTAGCTTCTTCCTTTCAGTACGTACCAAAAAATTATCAATGAAAATGCATCCGTATTCCTACTTATTAGGATCACTCCGATGATTCCTACATCCATCAAACATAAACTCCATTAAAAACCAGCATTCCAGAAGCCATAAACCGGAATATCTTTCCTAGCTAACATCCATAAATAATCTCAGATTTGGAATAGATTACCAAAACATACAAGTACATGACAACATAGTGATCGAAAAAAAACCCAAGCACTTATCAAAATGGAAAAATCATAAGCAAACGATACAATGTACGAACAAAATTATCGCCATCTCATGCACTACAAGATCATTCATTTGAAAAATCACTCGTCTTGGAAGAAATTATTAGAATTTTTGAACAAAACCAATGAGCATCCTATAGTAAAGAAAAAATGAATGATTATAATGTCATACTGCTACATAATAGTAAAATCAGAGAATGAAGTATAGAAACTGCTTTAAGAAATAAGTGTTGATGATGAAGACAAACAAAATGCTGCTACAAGCAAACTAAAGTTTAATACTATACTAAATATCAAGAACGCATTACAACAAGCATTGAGATGTATTTAACTACATCCATAGATTTGACCAATCAGCATAGTAGTTTAACCAAATAAAATACATTGTAGATCATTCTTAAAGCATTATTGACATGAAACCAATAAAACTTGAAACCAATTGACATGAAACCAATAATATGTAATAGCAATGAGTCACAAAAAAAAAGAAATGACGTAGTCAAGCAAAAAAAAAAACTAAAAACGATCAATGTAAATAATAATCAGCAAACTAGAACAGACGTAACTGTGAATGGACATTTGTGAAAACAAGTCTCAATGCCGCGCATCACGTTATCCGCAGCCTATGGTTACTTCGAAAACCTTAGCATTTCTAACAATTCCCATCGCCAAGCAACGCACAATGCATATGCTATGTTATCCAAGCAAACATGCCCGCCACCAACAATCAAAGTTATCTTACAATGCAACGTATGCCATGCCACTTATGTTTCATTATGTTGATTCCGAAGCCTTAAAACTCCCACCGGTAGGCAAGTCGTTGCGCACGGAACCCCATTCTTGACAAGCAAAGTCACTTGCATATGCTACGCGGCCCCGACGTCTATTTCCATGCTTAACAGAACTCACCACCGAGCTTGTCTACACCCCAATCATCATCCTCCAACAAGCGACGCACATCGGTCCTACTCGCCGAGAAGGCTATCCATACTTAAGAAGAGGCAACGCGGAAATTTAACCAAGCGCTGACGACGTAAATTTCTACGGCTCATAACATCCGCCGCCACGGAAACCTACATCTCAAACTACATTCTCCAGCAAGCGATATGCATGACGTTTTCTCGCCCACAACGACGTCCAGCAACGTGCACCTTAAGCAAGCACCCACGGAGTAAATTTTCGCGCCTTAAAACATCCATCGAAAGGTAAACCCGTCGTCCCTTTATAATGTCATGTCACCCATCTATAGCAGCGCCTTCCATCACCACACAACCACTCGTGCCATAAAACTTCCCGCATGCCTAACATGATAAAGCAAATCAATCATTTCCACACGGTGCCGTCCATCCTTAGCCACAGACATTAATCGATGAGCAACGCGTTCCTTAACAAATCAATCAATTCCACACGCTGCCGTCCATCCTCAGCCAAATACATTAATCGATGAGCAAGGCGTTCCTTAACCGAAGCAAATTCCCATGCCTTAGAACTCCTGCTGACGGGCATGCCTATCACCCATCACCCATCAAGGACGCAGTCATCCATCTATACAAGCGCCCGTCATCACCACGCAGCCGCTCGCACCATGAAAAACATTCAGCATGCCTAACGTGATCAAGTAAATCGCTCGAGCCAAACACCTTCAATAAGTGACACACTAAAGGATCTCAAGCCTTACAACCAGCAAACCAACTGCCTGGAGCGCCAACTATCCACAGAGCTTCCCTAATTGATCAGCAACTCTAATACTTCAAGCTATCAATCGTATACACGAATCTACTATACATTAAAACAACAATGGATAAAAAACCATCTACCGCTAGGAGCGTTTAAGACCCGAGAAACACTTCCAGCAAAGATGAATAACAAAATTAAGCAAAGACTATAAGCAACGAATATATGAGAAATCCTTCCACTATAGAGAAATAACTATGAATAGTAAAACTGAGACAAAACTAATCCCAATTAATCTGACAAACCCATCAATACAAGACTTGTGCATATTCCTGCAATAATCGAATAATAATGTATGAGTGTATAAATAACTTAGTCTACCACTGCACGCATCTTTTAACTCAATATACGAGTATATGACTACCCTAGGACATAACCATCAAGACTAGTTCCACTATTAACCATTAGAGGCTACCAAAGCCCGGAACGCTTACCTACTTAACCAGGACACTGATCTCCACATACCTAAAGCCCGCACCCCCACATCCAAGACACACACCCTCGACAACATTTGAAGTTTGTATGAAAAAAGTGGCCTAGAACCGGCATTCTATAACTACAAAGAAGATATCGACTCATTCGGCGTTAGGCACACACTAAAAAAGGTGGTCCCTGAGCACCAAACCCACACTAAACTATCCCCACGTCCACAGCTCTCCGCCTAGAAATCACTATTCTGAACCCAGATGGCGGCAGTACCAATGTCTCCAGGATACCATAATGCCGAACTTTTATCATGGTGTTGCTCACACATCAGCATAAAGTCACCTTTAATGTTCCTCGCAAACTGCTCAAGCAGATTTTGGATGGTGGAACTGCAGTGTATGTTTAGCTGCAGTATGTGGGTCATCGAAGTTCTGGTGTTGCCTTTGCTAGGGCTTCATGGAAGACCAGACATTTCTTTGATCCCAAGACGTGTCCAAAATCAGGTCTTGGATTAGTATCCTTGCAAAGAATACAGTGCGCTTCTTATGTATACTCTTGTCTTTTATGTCCCATTTCACCACATTTGTAACATATAGACTCCTATCGGGTCCTTTGCATACTTGTCCGTCTTCACTGTCATTGTACTCATCTTCGTTGTTGTCATCGTTAGTACCACTTTCGATCTCCTGTTAACATCGTGTCTGCGGCCGTTGGTTGCGTCGTCCTTGTTGTTATTTTCGCTTCCTTTTTTGGTTTTTTAATCTTTTTTAAGGTTTTTGGTTGCTCCATTTTTATTGGGTCCCCCCTTGGAGCCGCTATCTCCGTTCGTGTGTGTAATCCCCTTTTTTCCCATGGTTATCTTTGCAGAGCAGGAAGGCCATCAAAAGGTTGGCACAAGCCCTTATGCAGACAAGTGCTCAGAGCCAGACCAACGCTAATCGGGAGTCCGTCTAAACCGAACATAACCACCAACCCAATGGTGCAAGCTTCGAACGTACTCCGAGGCCTGCCAAGGTTTTACCTGGATGGAGACGGTATAATAGTTGAAGTGGAGCTTTACACACACGAGTGTTATCCCGGCGCTGCCTTGCAAAGCAACTAAGCCCAAACCATCATATCCGTCAGCCCAAAGCATGAAATCGAGTTCGTTTTCCAAAGCGTAGTAGGAAGGAGCCTCACGGCGCCCCCATATCATTGGGTCTGTGGGGGTGGCACTCGCCAAAAAATGATAGCCTCTAAGAATGCTCTTGTCGGCCGGCACTCCTCCTGCGGGAATTTCCTTGGGTGGGTAGGGGGCGGAGCCAAGCTAAAAATCGAAGAAATTCTTATATTTCCAAATCGCGAAAGGGTCGTAGTTAAACTCGGTTGTTGATTACATTGATTTTGCTACATTTCGCGAGTACTTAGCTAAATACCATATTGGTTATAGAGATCCTGTTACCAGTGAGTTCTCTTTGGAAGTCGAAAGTAATGGAAAAAAATGGAACGAAACCTTCGAAGGATCCATTATTGAGAAGGAATTTTTCACAGAGGTAATGCCTACTAGTAACAATTCTGCTTTGACTACTTCGGCATTAAACGTAAACAAGTTGGGTAGACAGACGTAGGCTCTGTCAGAAGGGTTTTGTTCTCAACTTACAAAATGCAGTAACCAGCAACGAATAAAATCAAGAAGCATGTCATGTTTGAGTATCATACTATTATTAGCAAAGTTGAAAAAATTTTGACTTCTGAGGTATTTGTTATAGTTATAGCCATAAATATCTCGCTTGATAATTTTCTTCAAATTTTTTAGATCACGGGTGTGCATTCGCGAGGGAGGAAACACATTTTTCATGTATTCCTCCCACCCCCCCCCCTGTGCCCACACTGAAGCAAAAACTGTCAGTTTAAGAACTGTTTTGAAAAGCTTTTATAGAGAACTTTCCCATATCGGCTACCTTTCATGAAATTTTTTTTCAGGGGCCACTCCTCTGAACTGTAATCATCGATTCATGGCCTGTTTTTTCGAATCTTAGAATGGTTGCAAAGCCCTTTTGCTAGGAGCTCTCTCCTGCCTTTTCGACTGTTTTCGATTGTATGTACTCATCTTCATGATACCTATCATTCCTGAAATTTTCATGCAAATCCTAGCAAAGCAGTAGTGTCTAAGTCGGTAAAAAGCGCATATGGCTCCATAGCCATATATTTCCATAGTAATACAGGGCACATTGTTCCATAATAATACAGGAAAATTCAAATCGCTATAACTTCGTTAAATACTATTCGATCTTTATGAAACTTTCAGAAAATATCAATCTTATAAATAGTCATCATTGAATTTAAGGGTACCGTTTTGATTTTATTCAAGAAAACATAAAATCGATAAACCATATACTATTAAAGTATGGTTGAGTGAATTTTGACTTCTCATGTATTTGTTGTTGTTGTACGCATTAAGGCCTACATTCATGATTTTTTCAGATTTTTCAGATGGAAGGTGTCCAATCACGAGGGGGGGGGTACCCGAAAAGTTCATACATTTCCCCTTCCCCTGCCCCCCTCGGTACTCATAAGGCAATTTTAAGAATTGTTTTGAAAAGATCTCATTGAGACCTTTCCAATGACACCCTACTCGACTACCAATGGTGAAAAACATTTTTTGCGGGGTCATCTCCCTATTTGGAGAGACCCCCCTTAAACCCCTTTGAAAAATTTTTCCACCCTTGAACTTTCAAGAAGTCGCCACTTCTGACCTTTCCACAAAGTTTCATGCCTGTAGCTTCTATAGTTTCGGAGAAAAAGTGCTGTGACATACAGACGGACGGACGGACGGAAGGACAGACGGACACAGGTCGTGATAGCAATATGGTTTTGTATTTTAGTACAAACCCTAAAAATGATAGTGAAAATGCAAACAGTGTTGATAGTGAAATAAATGTAAGTTTTAGCGACTTGAAAAGTTTTTTCCGGTTTTTGAAGGGAAAGCAGAAGATGCTTTCGACTTCATGTATGCATGTGAAGAAGTGATAAGATTGGTGAAAGGTCCAGTCAAGATCATCCTCTTCAAATATATGTATATGTATCCAGTTAAAAGGAAGTGCTCTAACCATAATTCTAAACGAAGAATTTGGTAGTTGGAGTGCTTTGAAGGCTAGACTTAAACAAGTTTATGCCGGATCGCACTCAATGCCGCAACTACAAAGGAAGTTGTTTTTTTTTTAAACAAAATATCAGTCAAACGGTTTTTCAATACCATCAAACGCTATTAGGCATTCATCGGAGAATATTGACTGCTCGATCAGATCAGTCAACAATCGGAGAAAACGTCTTCATAGAAGAACAATTGGGGAACGTCTTTATCAACGGATTGAACAAGTGGGGAACGTCTTTATCCACGTCTTTAACAATGTATGTGATAATCCAAAAACCGAAAACACTGGAGGAAGCTAGCCGTTTAGCTGAAGAGGAAGTGCAATGACTTGAACTAGTGAAAGTGTCAAGTAAGAAAGATTTTAAAGATCGGAATACGCTTCCATGAGTTTACAAGTTGCAGTCAGATAAGAAATGTTATCAGCGTGGTAAAATAAGATACATTCAACGTGATAGCAGAAGCAAACAAAGAAATCTGGATAGCCAGGAAATAAAAATTCTACATCAAATAGCGAAGATTCGTCAAAAAGTTCTAGCAAGCAAAATACTAATTATGAAAATAAAAACGTAAATAAGGAATACAGAATAAATTATAAAAAAATATCTCTGTATATTAAGAGATATTGATCCAAATCAACTCACACAAACAGCAGAACATTCTATAGATACTATTTCTGATATGAAATTGATACATACAAAGGCATATCGATTCCCGAAGATTCATGAAGAGGAAGTTAAATCACAAGTTGATAAGTGAAAATATTAAGGAAAGCAATAATCCATGGAAGTCACCTCCAAAGAAGGTCGACGCAAGCGGTAAAATGAAATGGCGTATAGTTATAGACTATCGCAAGTTCAATAAAGTAACGGTAACAGATAATTATCATGTACCTAATATTTCAGAAATATTGGATCAATTGGGAAAAGCAAAATATTTTCAACAATAGAACTAAGTGGGATTCGCCAAATGCCTGTGAAACGCAAAGATCAATGCAAAACTATTCTCCGTTCTCCCTATGGCCATTACAAGTATGCACGTTTGCCATTCGGTTTGAAAAATACCTCAGCATGTTTTCAACGAATGATGAATACTGCGCTTTCCAGATTGCAAGAATCAAAATGCTTCGTTTACCTAGATTATATTGTCGTTTATGGTAAATCACTTGAAGATAACAGCGAAAAATTAAAATTACTGTTTGAACGTCTGAAGCTGAAAAATCTTTGAGTTTAGCCCAATAAATGCGAGTTTTTGCGCAAAGAAGTAACCTATCTGGGACACATAATTTTTGACAATGGTGTCAGATCCCAAAAATCTCGAGGCAATTGACATGCTAAAAGTGCCTCGAAATCAGGAGGTAAAGTTATTCTTGAGTTTGACTGGCTATTATCGTAGATTTGTGCATAGCTATGCAAAAACCGTGCAGCCTTTAAACAAAATCCTTTGGATAGATATAGAATTCAGCTGGTATGTACATAGAATGTCAGTTTGTGTTTGTAAAAAATAAGGAAATTTCATAGGAGAATGTTGCCCTAATAAATCCTGATTTTAATAAAAGGTTCATACTTACTACTGATGCTAAAAACAACGGGATAGGATCATTCTTATCACAAGAAAATGATTTGGGCTACAAAAGACCAGTCATGTTTCTTAGCAGGACACTAAATAGCGCTGAGCAAAACTATTCGACTACAGAGAAAGAATGTCTCGCTATAGTTTGGTCTGTAAACAATGTAGCCCATACGTGTATGGAAAAAAATTCATTAACCGTACCGGTCACCGACCTTTATTGTGGCTTTTTAACGTAAAACACCCAGGAAGCAGACTTGTACGCTGGCACCAAAAACCACAGGAATACCAGTAGAAAATTGAACATACGTCTGGAAAGGACCACAAAGTTGCCAATAAGTTTAGTAGGAATCCTGCTGCAAATGCAATAATTCTAAAAGGAACGGCAAGTTATCGAAAAGTAGATAGTGATCAAGACAATGATGTATGGGAAGATATTATGGGATACAAATATTCTGAAATAATTAAGGATTACATATTAAATAAGTATGGAGACTTGATTTCCAAAAACTGAAATAAAATAATCAAGCATTTCAAACGCGGGAAGATCGAAGAATTAAATCTTTATGATCTAGACAATCTGACTGAATGAGAAGAAATCGAGGACGATATTCAGGACATAGAGGGAGAGGAGAGTAATAATGAAGAAAGCAATGAAAAAGATCTAAACGATGAAATTATCGAGGCAATTCAACCAAAGGAAGGATTAAAATTAATTGAAAAGTGGCACAAAGGCATTGTCGAAGACCACAGAGCTGTTAACAATTTCGAAGAATTTCTAAGAAGAGACTTTCATTGGAAAGGTATGAGGAAGGACATTAGAAACTTGTCAGAGACAGAAAGTCATCCGCCAAAACCTCAAAACTCGAATGACGATTGAAAAATTGAACGAACGACCCTTTGAACGGATATCAATGGGGATGTCGTATCTTTCAAATGGAAAGGTGGTAAAGATTTTAAACCATTGACGATACAAGATAATTTATCAAAATATATGAAGTTTATATACAGAAAACGAGAAGGAAGCGAAGAATTTGCTGACGCTTTTATCAACGAATGGATTTCATACTTTGCTATTCCGAAGGAAACCCCATAGTAATGTCCCCACAGGGAAAATTGTCACCGAGCTTTGTGAAAGACTTATAATAGAACTGATCTCAATTAGCTTCTGACATCCACAATCAAATGAGTCTGTAGAAAGATCAGATGCAAGGCTCAAGGAATTTTTGCGTAGTTTCCTCAATAAAGCAGACTTAGGACCACAAAAAGCATTAGGCAAAGCAAGCTTATGTTTCAGTCAATGTGATAGTCGAGGAACTGGTATATTATTTGGAAGACAATTAATGGATTGATTCACTTCAGAAAATAAGAAAACAAGCTATAGAATTTAATTGGAATATTAAGTAAAGTGAAAGAGAGGTACGATATTACGTTAGATCAAAGAGGTAATATTTATAATTATAAAAAATAGACGAAGAAGTGTTTTATTCGTCAAAAGAAATCTAAAGATGTCATGAACCAATAGGTTGGCCCTTTTAAAATATTACAAATTTCTTACTAGGATTTTCACCTAATATTCGGTTACATAGAGGCTTGGCCAATTGGGTAGGAAGTTTTTTAAAAGTTATTTTGATTCCATTGAGAGAAACAAATTTAACACAAGTAAAGGAATGATTAAAAATATATATCTTATGAACGAGATCAATAAACAGTGAAACATTATATTCACAGAGCAAAGCTCCATCCGAATGACAATTGACAAAATTGTTAATGAGCTTAAAAGAACCAATAACATTGCCAATGAGCAGGAAAAGAAATTAATTTTACAACTTTATTATGAGGAACTATATTCAAAAATTAATCTTAAAGTAGAAGTAATCGATTTAGAGATCGAAATACTTCGTGACAGTTTGCTCTTAATTCAATCTGGAATCCTACATTCTTATATCCTTGAACCTTCTCAGCTTGCTGAATAATTAAGTAAAGTGAAACAAAATCGAGTTATTGGGACCTAGCTAAAGATTTGCAGTTGACCGCGTTCATTAAAAACAAAAATATATACTTAAAACTTTTGCTCGACAAAGTCACAAACGAAGATTTCGAACAATATGAAGTAATTGGATCTGCATACATAAATAAAAATTGAATAATTCAAATAAATGACCGAAAGAAATATTTGATTATCAATAAAAACATAGTATTTTAAGTATTACTTGATGAAATCCATTGTAAAGTTATAAGTAATTTTAGAATTTGTAAACCATTGGCACTTAAATGTGTGTATGCAAGCTCCTGCATTATAAATCTTTTTTCAAGCAAACAGACAAGGGATGTGATTTCAGAAATATGAATACAAAAGCAGGTATATTGCATAAGATAAGCAATTTGCAATTATTGCGTGTAAATTCATTAGAAACAGAATTTGAATGTAATTGTAATTAAACGAAAACTTTGAAAGTATCGGAAATCAATTCGCTTACTTCAACTGATGATTATACTATCCATAGCGTAGCACATGATTACTTTCCCATTACGACTGGTACAGAGATTATTGTGAAAAAAGATAAATAAATGGAAATTTAAGATTGTTATAATAATTTTAATATAACTGAAATTAAAAGAAATGAAATGAGAATCACCAAATTTACTAGTAATAATATACATGAATTAAAAGATATAACTTCACAAACTATAGAACAGGCTACTTTTTGAGAGAAAGCCATTCAACCGATTCCTAAAATTATTAGAAAAAATTCAATTGTATCATCTATGATCACAATACTTATCCTTTTTATCTTAGGAACTCCATTTTACATATGTGCGAATGGCAACTTATGTATCATATTTTTCAAAAATTATTTTAAGCGAAAGAATAAAATAAATCTTGGTTAAAAATACCATAGCTTTCAAGAATCAAAAATGAAAATAAACGTTTTAAAACACAATGTTTGTGAAAGGTTGACAAAACGGACAAAACTCGGACTTTTGATGAGTTTCCCTTACCGAAGACAGTTAAGCAGCTACGATGTTTCCTGGAAGTGTGCATTTGGTACCGAAAGGCATTTGAAGAGCTCAGGCAACCTGTGATATCTGCCCCAGTCTTGCACAGCCCTGATTTTAGAAGTTCTTCTCCATCCATTGTGATGCAAGTCAAAGTGGAGTTGGTGCCATGTTAGTGCAGTTTATCGAAGACGGGGAAGAAGCTCCCATTGCTTATATATCCAGTAAGTTAAAGGCGGCACAGAGGAACTACACCGTAATTAAACAAGAATGGCTGGCAATAGTGATGACTGTCAATAAGTTCCAAGCGTACATAGAAGGCCACCCGTTTGAGAACAAACAAATATACTTTTCGATTGTTCAATCTATCCTGCAATATGACATAGTAGTCTAAGGTGGAACGTATAGCAGGCATATAACAAGCCTACAAGCAACTCATAAACTAATTATTAAAAATATGTATAAATTACCAGGAACATTATCTTCGGAAGAGCTCTTTTACTCATCCAAAATACTTTACCTACGAGCGATTTACACTAAAAACGTTTTGATTTATTTATCCAAATCGGGGAATGTTAACAGAATAACTCATGGCATAAGTACTAGGCATAATCAAATTAGGCTAGTAACTCCTGTGACGACAAAATCGTTAACACAACATTATTTATCGTAAACCGGGCCGTATTTGTTTAACAAACTACTAGTTGACATACGTAACACGATCTATAGTTAACACGATCTATAGTCCACAACTTTTTAAAAGAAAACTGAAATTGTGGCTTCAGGATATCAGGCTATCTGTTTTTCACTCAATATTCAATATTTGATTAGTTTTTTTCCAGATAAGTTATAAGATATTCATCACAAGAATTATATTGATATATATGTGTAGGAACGTTTTAAGAATACTTCAGTTGTTTTGTTTTTTGAACTGAAATAATATAAATATATTTTAAAGAACTTGAAAACAATATTCTCATAAGGAAACGGTTAGCCTAAGTATAGATTAATATTGTATTAGGGAATAGAATCAGCCTTCCTCTCACAAGATTCTTATCTTACGAGGAAAGGTACTCAATAAGAACACTGTATATAAAATGTATTTAAGTAATGATTGAAAAAAAAAACAGACTTACTGCACTTTCAGCATTATTGGCATACATTCTATTCATTTGGCAACTGATTCGATTAATGCTTCGGTGTTTGATTGTTAACTTTCTTATTACAATACAATCGAAATTCAAGTATTATCCGATTCGCGAAACAAATTCAAACCAATAGATTTTTTATAAACCCTATGGAATATGAGATATTCGTAAATGCTAACTAAACTTTTTATTTTCTGATTATGATTTCAATTCAAACTTGCAGATGGGCATATTTCGTGAAATATTCAAGTTTTGCTGTGAAACTATTCATACGATGCATACGCATAGCAACGCAATTTGTCGAACGTTCAAATATCTGGTGATCATTTATCACCGCTCTTCACTGAACCGGTATTCCACCTGATAGGCCCACTTTTGAATTCAATTAGGAGTCGATTTGGTCGCAACTTATCGGAAGGGGTATCTATCGACCCAATATTAGTTTTCTAGGATTCTGCCACTACAAGCCCAGTGGTTGAGTTCTCCACAAAAATATTTTTTGATAAAGTATTCTACTTTTATCACAGTGATCTGTCATACCACTAACCACCCTAAACCCAAATTTGGATTTAAAGTGGGCTGTTTGGATTCCTTTGGGTTTAGGGTGGTTAGTGGTATGACACCTCCCTCCCTAGGATTCGGCTCCTGGCGAATCAGATTTTGAATTATAAGTGGACTGAATTTTTTTCTGAATTTTAGGTAAAGAAAAGCTGCAATGATCACAATTACAACAATAATAATTATGTCGGTTGAAATACTGATCCAATTCTTTTGAAAATTAGATTGTTTTGTTAAAGCAATTTGTTTCAGGTTTTCGAGACTTTTGGCATAAGCTTGGACTAGTATGAGAGGGTCCTCTGTAATGAAGCTAATATTTTTTATTACATTTGGAAGGATGAGAAATTCGCTACATTGCTCTACATTATTTTTGAATGTTTTATTTTGAATTGTAAGTTCTCACCTTTCAAATTCAATAATATTATTACCTTGAATACTGACATTATGGCTATTACAATATTGGTAAAGTGTTTTTGAAATAAGATTTTTGTTTACAATTATGTTTGGCGTGATATCAATTATAGATGATTCTGTGTTTTTTACCATTTTACATTTGCTAAGATTATTTGAAAGTATTTGTTTCATACATTGATTCGAGATTTCCTTTAGTTTTTCTTTATATTTTCAATAGGGTATTCAAAAACATTAAATCCATTAATAAGAATGTCAGTATAGGTTGGGAATAATTCGTATGGTCTGTCTTTATTTGGAACAGGTGTAATGATGGTGCAATAAAATTTATCCTCAGAGAAATTCGGAATCTGAAGTACTATTAAAATTTGCATGTCTTGTTGAGCAACTGCAATACGGATATTTCGGAGCTTATGTATATCTATTTTGTGGGTATTTATTTCGCTACGGGTTAAAATACTTCTACTGAGTGTACCCAGTTTACTTGTCAAAATTATGTCTTCGATCTTATTAAGGGCATTTCATATTTTCCTTTACTTCCTCCTGCAGTTTATACTCAAAAAACATTCTTTTTAAATCATTTGTTTCGTTAGTGAGATGGTTAATTTTGTTAGTGATTATTGTCTGTTAGGTATTGATGTGGTTTGTGAGTATTTGTATATTATTATTAATGTCCCGGTTTATTGTTATTTGTTTGTTTATGTCATCAGTAACATTGGACATGTCTTGTTGCAGTCTGTCAAAGTGATCACTTATCTGTCTCCTGTCATCGCTGCCCATTGTTCCTCCTATCCATCTCAGAAATTTTCCGTGCAAATTCACAAGACCTCTGCGGAATCTGTGAGGTGTTAATGTATACAATTTCTCGATGATTTGTTTGTCTATTAATTTTAAAGCCAAATTTTCTTCCAAAGAAGTGTTAATAATACTTAATCGAATAGTCTTTAACACTAAACCTACCGACATATTATGTATACCTATTTCTACCGATGGCGGTCAAATGACCGCTTTTGAAATAAACATTATATACTTCTCTAATTGATTGTAATTAATACAGAATTTAGTATTAACAATAAACACAAAATGATTATCATATAATAATTAAAAACAAACATTTATTTTTCGGACTTTAGGAGTACATTTTTAGAAAGAAGGCTCGAAACTGAACAATTATATGTTACTTCAGTAACTCACATACATAGCGTTATTCAAACTAAAATAAAAGTTATTCGTTGTCGCACTTTTTACAGATGGAGGGTCTCTCCCGTAAACATTTTCCACAAATATATTTTTTACATATGGAACAAATGTTTATTGCTTTATTTTTTTTGCAATATCCAATTTGACACGTTTTTCGTCTTTCAGAAATTTTGGTAGAATCTGCTGAAGTTTTCGCCATACTTTCCATTTTTTCTTGTTCATGCATATCGCAGTATTCGGTGGCAAGTTCCTCTGCCAACTGAAATAAAAATTCTTGTCGCGATATCCTTTCTCCGGTTGTTTGCTTATATAGGATCCAAGCATTTATAGCAGCTAAGTCCAGAATGTTGAAAAATACGTGGACAGGCCATCTTTTAGATTTAGATTTTGTGCTGTACTTTCTAGCCATTTGGTCTGTCATATCCACGCCAAATTTGGTGTTATTATAAAAAGCTATAGTTTCAGGTATACATTTACCTGTTTCTCCAATTTTCACATATTTATGCTTCGAACTGAGTAAGAGAACTTTTTTGTTCGGTTTGCTTTTGTAAATTGTTAGAGTACAATTATTTGATTTATAAAGCTGCGTTGAAAAACGTGCCATTTTGTCTTTCTTTTCTTTTGCAGGTTTGGGCAATTCCCTCTTATTCGCCCGAATAGTTCCTACTAAGGTAGTTCTTTTTGATAAAAGGTTTGTTGCTAAAGATGTGCTTGTAAAAAAATTATCGGTGGTTATATTTCGTCCGCACCCTATAAATGGTTCAGTGAGTTTGAGAACAACAAATTCACTGAGTGGTATTGCTGATGGCCTCGTCTCATCTTTTCCCAAATACGGAAATCCATTCACAATATATTTACTTTCAACGTCCGATGCCAACCAGAACTTGATTCCGAACTTATCGGGTTTATTGGGCATATATTGTGTAAATCGGCATCTTGATTTTGTCGCAAATAACTGTTCATCAACAGTTATATTCGCACCTGGTTTGTAGCAGTTTTGACTATTTTCTATGAATGCATTCCATACCTTGGAGATGAGAGCAAATTTGTCAGCCTGCAGACGCTGGCTCCGCTCGCTTCTTCTATCAAAACGAATAAATCGCATAATTTCTGTGAACCGATTTCTGTTCATTGTTCGTGAAAAAAATGCAGGACCCCATTTCTTATTCCATAAATATGAAACCTTCAAGTTTCTTGCTTCATATGCACCACGTGCATATAATATTGCAATGAAAGCATCTAACTCTTCTAAAGTTATACTCCATTCGGATCCTAAAACTCGACGTGCTTCTGATTCTGTGCACATTTTTATATGATTCATAATTCCCTGGTCTAGTATCAACGAAAATGCACTCCGTACTTTGCCCTTCATGATGTTGCGTTTCGCATATCCCGTTGGCCCTGATATTTCTCTGAAAAAAGTATGAAGTGGAGATCTTCCAGGTCCAGAACCTTGGTGAAGTTTTTGCCAAACGGTTCCATCAACTGAAGTTTCAATATTGTGATCGTTTTCTTCGCATTCATCTTCGGAACTGGAGAACAATCTCATTCTTTTTCGTCCCCTTTGCGTGTTCACAATGTTCTCTTCCTCATTATCCGTGTCGAATAGCTCAGAGTCAGTTTCTAATGGATCATATATGTATACTATCTTCTCTCCCAGAATTTTCTTCTTCATCTACTTCAGAGCATAGTTCGCTTATATTATTTATTTCTTCCAGCAATTTCTTATGCATTGACATTTTAGAGCTAAAATTTTGAATTTGTATTGGAATAATTCACCAATAATATAATGCAGAAATTATTACTTACTATTTTTATTTGTTTATTACCCAAAGTTTGAAGCTTATTTTTTATTATTACAAATAGAACTAATCACTTCGCAAATATTTGTAATGTCGCGTACAGAGCAAGTAATCTAATTTGAATGATCGCTATTTTGCCTCACCTCGTGAGTTACTTGCAGTCGCTCTGTACCCAGCACAAAATAACTGTAAGTGGATAGCTTGTTCCTAGAACACAATCGGTTGACATTTCTTGGAAAACTACAGTTTTTGTTTGAATTTCAATGTAGATACCTGCATAAAATTTCATATATATTCTAGCGGTCAAAAGACCGCTCAGGGTAGACAACGGTAGAGTACATATTATTATCAGGAAAAACGAAAGAAGAAGAGAAATATATATTGAAAAATTAAATAGCTATTTATTATAGAAAAAGTCGTGCAGTAAGTTCAAGAAAAATAAATTCCTGGAATTCAACAATTTTGATTAAAGTCTCAAAAGCGGTCATTTGACCGCTCTGGTAGGTTTAGTGTTAAAGTATTTTCGAGAAGAGTTAGGCTAACAATGTGAATAGTATTGGTAAAGTTATCAATGATGTTAACTTGTTCAGCACGTGTAAGAATGAAGCCACTTCCTTCCTTTATTTCATTAATTTCGACGTATTGGGTATTTATACAAGCGATTGACAAACATAAGGTAAGGACGATGAAGGTTCCTGGAAAGATACTTTGTTTGAATGGAATTTCTTTGCTTTAATAAATAAATTTTTATGTATTCGTCTCTTGAGCTCGAATTTCTTTTTTCGGTGTACATTTTTAACATAATCTGGATTTATATCGGTTCCTTTTCTTTTCTTGTTATGGTATTTATTTCTTTTTGTTTGCGCGGATAATATTCTTTCTTTAATTTCGGTAAACTTATCGATAGGTATAGTTCCGTTATGAATTTCGATAGGTCTTTCCCCAGTTGAAGAATGGTGTGTGTGATTGTTATATTTTATTGCTTCTTGCACGCAAATAAAGCTATCGGGTCTGTTACGCCTGTCTTGTGTCATAATACGGATGTGCTCGTTGAGGGTGCC
Source organism: Odontomyia ornata (assembly GCA_963969285.1). Taxonomy (NCBI): domain Eukaryota; kingdom Metazoa; phylum Arthropoda; class Insecta; order Diptera; family Stratiomyidae; genus Odontomyia; species Odontomyia ornata. Next base: position 271,972,918 of record OZ017738.1, on the reverse strand, counting down.
ATGAAATCTTTCGATATCTGAGTTTCCTGTTTTCATTCCAGGGGTCGTGTAGTGTAAGTCAACTTTTTTGTTATCAAGGAAATTTTTCAAATTAAGGGTCAATGTGGTTTTATTATCGGTAACAATTTTCTTTGGAGTTCAGCAAGAGCCAAAGTAGGTGTTGAGAGCAGTTTTAATATCAGGCCAGTTTCTACTTTTAATGGGAATAGCTTGAGCGAATTCAGAAAATTTATCAGTAGGGGTAGAATGTACATTCTGGACCACTTTTTTCATACAATTTTCAAATGTGGTCTAGGGTGTGTGTCTTGGGTGTGTGGGTGCGTGTATTAGTGTGGTTTAGGGAGGAGCCTGAGATAAGAAGGTGTGAGTCCGGAATAGGTATGGATCTTTTGGGTGGTTGCCAGGGGAGGGTGTGTGTCTTGGATGTGTGGGTGAGTATATTAGGGTGGCATAAGTGGGTGCCTGAGATAAGAAGGCACGAGTCCGAGATAGGTGTGGATGTCATGGATGGTTGAGGCGAGGGTGTGTGTCTCGGGTGTATGGGTGTGTATATTAGAGTGGAATAGGTAGGTGCCTGAGATAAGAAGGTATGAGTCCGGAATAGGTGTGGATGTCATGGATGGTTGAGGCGAGGGTGTGGATCTTAGGTATATGGGTATGTGTATCAGTTTGGTATAGGTGAGTGCCTGGGATGAGTATGTATGGGCCTTAGATAAGTAAAGATCCATTTCACGATATGGTGTGGTTGGTTCCTAGTCTCCCATACAAAGTAAAAAATTGATTCATGTCTAGGATAGTCCTAAATATTTCAATTAATAGATTAAAGACCTAGATTTCTCAGCATGTGTTTACATAGCGTCAATATTTATGTTTTAAGCCTTGACGCTTTTTGAAGTAGATAATTATACTATTCATAGTTGTTATTTCTGTATAGTGGAAGGATTTTTCATATATTCATTGCTTCTAGTCTTTAAGTAGTTTTGTTATTGATCTTTGGTGGAAGTGCTTCTCGGGTCTTTTACGCTTCTAGTGGTAGATCGTTTTTTAACCCACGGCTACTTTAATGTATATGTTAGGAGGTCCATGTCTAGAGTTGATAGCTTGAAGAATTAGGGTTGCTGATCAATTAGGGAAGTTCTTTTGATAGGCGGCGCTCTGGGCAATAGGTTTACTGCTTATAGGGCTTGAGAATTTCTAGCGTATCTCACTACTGAGAGGCTTCCGGTCGAGCGATTTACTTTATCACATTAGGCGTGCTGAACGTTTTTTTATGGTGCGATTGGCTTCGCGGTGACGGCGGGCGTTTGTATAGATGGATGACTGCGATATTGATGGGTGATGGACTTGTCTGTCAGCGCGTATTCTATCATGGGAATTTACTTCATGGGCGCTTGCTTAAGGTACGTTTTTTGCTCCTCGTTTGATGTCTGTGGTTAAGGATAGACGGCCGCGTGTGGAAAATGCCGATTCGCTTGATCATGCTAGCCGCACCGGAAGTTTTTATGATGGGAGTAGATGGTGATGGAGGGCGCTGCTATGGGCGGGTGATTTTGCATTATGGATGAGCGATGCGTTTGCCTTTCGACGGGCGTTCTAAGGCGTGAGAATTTACTACGTGAGTGCATGCTTAAGGTGCGCGTTGCTCTTCGATTGGCGTCGGCGGTTAAGGATAGACGGCTGCGTGTGGAAATAACCGATTCACTTGATCACGTTAGGCGTGCTGGACGTTTTCCATGGCGCGAGTGGCTGCGTGGGGACAGAGGGCGCTGCTATAGACGGGTGACTTTGCATTATGGATGAGCGACGGGCTTACCTTTCGATGGGTGCTCTAAGGCGTGAGAATTCACTTAGTGGGTGCTTGCTTAAGGTACGTTTTGCTCCTCGTTTGATGTCTGTGGTTAAAGATGGATGGTATTGAAGATTTGATGCGCGTCGCTTGTTGGAGGAAGTAATCTGAGGTGTATGTTTCCACCGAGGTGGATGTTATGAGCCGTAGAAATTTGTCTCGTGAGCGTTTGGTTAAGTTTCCGCGTTGCTCATCAAAGGATGCCTGTCTTTAAGTATGGATGGACTTGTCGGCGATTCAGAATGATTTGCGTCGCTTTTTGGAGGATCGTGATTGGGGTGTAGATTTGTTCGGCGGTGAATGCTGTAAGGCATGGAAATTGTCTTCGGGGATGCGTGGCGCGGGAGTTTTAGGGCATCGGAATCTACAGCGTGGAAGAGAAGTGGCGTGGCATACACTGCATTGCAATATGGTTTTGCTTGATTGAGGCGGTTTTTTTTTTGTTGTGTTGGCCATTGGCCGCGGGTAACGTGATGCGCGGCATTGAGACGTGTTTTCATAAATGTCCATTCAAAGATGCGCCTGTTATAGTTTGCTGATTATTATTTACATTGATCGTTTTCAGTTTCTTTTTGCTTGGATACGTCGTTTCTTTGTTTTGTGACTCATTGCTATTGTATATTATTGCTTTTATCGGTTTCATTGTAATAGTACTTTAAGAATCGTCTTCAATGTATTTTGTTCGGTTAGACTACTATGTTGATTGTTCAAATCTATGGATGCAGGGAAAAAGATCTTAATGTTTGTTGTTATGCGTTCTTGATATTTAGTATAGTTTTAAATTTCAGTTTGCTTGTAGCAGCATTTTGTTTGTCTGCATCATCATCACTTATTTCTTAAAGCAGTTTCTATACTTCATTCTCTAATTGTACTATTATGTAGAAATATGGCACTATATTCATTCATTTTTTTTCTTTACTATAGGATGCTCATTGGTTTTGTTCAAAAATTCTAATAATTTCTTCCAAGACGAGTTATTTTTTCAAATGAATGATCTTGTAGTGCATGAGATGGTGATAATTTTGTTCGTTCATCATATGATTTGTCCCTTTTGATAAGTGCTTGGGTCCATTTTTCAGATCACTATGTTGAGATGTATGTTTTGGGTATCTATTCTCAATTTGAGATTATTTATGGATGTTGTATAGGAAAGATATTACGGTTTATGGCTTCTGGAATGCTACTTTTTTTATGGAGTTTATGTATGATGGATGTAGAAATCATCGTGGTGGTCCTAATGAGTAGGAATATAGACGAATTTTCATTGATAAATTTTGGGTACGTACTGAAAGGAAGAACCTCATATAGAAAAAAGTGAATGCGCTAGGTCATTGACATTAGGGGTTTGTTGGTATTATGGTATTATTCTTTGTTTATGCTCATAATGCATGGGAAAATATTTTTGGTCCTATATGGTGGCATTAAATGCATGCACTAGATTGAATGAATTTTTATATTTACTTTGAATTAGGTGTTGTTATTGTGGGTCTGTATTATTTATTTTAGAAAGTTTCATGATTGTCAGTATAATATAGAGTAAAACTTCTATTTTATGCTTGTCTCATATTCTACACAGTATGTATGGTTTTTTGACATTTCCGAATTTCTCTAGGTATATTTTCATTTAGAACTTGTTGATGTTTTTTGAGTATGATAATCTTTAATTTGTTATCTCCTTAGGAAAATGATGCTTGAATGGGGCCGTTAAGTTGATACTTTTCGGATGCATATTATCGCTTTTAATGCCTATATGTTTGCATGAGAATTTACAAATCTCATACTTTGTGTGCTTGTATTAAGCGTAAAGCCACTTCTGCTATATTCATATACATTTTCAATATTTGTGCATTTATCATCATAGCGATTTGAGGGTATACTCATTAACATATTCAAGTATTATTTTCACATAAGTACAATATATTCTTGTTGAGTTTTTTCTTATCAGAATTTTTTTCTGCTGGATGCTTGGTTGAATATTTATAGGTTTGAAGAAGATCTAATTAGTTTTCAACATAAAGGGTATGTTTTGGGTTGGCGCACTGCTACTATCGATCACTTAGGCTAATGTTTATGTAAGATAGTTCGGTATAGATAACGATGTGTGGAAGCATATGAGTTTATGGTATGCTATTTTTAGATCGATCTCATCGTATCTTGTATAGACAAGTAGCATATGTTATAAAGTGTTCTTGATAAGGATGGTCACGAGTCATTGTAGGATGTTAAGATATGATCATTACTTTCAGGAGGTGTTTGTCTGCTGGTAATTTGATGAACAGATGTATACTTGAGTTAAATGAGCTAATGAGGGGTTTTTTCTGTCTCCCATTAGATATTTTTGAATGGTAGAATTGAGTGTTTGATATTTGAGAGTATCAGATATGCTAGGAATGTTTAGGTTTTTTTTTGGTTTATTGTTTGAGGTATTTGTTTACTTGAGCAGTGTGAGATTACTTGTTGAAATAAAAAGATTGTGTTTCTTTCTAATAAAAATAATTTATTGAGGAATGCTATTTTGTGTTATATATATAAATAAATTTTCATACAATTTACAGGACATCTAATATTTGGGTTGGTATATTTATGAATTCTATAGCATATTGAAGGTTTATTCAGCTGCACTATTTCTGCTTTAGGACCAAATGTATAGTAAGTCCTCTCACGTCTATTTTAATGTTTATTATACAATTTATATAGCAATTCAATATCCTCAGCATATAATTGTAGCTTATGTCCCCTTCACTCTAGTGCAAACTGTTGATGTTTCAATTCGAATTTCGTTTTGGTTGTATTTTATGAGAATAGTATGATCCTTGATGAATTACTGGTGAGGATTTCCCGATACATTCTAATAGCGCTGGCCACCAGTTGGCTCTAATTTTGTTTGGATCATTTATACTACCCGATGCTATGAATTATTACTTTGTCGAATGTATGCGAGACTGCAGGAGTATGTACTGTTTTATTAGTTCAAAAATATCTCTTGTCTCTTGATCGTATGAATGACAAATGCATGTATCAGTGCCTGATGTCGTATTAGAGTTGGACCATTCACATATTTGGTAGTGTATTCCATGTTTATTAGATACTTTCTCGCCCATATTACCATATTTAAGCATATAATTCTCGATTCGTATTCGGTGTTCAGGAAAAATATCACGGTACACATCCATGAAGTATAGGATAACCATTGTAATAGATCTTATCGCGGTGAAAGTGTATTGACCTCTGTTTTCCTAGTTTTCTTGACGTCCTTTACGTTGGTTTGCTGAATTTTAAAAACCTCATAATAATCCGCAGAATTAAATGTAGTCTAGTGATAGAAAAAACGACGTGCTGCCTTTAAGTTAACATACATTCATGTCCTAGTTTGTACAGTGCAGCTAAGATGAGGGTCTGTTTCTCAATATTAAATTTCAGTACTTTATAGACTCAAGAGATTATACTTGATTTCAAAGCCTTTCACAATAGTTTGTAGTTTACCAAACTCAATTTCCAATTTCCTTATGAATAATTCCTTTAAGTGAAGTAAAACATTGTTTATAGGGTTTTTTAGTATTTTATTTCATCACATGGAAAATAAGATCGTTACATAGTACTGGTATTTCATAAAAAAGCCTAGAGTAGTTTATATTTACAAATGATGTTTGAGTTGGAGTGAAGAAGTCGTTGATATCCAGTTTAAGTACGCTTTTTTCTCTGCATCTTGCACAATATTGGTCATAGTATTCCTTCACACAATCGGTAAGCAAATTGTTGTATTGCATGACAATGTTGAAAAATTCCATCAAGATGAAAAGCGTGAAGAGCTCCGGATGTTTAAGTATTAGTCTCTCTCCTCCAATAGGTATGTAGAAGAGTTCAAGAAGTCCAAGCTGATTTGCAGGGAACTCATCTACTCTATCCTTGAGATCAATGAGGTATTGGCGAAGTGAAGTCCATTGACTGTTATCTAACTCCAACTGATTTTGTCCACTGCATCGGAAGATTATTTTCGCTTGAAATGTCAGCGGGTCAAATCCAAGTATTGCTTTGCTTTTGTGGAAGCCTGCATCAAGATAGTATGTATAGTTCAGCAAGAGGTTTTTCTCATAGATCCGTTGTTTCTCTCGATTCTTTTTTAGTTTCTTCTCTTTCTTGTTCACTTTTCTGGCTGAAGTAGCCTTATCAGTCTGGCTGGCCTTTTCATGCTTCTGACTGACTGACGAAGTTACTGGATCTGCTCCGTTCATTTTAAATGACTGCTTCTAGTAGTAAAACTAAAGATGTATATTTGTTACACCAGCATATATATTCACTTCTCTGCATTTACGGATGGAGTGGGGGCAAGTTCAATATGTGTTGATAATTCTATTGCATAAGTAAACAGGTTTAGCCCTTGAATGCCGTAATGTTGCTTACTCTCATGATTTGAATTCAAAGATAAGAAAGTGCTATGGAGTTAAGATTTGAACCACCAAGCTAACAGGAGTAGGAGTCAGTAACAGGAAATGACACTTTGCTCCGTATTTCCTTTAGAATTTTTAGGAGTACTGCTGGGCTACAATAGATTGCTTCTAGGCTAATTAGCTGTCTTTTTATCTGTTAAACTATCTATTTAGCTGTCACTTTTGCTGATGAGCTGTCTATCTTATGTGTAATGCTGTCTTTTAAGCCGATTCCCTGTCTGTTTAGCTGATATGCTATCCTCTTGAGCTGTCTATTTAGCTGTCACTTTTGCTGATGAGCTGTTCATTATATGTATAATGCTGTCAATGCAGCTGTCTATTTAGCTGATGCCCTGTCTGTTTAGTTGTTATGCTGTCTGCTGAGCTAACCGTTTAGCTGATAAACCCGTCTATTTAGCTGGTAAGTGGTCTATGTAGCTTTCTTTTTAGCTGATGCCCTGTCTGCTTAGTTGATATGCTATCTCTTTAGCTGTCTGTATAGCAATCTTTAGTTAATAAGTTGAGCGTTTGACCCTACGTGCTATCTGCCATTCGGTAAATTCATTTGATTGTTGGTAATTTTCTACCCATAAAAAAATTCTTACTTTCCATACAGTTGCAGTCAGCTTTTTTTTTACATTTACTTTAAATGTCATATGCTCATCACGATTTACGTTAGGCTTATTGGTTACCAAGACTGCATGTTGATCATCTTCCAAGTTATTCGTAGGCATACATGGGTCAGATAAGAATCTTCACGTCTATGTTGCTCTTCTGGTGAACAAATCTTGATTAGGAGCAAGCCATTGTTATTTGCTCGAGAGTTAATTGATCTTATTTCACACTGATGCATTCTTCATAAGAATGAGTCAAGTCACCATTCTTTTTTATCTGCGTCAGTTTTTCTCTTGACCTCTGTCTATCTAATCTATAGGATCCTCTTTCTACAGCAATTCGATTTCAGTTCTCTACGTTTTCATGTCTTCATAGGATTTGCGGCCTATGGGACCCTTATTGCCCACTATAATGTTTCATTGCATTGAAATTATGTTGCTACACTTATGAACTCATCCAATATGCCCAAAAATCATATGATCCCATGGATCAGCCATTTGAATCATTTTGTAAAGCACAAACTTGTTGAATAAATCTCTACTTCATGCAAACCATTGCTAGGGCCTTAACATGAATTTCAGTTTGCTTGTAGCAGCATTTTGTTTGTCTGCATCATCATCACTTATTTCTTAAAGCAGTTTCTATATTTCATTCTCTGATTGTACTATTATGTGGAAATATGGCACTATATTCATTCATTTTTTTTCTTTACTATAGGATGCTCATTGGTTTTGTTCAAAAATTCTAATAATTTCTTCCAAGACGAGTTATTTTTTCAAATTAATGATCTTGTAGTACATGAGATGGTGATAATTTTGTTCGTTCATCATATGATTTGTCCCTTTTGATAAGTGCTTGGGTCCATTTTTCAGATCACTATGTTGAGATGTATGTTTTGGGTATCTATTCTCAATTTGAGATTATTTATGGATGTTGTATAGGAAAGATATTACGGTTTATGGCTTCTGGAATGCTACTCTGCATTTACGGATGGAGTGGGGGCAAGTTCAATATGTGTTGATAATTCTATTGCATAAGTAAACAGGTTTAGCCCTTGAATGCCGTAATGTTGCTTACTCTCATGATTTGAATTCAAAGATAAGAAAGTGCTATGGAGTTAAGATTTGAACCACCAAGCTAACAGGAGTAGGAGTCAGTAACAGGAAATGACACTTTGCTCCGTATTTCCTTTAGAATTTTTAGGAGTACTGCTGGGCTACAATAGATTGCTTCTAGGCTAATTAGCTGTCTTTTTATCTGTTAAACTATCTATTTAGCTGTCACTTTTGCTGATGAGCTGTCTATCTTATGTGTAATGCTGTCTTTTAAGCCGATTCCCTGTCTGTTTAGCTGATATGCTATCCTCTTGAGCTGTCTATTTAGCTGTCACTTTTGCTGATGAGCTGTTCATTATATGTATAATGCTGTCAATGCAGCTGTCTATTTAGCTGATGCCCTGTCTGTTTAGTTGTTATGCTGTCTGCTGAGCTAACCGTTTAGCTGATAAACCCGTCTATTTAGCTGGTAAGTGGTCTATGTAGCTTTCTTTTTAGCTGATGCCCTGTCTGCTTAGTTGATATGCTATCTCTTTAGCTGTCTGTATAGCAATCTTTAGTTAATAAGTTGAGCGTTTGACCCTACGTGCTATCTGCCATTCGGTAAATTCATTTGATTGTTGGTAATTTTCTACCCATAAAAAAATTCTTACTTTCCATACAGTTGCAGTCAGCTTTTTTTTTACATTTACTTTAAATGTCATATGCTCATCACGATTTACGTTAGGCTTATTGGTTACCAAGACTGCATGTTGATCATCTTCCAAGTTATTCGTAGGCATACATGGGTCAGATAAGAATCTTCACGTCTATGTTGCTCTTCTGGTGAACAAATCTTGATTAGGAGCAAGCCATTGTTATTTGCTCGAGAGTTAATTGATCTTATTTCACACTGATGCATTCTTCATAAGAATGAGTCAAGTCACCATTCTTTTTTATCTGCGTCAGTTTTTCTCTTGACCTCTGTCTATCTAATCTATAGGATCCTCTTTCTACAGCAATTCGATTTCAGTTCTCTACGTTTTCATGTCTTCATAGGATTTGCGGCCTATGGGACCCTTATTGCCCACTATAATGTTTCATTGCATTGAAATTATGTTGCTACACTTATGAACTCATCCAATATGCCCAAAAATCATATGATCCCATGGATCAGCCATTTGAATCATTTTGTAAAGCACAAACTTGTTGAATAAATCTCTACTTCATGCAAACCATTGCTAGGGCCTTAACATGAATTTCAGTTTGCTTGTAGCAGCATTTTGTTTGTCTGCATCATCATCACTTATTTCTTAAAGCAGTTTCTATATTTCATTCTCTGATTGTACTATTATGTAGAAATATGGCACTATATTCATTCATTTTTTTTCTTTACTATAGGATGCTCATTGGTTTTGTTCAAAAATTCTAATAATTTCTTCCAAGACGAGTTATTTTTTCAAATTAATGATCTTGTAGTGCATGAGATGGTGATAATTTTGTTCGTTCATCATATGATTTGTCCCTTTTGATAAGTGCTTGGGTCCATTTTTCAGATCACTATGTTGAGATGTATGTTTTGGGTATCTATTCTCAATTTGAGATTATTTATGGATGTTGTATAGGAAAGATATTACGGTTTATGGCTTCTGGAATGCTACTTTTTTTATGGAGTTTATGTATGATGGATGTAGAAATCATCGTGGTGGTCCTAATGAGTAGGAATATAGACGAATTTTCATTGATAAATTTTGGGTACGTACTGAAAGGAAGAAACTCATATAGAAAAAAGTGAATGCGCTAGGTCATTGACATTAGGGGTTTGTTGGTATTATGGTATTATTCTTTGTTTATGCTCATAATGCATGGGAAAATATTTTTGGTCCTATATGGTGGCATTAAATGCATGCACTAGATTGAATGAATTTTTATATTTACTTTGAATTAGGTGTTGTTATTGTGGGTCTGTATTATTTATTTTAGATAGTTTCATGATTGTCAGTATAATATAGAGTAAAACTTCTATTTTATGCTTGTCTCATATTCTACACAGTATGTATGGTTTTTTGACATTTCCGAATTTCTCTAGGTATATTTTCATTTAGAACTTGTTGATGTTTTTTGAGTATGATAATCTTTAATTTGTTATCTCCTTAGGAAAATGATGCTTGAATGGGGCCGTTAAGTTGATACTTTTCGGATGCATATTATCGCTTTTAATGCCTATATGTTTGCATGAGAATTTACAAATCTCATACTTTGTGTGCTTGTATTAAGCGTAAAGCCACTTCTGCTATATTCATATACATTTTCAATATTTGTGCATTAAGTAAAATACGTATTTACTACATTTTAAATATACTGGATTTATCATCATAGCGATTTGAGGGTATACTCATTAACATATTCAAGTATTATTTTCACATAAGTACAATATATTCTTGTTGAGTTTTTTCTTATCAGAATTTTTTTCTGCTGGATGCTTGGTTGAATATTTATAGGTTTGAAGAAGATCTAATTAGTTTTCAACATAAAGGGTATGTTTTGGGTTGGCGCACTGCTACTATCGATCACTTAGGCTAATGTTTATGTAAGATAGTTCGGTATAGATAACGATGTGTGGAAGCATATGAGTTTATGGTATGCTATTTTTAGATCGATCTCATCGTATCTTGTATAGATAAGTAGCATATGTTATAAAGTGTTCTTGATAAGGATGGTCACGAGTCATTGTAGGATGTTAAGATATGATCATTACTTTCAGGAGGTGTTTGTCTGCTGGTAATTTGATGAACAGATGTATACTTGAGTTAAATGAGCTAATGAGGGGTTTTTTCTGTCTCCCATTAGATATTTTTGAATGGTAGAATTGAGTGTTTGATATTTGAGAGTATCAGATATGCTAGGAATGTTTAGGTTTTTTTTTGGTTTATTGTTTGAGGTATTTGTTTACTTGAGCAGTGTGAGATTAGTTGTTAAAATAAAAAGATTGTGTTTCTTTCTAATAGATATAATTTATTGAGTAATGCTATTTTTTGTTATATATATAAATAAATGTTCATACAATTTACAGGACATCTAATATATGGGTTGATATATTTATGAATTCTATAGCATATTGAAGGTTTATTCAGCTGCACTATTTCTGCTTTAGGACCAAATGTATAGTAAGTCCTCTCACGTCTATTTTAATGTTTATTATACAATTTATATAGCAATTCAATATCCTCAGCATATGATTGTAGCTTATGTCCCCTTCACTCTAGTGCAAACTGTTGATGTTTCAATTCGAATTTCGTTTTCGTTGCATTTTATGAGAATAGTATGTTCCTTGATGAATTACTGGTGAGGATTTCCCGATACATTCTAATAGCGCTGGCAACGACGTGCTGCCTTTAAATTAACATACATTCATGTCCTAGTTTGTACAGTGCAGCTAAGATGAGAGTCTGTTTCTCAATATTAAATTTCAGTACTTTATAGACTCAAGAGATTATACTTGATTTCAAAGCCTTTCACAATAGTTTGTAGTTTACCAAGCTCAATTTCCAATTTCCTTATGAATAATTCCTTTAAGTGAAGTAAAACATTGTTTATAGGGTTTTTTAGTATTTTATTTCATCACATGGAAAATTAGATCGTTACATAGTACTGGTATTTCATAAAAAAGCCTAGAGTAGTTTATATTTACAAATGATGTTTGAGTTGGAGTGAAGAAGTCGTTGATATCCAGTTTAAGTACGCTTTTTTCTCTGCATCTTGCACAATATTGGTCATAGTATTCCTTCACACAATCGGTAAGCAAATTGTTGTATTGCATGACAATGTTGAAAAAATCCATCAAGATGAAAAGCGTGAAGAGCTCGGGATGTTTAAGTATTAGTCTCTCTCCTCCAATAGGTATGTAGAAGAGTTCAAGAAGTCCAAGCTGATTTGCAGGGAACTCATCTACTCTATCCTTGAGATCAATGAGGTATTGGCGAAGTGAAGTCCATTGACTGTTATCTAACTCCAACTGATTTTGTCCACTGCATCGGAAGATTATTTTCGCTTGAAATGTCAGCGGGTCAAATCCAAGTATTACTTTGCTTTTGTGGAAGCCTGCATCAAGATAGTATGTATAGTTCAGCAAGAGGTTTTTCTCATAGATTCGCTGTTTCTCTCGATTCGTTTTTAGTTTCTTCTCTTTCTTGTTCACTTTTCTGGCTGAAGTAGCCTTATCAGTCTGGCTGGCCTTTTCATGCTTCTGACTGACTGACGAAGTTACTGGATCTGCCCCGTTCATTTTAAATGACTGCTTCTAGTAGTAAAACTAAAGATGTATATTTGTTACACCAGCATATATATTCACTTCTCTGCATTTACGGATGGAGTGGGGGCAAGTTCAATATGTGTTGATAATTCTATTGCATAAGTAAACATGTTTAGCCCTTGAATGCCGTAACACACCTACAACTCGAGTTGATTTGTGAGCAGAAGGAGGTGAAGGGCCTTACAGGGCTTCTCCCCAGCCTGCCCCGTGGCATGCATGCATGATGATCCTCGTAGAGATGCAGAATAACCTTCTACCCAGCCTACCCCATTGCCGCGCAGGCATCAATGACCGGTCATCATGCGTTATGACGCGTCATAATGCATGATGATGGGTCATCATGCCTGCATGGCAATGGGGTAAGCTGGGTAGAAGGTTATTCTGCATCCCTGCGAGGATCATCATGCATGCATGCCACGGGGCAGGCTGGGGAGAAGCCCTGTAAGGCCCTTCACCACCTTCTGCTCACCAATCAACTCAAGTTGTAGGTGTGAAAGAGAAGACTACCTTGAGTTCGTCAGGCAATTGGGTTAGCAGGTGCGAAAGAGAAAACATATTGGTGTGAAGTTGACCAAAGTTCAACTGCTAAACAGGCAACTCATGATCGTATCAGACGGCTCAACTGATCGGTGATTGTGGATAACCCTCTTTGCATGATAAAGAGACCAGTCGATCATATGATACTGAAACATAGACATTTGATAGCTAATATAATGTACATATATAGACACATTTGTCCATGATATTTAATCATTTCAAAGGTTGTGAGTAATGTTGCAGCCTCAAGTCTTCCAAACCATTCAAACATCTTCTGAAAATGGATCAATGACAGATTTTTAGTCAGTTGGAGGTATCAAAATTTTACTCAATTGTTCAATGATAGGGAAAAATCGTTCCAGTCATAGCATATCCCGGATAATCCAAAAGGGTTGATCATACATGAGACCACCAAGATGATTCAATATACTTAATAAGTTCCACTATAAACCCTTAATACATCGACTAAGCAACAGGCTGAACTAATTCATGTTAAGGCCCTAGCAATGGTTTGCATGAAGTAGAGATTTATTCAACAAGTTTGTGCTTTACAAAATGATTCAAATGGCTGATCCATGGGATCATATGATTTTTGGGCATATTGGATGAGTTCATAAGTGTAGCAACATAATTTCAATGCAATGAAACATTATAGTGGGCAATAAGGGTCCCATAGGCCGCAAATCCTATGAAGACATGAAAACGTAGAGAACTGAAATCGAATTGCTGTAGAAAGAGGATCCTATAGATTAGATAGACAGAGGTCAAGAGAAAAACTGACGCAGATAAAAAAGAATGGTGACTTGACTCATTCTTATGAAGAATGCATCAGTGTGAAATAAGATCAATTAACTCTCGAGCAAATAACAATGGCTTGCTCCTAATCAAGATTTGTTCACCAGAAGAGCAACATAGACGTGAAGATTCTTATCTGACCCATGTATGCCTACGAATAACTTGGAAGATGATCAACATGCAGTCTTGGTAACCAATAAGCCTAACGTAAATCGTGATGAGCATATGACATTTAAAGTAAATGTAAAAAAAAAGCTGACTGCAACTGTATGGAAAGTAAGAATTTTTTTATGGGTAGAAAATTACCAACAATCAAATGAATTTACCGAATGGCAGATAGCACGTAGGGTCAAACGCTCAACTTATTAACTAAAGATTGCTATACAGACAGCTAAAGAGATAGCATATCAACTAAACAGACAGGGCATCAGCTAAAAAGAAAGCTACATAGACCACTTACCAGCTAAATAGACGGGTTTATCAGCTAAACGGTTAGCTCAGCAGACAGCATAACAACTAAACAGACAGGGCATCAGCTAAATAGACAGCTGCATTGACAGCATTATACATATAATGAACAGCTCATCAGCAAAAGTGACAGCTAAATAGACAGCTCAAGAGGATAGCATATCAGCTAAACAGACAGGGAATCGGCTTAAAAGACAGCATTACACATAAGATAGACAGCTCATCAGCAAAAGTGACAGCTAAATAGATAGTTTAACAGATAAAAAGACAGCTAATTAGCCTAGAAGCAATCTATTGTAGCCCAGCAGTACTCCTAAAAATTCTAAAGGAAATACGGAGCAAAGTGTCATTTCCTGTTACTGACTCCTACTCCTGTTAGCTTGGTGGTTCAAATCTTAACTCCACAGCACTTTCTTATCTTTGAATTCAAATCATGAGAGTAAGCAACATTACGGCATTCAAGGGCTAAACCTGTTTACTTATGCAATAGAATTATCAACACATATTGATCTTGCCCCCACTCCATCCGTAAATGAAGAGAGGTGAATATATATGCTGGTGTAATAAATATACATCTTTAGTTTTACTACTAGAAGCAGTCATTTAAAATGAACGGAGCAGATCCAGTAACTTCGTCAGTCAGTCAGAAGCATGAAAAGGCCAGCCAGACTGATAAGGCTACTTCAGCCAGAAAAGTGAACAAGAAAGAGAAGAAACTAAAAAAGAATCGAGAGAAACAGCGGATCTATGAGAAAAACCTCTTGCTGAACTATACATACTATCTTGATGCAGGCTTCCACAAAAGCAAAGCAATACTTGGATTTGACCTGCTGACATTTCAAGCGAAAATAATCTTCCGATGCAGTGGACAAAATCAGTTGGAGTTAGATAACAGTCAATGGACTTCACTTCGCCAATACCTCATTGATCTCAAGGATAGAGTAGATGAGTTCCCTGCAAATCAGCTTGGACTTCTTGAACTCTTCTACATACCTATTGGAGGAGAGAGACTAATACTTAAACATCCGGAGCTCTTCACGCTTTTCATCTTGATGGATTTTTTCAACATTGTCATGCAATACAACAATTTGCTTACCGATTGTGTGAAGGAATACTATGACCAATATTGTGCAAGATGCAGAGAAAAAAGCGTACTTAAACTGGATATCAACGACTTCTTCACTCCAACTCAAACATCATTTGTAAATATAAACTACTCTAGGCTTTTTTATGAAATACCAGTACTATGTAACGATCTAATTTTCCATGTGATGAAATAAAATACTAAAAAACCCTATAAACAATGTTTTACTTCACTTAAAGGAATTATTCATAAGGAAATTGGAAATTGAGCTTGGTAAACTACAAACTATTGTGAAAGGCTTTGAAATCAAGTATAATCTCTTGAGTCTATAAAGTACTGAAATTTAATATTGAGAAACAGACTCTCATCTTAGCTGCACTGTACAAACTAGGACATGAATGTATGTTAATTTAAAGGCAGCACGTCGTTGCCAGCGCTATTAGAATGTATCGGGAAATCCTCACCAGTAATTCATCAAGGAACATACTATTCTCATAAAATGCAACGAAAACGAAATTCGAATTGAAACATCAACAGTTTGCACTAGAGTGAAGGGGACATAAGCTACAATCATATGCTGAGGATATTGAATTGCTATATAAATTGTATAATAAACATTAAAATAGACGTGAGAGGACTTACTATACATTTGGTCCTAAAGCAGAAATAGTGCAGCTGAATAAACCTTCAATATGCTATAGAATTCATAAATATATCAACCCATATATTAGATGTCCTGTAAATTGTATGAACATTTATTTATATATATAACAAAAAATAGCATTACTCAATAAATTATATCTATTAGAAAGAAACACAATCTTTTTATTTTAACAACTAATCTCACACTGCTCAAGTAAACAAATACCTCAAACAATAAACCAAAAAAAAACCTAAACATTCCTAGCATATCTGATACTCTCAAATATCAAACACTCAATTCTACCATTCAAAAATATCTAATGGGAGACAGAAAAAACCCCTCATTAGCTCATTTAACTCAAGTATACATCTGTTCATCAAATTACCAGCAGACAAACACCTCCTGAAAGTAATGATCATATATTAACATCCTTCAATGACTCGTGACCATCCTTATCAAGAACACTTTATAACATATGCTACTTGCCTATACAAGATACGATGAGATCGATCTAAAAATAGCATACCATAAACTCATATGCTTCCACACATCGTTATCTATACCGAACTATCTTACATAAACATTAGCCTAAGTGATCGATAGTAGCAGTGCGCCAACCCAAAACATACCCTTTATGTTGAAAACTAATTAGATCTTCTTCAAACCTATAAATATTCAACCAAACATCCAGCAGAAAAAAATTCTGATAAGAAAAAACTCAACAAGAATATATTGTACTTATGTGAAAATAATACTTGAATATGTTAATGAGTATACCCTCAAATCGCTATGATGATAAATCCAGTATATTTAAAATGTAGTAAATACGTATTTTACTTAATGCACAAATATTGAAAATGTATATGAATATAGCAGAAGTGGCTTTACGCTTAATACAAGCACACAAAGTATGAGATTTGTAAATTCTCATGCAAACATATAGGCATTAAAAGCGATAATATGCATCCGAAAAGTATCAACTTAACGGCCCCATTCAAGCATCATTTTCCTAAGGAGATAACAAATTAAAGATTATCATACTCAAAAAACATCAACAAGTTCTAAATGAAAATATACCTAGAGAAATTCGGAAATGTCAAAAAACCATACATACTGTGTAGAATATGAGACAAGCATAAAATAGAAGTTTTACTCTATATTATACTGACAATCATGAAACTTTCTAAAATAAATAATACAGACCCACAATAACAACACCTAATTCAAAGTAAATATAAAAATTCATTCAATCTAGTGCATGCATTTAATGCCACCATATAGGACCAAAAATATTTTCCCATGCATTATGAGCATAAACAAAGAATAATACCATAATACCAACAAACCCCTAATGTCAATGACCTAGCGCATTCACTTTTTTCTATATGAGGTTCTTCCTTTCAGTACGTACCCAAAATTTATCAATGAAAATTCGTCTATATTCCTACTCATTAGGACCACCACGATGATTTCTACATCCATCATACATAAACTCCATAAAAAAAGTAGCATTCCAGAAGCCATAAACCGTAATATCTTTCCTATACAACATCCATAAATAATCTCAAATTTAGAATAGATACCCAAAACATACATCTCAACATAGTGATCTAAAAAATAGACCCAAGCACCTATCAAAAGGGACAAATCATATGATGAAGAACAAAATTATCACCATCTCATGCACTACAAGATCATTAATTTGAAAAAATAACTCGTCTTGGAAGAAATTATTAGAATTTTTGAACAAAACCAATGAGCATCCTATAGTAAAGAAAAAAAATGAATGAATATAGTGCCATATTTCTACATAATAGTACAATTAGAGAATGAAGTATAGAAACTGCTTTAAGAAATAAGTGATGATGATGCAGACAAACAAAATGCTGCTACAAGCAAACTGAAATTTAAAACTATACTAAATATCAAGAACGCATAACAACAAACATTAAGATCTTTTTCCCTGCATCCATAGATTTGAACAATCAACATAGTAGTCTAACCGAACAAAATACATTGAAGACGATTCTTAAAGTACTATTACAATGAAACCGATAAAAGCAATAATATACAATAGCAATGAGTCACAAAACAAAGAAACGACGTATCCAAGCAAAAAGAAACTGAAAACGATCAATGTAAATAATAATCAGCAAACTATAACAGGCGCATCTTTGAATGGACATTTATGAAAACACGTCTCAATGCCGCGCATCACGTTACCCGCGGCCAATGGCCAACACAACAAAAAAAAACCGCCTCAATCAAGCAAAACCATATTGCAATGCAGTGTATGCCACGCCACTTCTCTTCCACGCTGCAGATTCCGATGCCCTAAAACTCCCGCCAACAGGAGTGGCACATGCCACGCATCCCCAAAGACAATTTCCATGCCTTACAGCATTCACCGCCGAACAAATCTACACCCCAATCACGATCCTCCAAAAAGCGACGCAAATCATTCTGAATCGCCGACAAGTCCATCCATACTTAAAGACAGGCATCCTTTGATGAGCAACGCGGAAACTTAACCAAACGCTCACGAGACAAATTTCTACGGCTCATAACATCCGCCTCGGTGGAAACATACACCTCAGATTACTTCCTCCAACAAGCGACGCGCATCACATCTTCAATACCATCCATCTTTAACCACAGACATCAAACGAGGAGCAAAACGTACCTTAAGCAAGCACCCACTAAGTGAATTCTCACGCCTTAGAGCACCCATCGAAAGGTAAGCCCGTCGCTCATCCATAATGCAAAGTCACCCGTCTATAGCAGCGCCCTCTGTCCCCACGCAGCCACTCGCGCCATGAAAAACGTCCAGCACGCCTAACGTGATCAAGCGAATCGGTTATTTCCACACGCAGCCGTCTATCCTTAACCGCCGACGCCAATCGAAGAGCAACGCGCACCTTAAGCATGCACTCACGTAGTAAATTCTCATGCCTTAGAACGCAAAGTCACCCGCCTATAGCAGTGCCCTCCATCACCATCTACTCCCATCATAAAAACTTCCGGTGCGGCTAGCATGATCAAGCGAATCGGCATTTTCACACGCGGCCGTCTATCCTTAACCACAGACATCAAACGAGGAGCAAAAAACGTACCTTAAGCAAGCGCCCATGAAGTAAATTCCCATGATAGAATACGCGCTGACAGACAAGTCCATCACCCATCAATATCGCAGTCATCCATCTATACAAACGCCCGCCGTCACCGCGAAGCCAATCGCACAAAAAAAAAACGTTCAGCACGCCTAATGTGATAAAGTAAATCGCTCGACCGGAAGCCCCTCAGTAGTGAGATACGCTAGAAATTCTCAAGCCCTATAAGCAGTAAACCTATTGCCCAGAGCGCCGCCTATCAATAGAACTTCCCTAATTGATCAGCAACCCTAATACTTCAAGCTATCAACTCTAGACATGGACCTCCTAACATATACATTAAAGTAGCCGTGGGTTAAAAAACGATCTACCACTAGAAGCGTCAAAGACCCGAGAAGCACTTCCACCAAAGATCAATAACAAAACTACTTAAAGACTAGAAGCAATGAATATATGAAAAATCCTTCCACTATACAGAAATAACAACTATGAATAGTATAATTATCTACTTCAAAAAGCGTCAAGGCTTAAAACATAAATATTGACGCTATGTAAACACATGCTGAGAAATCTAGGTCTTTAATCTATTAATTGAAATATTTAGGACTATCCTAGACATGAATCAATTTTTTACTTTGTATGGGAGACTAGGAACCAACCACACCATATCGTGAAATGGATCTTTACTTATCTAAGGCCCATACATACTCATCCCAGGCACTCACCTATACCAAACTGATACACATACCCATATACCTAAGATCCACACCCTCGCCTCAACCATCCATGACATCCACACCTATTCCGGACTCATACCTTCTTATCTCAGGCACCTACCTATTCCACTCTAATATACACACCCATACACCCGAGACACACACCCTCGCCTCAACCATCCATGACATCCACACCTATCTCGGACTCGTGCCTTCTTATCTCAGGCACCCACTTATGCCACCCTAATATACTCACCCACACATCCAAGACACACACCCTCCCCTGGCAACCACCCAAAAGATCCATACCTATTCCGGACTCACACCTTCTTATCTCAGGCTCCTACCTAAACCACACTAATACACGCACCCACACACCAAAGACACACACCCTAGACCACATTTGAAATTTGTATGAAAAAAGTGGTCCAGAACGTACATTCTACCCCTACTTTTATCGATGAAAGTCAGAAACATTGTACTTTTGTCCTTAAACCAAATGTCCATATGAATGATTTCGTGAGGTTTATCTGGAATTTCAGTATTGTAAAATGGGGGCTTATAGGGTTGCCTTTCATATTTGGCAGTATTACAGGTGTTGCAATTGTTAATAATTTTGTTTATTTCGGTTTTCAAATTTGGATAGTAGAATTTCGGCTTGATTTCTCTATATACCTCGTCTATCCCTCTGTGATTATTTTTTTTTTATGTTCTCTCAAAATTTCTTCGTGTAGCTGACTTTGATCCTGACAATCAAACAAAAGATAGGGACACTTCACGACTCTTATTTTGGAATGGGGAGTAACCCATTTCAGATACTCATTTTGAAATACGCTAAAGATCTCAATATCCGGAATATAAACTGCCACTACTCCTTTGTTAGGAAAACGATTTTTTAAAATATAGGTCATAAATTTTTGATCGGGTTGTATTGAAGAAAATTCGATTCTCGTTCTGCCGAATATCTTACTCTTTTTTGTGGTATTTAATTTACCTTTCTTTATGATTATTTGATGACGCTACAGGTTTAATGGTTTATCGGAAATTTGAATATAAAGAGTGTTATCTTCTTCTGAGCTATGTACAGTAGCTGCAGCAGAGTTGAAATCTCCTTGGTTCATATTTACTTCTGGACGGGAAAGATCGTCTGCAACGATGTTGTCTTTGCCTTTAATGTATTCAACATTGTAATTATATTCTTTCAGTTGCAACTTCCACCTTTGTAGTTTTGGATTTGGCTCTTTGAGATTGGCCACCCAAGTTAACGGTTTGTGGTCTGTTCGAATTGTAAAGCTTGTACCATAAAGGTATGGTCGAAAATACTTCACAGCCCAGACGATTGCCAATAACTCTTTTCCAATAACAGTATAATTCGTCTCATGTCCATTGAGCGTTCGACTGGCGTAACAGATGGGGTGCCCTTTTTGAGACAGCAGAGCCCAAAGTGCATAATTAGAAGCCTCCGTTGTAAGCACGAACTTTTCGTTGAAGTCAGGGTATTTGAGAATTGGATCAGTTGTAATTAGAAGTTTCAAGTTGTCAAAAGCATCGACAAAGTCTCGATCCTGCGGGTTTATTTTTGCTCCCTTTTTTAAACGTATTGTGAGAGGCTTTGCCACCCTCGAGAAATCCTTGATGAATTTTCGATAATAGTCAACTAAGCCGAGAAACTGTTTGATTTGCTTTGTGGATTTTGGAATTTTGAAGTTTAATATTGCTTGAATTTTAAGAGGATTTGGTTTTATACCTTCTGTAGTAACAATGTGGCCCGAAAATTCGGTTTCATGTTTCAGAAATTCCGACTTGTCCACTTGAATTTTGAGATTATATTTTCGTAATGTTTTAAAAATTTCCTCTAATGAAGTTATATGTTCTTCTAAGGATGTACTGAAGATGATAACATCATCGAGATATACGAAACAAATTTTGCCAATATATGGTTGCAATATATTATTCATAAGCCTCTGGAAGGTGGCGAGGGCATTTTTGAGTCCAAAGGGCATCCTTGTAAACTGATAATGACCACTGTTGGTTGAAAATGCTGTTTTGCGGATGTCTGATTCTAGGATTTCGATTTGATGAAATCGTTTTGCAAGATCGATTGTTGAGAGAGAATCTGCCAAGTTTGTCCAGTATTTCATCTATATTGGGGATCGGAATTTTGTCATCAATAGTGATTTCATTGAGTTTCCTGTAGTCTACTACAATCCTCCATTTACGCTCGCCTGAGGCATCCATTTTCTTTGGAACAACCCAGAGCGGCGAAGAGTAGGGCGAAAAGCTATGTCGAATAATTTTTTGTTCAGGCATTTCTTGTATCTGTTTATCAACCTCACGTTTATGTATTTCAGGGTACCTATAAGTTTTTGTGTAAATGGGGCTATTATTTGTAGTCTTAATTTCATGTTTGATACTATGTGTAAACGTCAAATTTGTGCCTTCTTTATAAAACAATTGGGGATATTTTGATAATAACTTATTAAGTTCGGGTTTTTCTTCGTTGTTCAAATGATTTGTCGAATTGATTCCAACGGTTGGATTTGCGCAGATGGCTCAAAGTGTTCGAAATGCGTTAGACTATTGCAGTTAATTTCAGTCAAGTTATTATACTCTTCTTCTTCTTTATTGAAAATTAAGGGGATAGTTTTATTGTCTATGATTAGTTGTCTGTTGTATAAATCAATTTTAGTGGTATAATTAAGTAAAATATTGTTTCCTATAAGACCGTTGTAAAACTTATGGAAAGGTTTCTCCACAAATGTGAATTCGACATTTCCCCCGAATTCAGGAAATGGTTTCATCTTCACCAAGTAATTACCCACGAAATTAGAATCAACTGTGAAAATATTAAAATCATTAGTAACTTTACGCAGATGAGGTGCACAAATACCAGGCTCGATCATGCTCATGTTTACGCCCGTATCGATCACAAACCTGAGAGGTACATTAAAACTGTTTATTTGGATATAAGGTAATTTTCCGCAGCTGTTGCTGATTGGATTTCCGAGGCATTCACACGAAAATTTGAGAGATGTGCTTGAGTGGAATCTGATTTATCGACCTCCATTGTGATTGGTTGGCCGTATTTCCTAATGCGTGATTGTGAAGAATTATTAGTAGATGTTAGTGCATTTTGAAATTGCCAGGAGGAAGCATTTTGATATACATTTTGTGGGGGGACTAAAGCTATTAAACTGATTATTTCTTTCATTTTGGTTGGATTTAGCAAATTGATAATACTTGTTAGGCTGATTATGTTTATTGAAATTTTGTTTCTGTTTGTTACTTTTTTGTGATTGAAAAGTATTTTCTGACTTTTGACCAGTGGCGTTAAATTTAAAGCTCTGATTCTTGTTGGGATTTGAATTTAGAGTTGAGGGAGAATCTTGAGATACCTAAGTGGCATTGGTTTCCTGTATTACTATAAAGATAACCACCATCATTAAGTATCTGAAAAGCTTCCTCCAAAGAAGAAAGATTCCTGCAGAAAAGAATGGCTCAACAAGTTTATTTTTAAAAACTTCTAAAGCTAAACGTTTATTTGTTAATATCCGATCCTTCGGTTCCGAATCCTTCGTGACCTCACATTCTGTTTTTAAATTCAACTGCCATAATTTGGTTTGAACTTGATTATAAAAATTAGGTATATTAGTTTTTATGACTAAGCTTTTTAGTTCATCTAATAATTTGAAGCTGTGACGGCTATCGGAAAAGTTTGCGTTGAGTAAGGATTTCAGGTCATCCCAAACATATATGTGTGGATTTGACTGTACAATTACGGCCGCCTTCCCGACAAATTTCGTCTTTATTATTTCCAAAATGAATCGCTGTGAATCTTGGTCGTATTTAGCGAGGATCGGAACTAGCTGGTCTATCGCACTGGTAAATGATTTTAATGACTTACCGCTTCCGCCGTATTCCGTAATATGTTTGATGTAGTCCAAGGGACTAATTTGTAACTTAATTTTCTCCTCGTTTGGCACCTTGAAGTCAACAATGTTAATTTGTATTTGAGGAGATAAAGATGTAGTTACACCACATATACCATCAAAAATTATGATTGGTTTTCAGTTAAATCTTTTATTATTTGCCGTTTTATGCAAGAGCGCTCCAATATTGGACTCATTCTTTGTTACTCCCACCGGACCGAAAATTAAAAGTTTGTTTTTTGATTATTAGTTTCGTTCTAATCACTGTCAAAACATCACTTATTACACAACAGGGGTTCTCATTTAGGTTCAATTTAGAGTACGTACGTACTCAATACCGACTGCGCCAGTGAATGTTTAGCTCGTGAACTAATCACTTTTATGTTGTCTTGGAAAGCTCCTTTTATAAAACTGAAACACACTTTTAATAACTTACACTATGTTTATTTATACTTTTTACATTTATGTACATGTTTAATTAAGGGCATAACTATATTAGTTATCTAATTTATTATTATATTTATTTAGCGAACACATTATTTAATTATCTGGTGAACACTATAATATTTACACATTTTAAAAAGGATGTAACGGACCACTACATTCCAAAAAAAATAAGAACTGAGATCACTCAGTATAAATGCGAGTCGTTTTAAATCTTGGAACGAACTAACTAATTACAGTTACTTTAATCTATCGAGGACCACTCTTAATCTTTCCTGAGGAATGCATTAGATAAACATTCTTTGAAAAACAAAACATAAGATGATGGAACCTGATATCAATTATAAACACAAAGAGTTAAAGTCTCTTCAGATATGCTTAATTTGCTAATTGGAGTGTGCAACGTTGTTGCAAGCGATTTATTATACTTCTTGAGAAATGAAATGGATATGGACTTTGAAGTGTTATCATAATAATTTGTATATGATTAAGTTGAGAAGAACTAATCTGGAATTTGCTACGCATTTAAAATATAGAAAGACGTGAATTTGGATTTAACGTGGGTTGTTTGGATTCCTTTGGGTTTAGGGTTAGTGGTATGACAGATCAACACGTGCTACTTGTAGCAATAGGATACCTCAAAAAATTCTCCAATCAGACAATTATAATAGAACTCATTACAATTGATTCGATATGTCAACCATTTTGTAAATTAACTGATTATCCGAAACGAACATGAATTTTCTAGCAGCATTCAGAAGTTCAACGATACGTTTTCATATAAATCTCTCGCAATTTAAATCCGGTGTGTTGTTTGTGCTAAGTGTTTTTATTGGGAAGTGCTGATGTATCCAATTTTTTCAAAATGGAAGTTAGAAATAGTGAGAAAAATTGACCAGAAGATACCAATACAGATATTTGTTTTTAAATCATAGAGTAGTCGGGGACAAACGCAAAACTTATAAATCAAGCAAAAATGTGAAATGTGGAACTATGGACACAAGATTAGCTCTATTATCTATTATGTGACTCTTATTAAAATCCCAAGACTGTCCCTATATATCTCTATTATTACTCGCAAAACATATCTGGCTATTAAAAAAGTTGATAATCATAGATGAAAGCAAACAATCAACTTTGTAGTAAACGATACACAAATATCGAATAAAAGAATCTTATGTGAAATCGAATACTGATATAGGGTAAAAAACGTTGTAAGCGGAGGAAAAACTTCACAATCTCATCTCTAAATACGCACAAACTCCACTCCCTCTCAACGTCCTTCTACAAACTCTTGACGTTCATTTGAATTAAATTTCAAATATTTCAAAATCGTCAATAAAAATCGAAAATATAACGTTTAGTACGGATAAAGAGAAATGCGAAAGTTTTTTGTTCGTTCTGAATTTCATTAATCCTTCATTGAGTAATATTTGAATTCTGAAGGTGGAAGGTAACTAACTTACGACGGAATATGCCTCTATTTGTCGAAGCTCGAGAAGCTGACATGAGATACCATTGAGAAGTTTGTTCCCAAGATTGAACGTCGTAACGATATGAAACAACAACCATAACATATAATTTATACGTCGATTATTTTCCAATGTTTACTAATTAACACAAAAAAGATACACAATTATTTCCTATATACATTTGATTATATTAAAAGAACTTTATTCCGTAGAATAGCTACTTTTGACGCCTATTTGACGTCTTTTTGAGTACAATTGATCTTAATCTAGGTTCCTGAAATTTATACTTTTTACTTTTACCATAATCTTATCTCAACAGTTTTATTGCTTTATTACTTACATATTACTTAATTACTATTCGTCTCCTATTATTAGTCTAAGCAGGCTAGAAATGCAATTTCCTTCGTGTTCATTCAGCCGTAGGTGCGCAGGTACTCAGATTATCTCCATTGATTCAATAGCGTCTAATTTCCTTGGGTTAATTACGTTTTTTATTACACATACATTGATAATATCCATGGGATGATTTTCTCCCACGATATGCTTTGCTATCGCTGACTTAATCTGCGTATTCGGGCATTTTGTTGCAACTATCGCTTCTCTGATATGCTCGTTATATCTTACCGGTATGGTTTGCTTGGTTTGTCCAACGTATATTATGGCGCAGCTTCCACATGTAGTTTTGTATATCCCGCTCATTTCGTCCATCGTTTTCGGATCCTTACCAGATCCCAGCTGTACTGTTGTTGTGAGATTACGACTCGAAGATACCATTTCAATTTTGTGCCTCTTGAGTATCTTGCTAATATTTCGCGAGTGTGCTGAGTATGTAACTGCTATCCTCTTAGGTGTTTCGACTAACGGTTGTAAGGTCGAAAGATTATTCCCTGACTGCTTTTGCGTTTTTCTTTTTACTATAGCTTCAATACATTCTTTGTCGTATCCGTTTATTTTCGCCGTACCTAGGATGTATTCTTTTTCGCTGTTGTACCTTTCACTGTTCAAAGGCGTTGTTACCAGACGATGGGTTATGGCATGATATGTTGCCATTTTATATTGAAAACTATGCCCAGAGTCGCTCGTAATTGTGCGTTGTGTAGCCAAGGAAATCAAAAAATCAAATAAAACCACAAGTGATAAAACAGTAATAAATTCAACAGGGTTGATCCAAAAGGTCCAAGAAGTGAGAGATTTGAAACAGGATGAGATCATGGTATCCTTTGATGTCAAATTTTTATTTCCTAGCGTCCCAATAAAAGAAGCGCTGTACTTACTAGAAAAGTGACTCTTGAGCATTGATGATAGCAGGGAATGGACAGAGAAGATTAAATGTTACGTAAAATTGGCGCGGTTAAGCATGCATGAAAACTACTTCAAGTTCAGCAACAGATACTTCAAGACGACATCCGGTACAGCAATGGGCAGTCCGTTATCACCGCTTATGAGTGAGGTTTTCATGGCTCACATAGAAAGTCTAATTGAACAAGCAGGTGTTATGATTTAAAAGTTTACGTCCGAACGCGGAACCGACCTCTCATCGGTTCTAGACGTTAAGTCTGAGTAGTGCCAACGGATGGTACCAACCGGTCAACCAATCCGTGCACCGTAACCCATTCATGCGGTGGCTGGTTGTCGGCCAGCTAGATCGAAGAGGATTTTGGTCGCGGGTCTCCGAATGGGTTACGCTCATTTACATATTTTATCCACCTATACACGCCCGTTTTCAAACGCGTTACAAAACAAAACCATACGGAGAGGAAACCTATTCTACGTTACTCCGTATTTCTTCCTATGACCAGTCAAAAGAACAAAATCTAATTTTTGTTTCGCGTTCCCGAATTCCCGACGCGGTACCGAAAAGTATACTACGCTAACTCAACCCGACGAAAGCTACGTTAAAAAAAAAAATCAAAAACAACTAAGGTACCGCGTACCGCGCGCGACGTGAAACCGACCTCAGCGGATTCTTTTCAAACCCTACCCTCGCGACGGCATACTTACCCTGCACCTCATTTCCCGCTGAAAAGCAGAACTACTGGAAAGGAAAGTCGTTGTTAGTGTTAAGCAATTCATTTTCGTCTTTATTTTTTTATTCTTTAAAGAGAAATCCGGAGAAAATAGTTTTAAAATTATAATTCTTTCCAACTGAATTATCAAAGTTTAAAAATTATCTACTGGTATCATGTAAAAATTCTCTCAAATCAAATTCATTAATATCTAGGTATATATACATGCATGAGTGGCCGTTTACCCTTCTATACCTCATGAGAATAGGAATCGATTGTTCAATAAAAACATACATTAAATCGAAAAAAAAAACAATCCATTATTGGTTGTGTTTTAAAGTGTGAAACGTATACGTTTTCTGTTGTTATGCATAACAGTTAAATGGTAGTTAATGGTTGCTAGTATTGTTAGCATGATCCTGAATGTATGTAAGAATTGGCTTAGTGAAATAGAGCCCAGCTCAAATAAATCGTTCATAGATGCTAAAACTCAAAATTGAATATACCTTTTAATTCAAATCACAGAAAAATACATTCTATTTAAGAGACCAAATAAAAATGTGAAATCTGGTTTTTTTTTGAAACAAAATTGTAATTTTTGAATTTTACTGGTCATGAAATGGTCTGATTTATTTTCATTACTTAATTCATCTTTTTATACCAATTGGAGTTTAAACGTTATTTTAGCCAGACTATTCCCCAAACCGAATCCTTTACAATCTATTTATATTTGCTTCATGATCTGATGACCTTATTCTGAGTTTTTTACATCTTATTATTCACTTAAGATTAATTATCTTCTTTTTAACTTCATCAATGTAATATAATTACTTTTAATTAATATTAACGTGATAGATAAATATACACCTAAGTAAGAAATTATTTGTAATATTGATAAATATATACACGGAGAATTAAAAAAAAATAATATATTAAAATTAAATAATAGTTGAATCATTATTTATATATAAAACATTAACATTGTCTCTTCGAATATTAATATGTAATTTAATATTATTATATTATGCAACATCACATTATGTTTTTTTGTTTAATGTTCTTTTTGTTGTTTTCTGTGTTTTTTTAAAAGAAAATGAGACAAAATTTACGTAGGAATAGTGGGGATTGCGCACTTCCAACATTTATATGAAAGACTACATTCTCATCGTGAATATATTTTTTTTTGTTGTTATTATTCCCTCACCTTTTATATAATATGTTATTAGTTATGGACACTTCATTTATAACATGATGGAATGAATGCAGGGAAATTCAAGTATGACCTGAATTGTCTAAAACTTATTTTTCAGTTAAGTTTATAGTGAAAGCAGCTTTACAAATAGTTCTTTTGTAATATCCTCATCAAACGATCGATGATGAATTGGAATACGTTAGCCAAATGCAATTAGAATCGTTTCCTATTTCGTTGGGGTGAATCTAGAATTCTAGATATTTGATATTGCTTCTTACTTAGAACGAGCAAAGGTTAGCAAAATTGAAATTTCAATTAAGGTCTCTTTTGGAAATCAAGTTGTACTCAGGTATTTCATATCATCAATGATCATATCTCTATTCAATAAGTCTAATGTTGCGAACAAAAGGCTCAAATTTCATACTGCTGCCATAAATAAAACTGACTTATTTGGGTCCTTTAGTTTGTGTTACTGAATCTAAGGTTCTTTCTGGCTTAGTCTTTCAACTAATTCTTTTAAAACGAATAAGTCGGAAACATTAAAATTTTGAAAAAAAAATTTGAATCTGTCTTAACTATTGTAGCTTACTCTTAACCGACTCGTCAATTTTGATTAACACGTTTTAGATGTATAGTTTATGTGTATGCATGTTTGTGTGATGTTTATTTTCTATGTTTGGTACTCACTATATGGCCGTGGATGACCGCCGTAACTTGGCTCCTGTAATAGTGGAGTACGACCATTGCTCAATTCTTTGGCAGCTGTGGATAAAGTGTAATCCCAACTTGTATCTGAATCATTTTTTGTATCCGTTAAGTTTTTCGAACTTTGCATACTCAATTTTCAGAGTGCAACCTCCTGAATATATGTCGCTCCATGTAAATTGTCACGTGCTCTTGTGCTGATTCAAGACAGTCGAATTCAATCATCGTTTGTACTCCATTCTTTTTGAAGATTACAATTCTCTGCACTTGGCCGTGTGGGTGGCAAATCTTGTGTAGAACGTCCACTGTAATTGGATAAAATGGATTCATAATGGTGAACAGCAAAATATGGTTTAGTCTGGTTGTTACCGGTCGCTTTGTAAATTTGCCGCGTTGCTGGTTCTTCGTGTAAGTGAAACCGAATGGTGGAGATCTGAGAATCGAATTTTGGCTGTGCCGTCAGTTGTTTATTTTAGTTTCGAGCGTAGAAGACGTCGTGCCTAGCGCTTCTGTTAATCGCGAATAGTACAACTTAAACCGGAACTAGCGCCACGAACAAGTCCTCACATCGGCTGAGTGAGAGCGTACTTTCTTAGCCTTATCTTGTCCTCGAATCAAATCAGTACGTAGCCTGTCGTTATCTTGGTGCACTAGTGCACTGTTGTCTTTTGTTGACGAGCGCTACCCAGCTGTGACTTGACACGGTAGAGTAACTGGAATATCTCAACGGTGCTTCATGTAGATCGTGACATTCCGTACGAACGGAAAGTAAATGGGCACGCTATAGTTTCTGTAGTATTTAGTCTTGCTAATGTTGCGTGACGATTCTCTAAGGAAGCTTTAGTTATGTTGAAAACTTATTCCTTCCTCGAAAAAAACTTTATACTCACTTTGTTCACGAGATATGTCTTCACCATTGGTCACTTTTCACCGGCACTCACTACTCCACACAGCTGCCATGTGGCTGTCAAAATTTTGTTGGCATCCCACGATAAAATAGACGTGGGATATGCACTGGTCGCAACCAACGCAAAATGACAAGCCACCTAGCAGCAAAGTGTGTCGGTAGTGGTCACCAGCGGCGTCGCATGATTCATTACACAGGTTTGATGCCTAGATTTTGGGTACGGTACGTGGACGATATACTTGCAATAATACCAAAAGAAGAACTAGAGAATACATTCCAAAACATAAACAATATTCATCCGAAGATCAAATTCACAATGGAAGTCGAAGAAAACGGCGAAATATCGTTTTTAGATCTGAAACTCATCAGAAATGATAATAAAATTGAATTTGATATCTATAGAAAACCTACTAGTACACAACGCACAAGTACGAGCGACTCTGGGCATAGTTTTCAACATAAAACGGCAGCATACCATGCCATGATCCATCGTCTGGTAACAACGCCTTTGAACAGTGAAATGTACAACAGCAAAAAAGAATACATCCTAGGTACGGCGAAAATAAACGGATACGACAAAAAATGTATTGAAGCTATAATAAAAGAAAAACGCAAAAGCAGTCAGGGAATAATCTTTCGACCTTACAACCGTTAGTCGAAACACCTAAGAGGATAGCAGTTACATACTCAGCACACTCGCGAAATATTAGCAAGATACTCAAGAGGCACAAAATTGAAATGGTATCTTCGAGTCGTAATCTCACAACAACAGTACAGCTGGGATCTGGTAAGGATCCGAAAACGATGGACGAAATGAGCGGGATATACAAAACTACATGTGGAAACTGCTCCAAAATATACGTTGGACAAACCAAGCGAACCATACCGGTAAGATATAACGAGCATATCAGAGAAGCGATAGTTGCAACAAAATGCCCGAATACGCAGATTAAGTCAGCGATAGCAAAGCATATCGTGGGAGAAAATCATCCCATGGATATTATCAACCAACGCCAAGACTTTTCGCTTGCCGTTGGTCGTCAGGTATATGATTCGACGACAATGGAGGTGTGTGCTTGGTTGGCTTATTGTATATCGCTCGTAACAGAAAGTCCACAAAATACCAAAATAGTGTGTTATTGTTGTCGTAATTGGAGAAATTTCAAATAGCTATAATTTTCGTGAATATGATATAAATTTCATCAAACTCACAGAATATTAAGATCTTGTATAAGGCCACTTAAATATCGAGTTTTGTTGGGTTTGAAGGCAGTCATACGAGAAAATGTGTAATTCGATGATCATACTATTATTAAAAAAGTTGAACGAATTTTGATTTCTGAGTTATTTGTTATTGTTTCACTCATAAATATCTGCTTTATTAATTTTTTTCAGATTTTTTAGAACGCAGGTGTCCAATCGCGAGGGGGCACACATTTTTCGTGTATTTCCCCCCTGTGCCCCTACTGAAGCAAAAACTGTCAGTTTAAGAACTGTTTTGAAAAGCTGTCATAAAGAACTTTCATTTGATACTTATATCAGCCACAACTGATGAAATTTTTTTTTAAGGCCACTCCCCTGTACTGTAATCATCGATTCATGGCCTATTTTTTTGAACCCTAGAATGGTTACAAAGCCCTTTTGTTAGGCGCTCTGCTCTGCCTCCTTGACTTATTTCACCGATGAGAATTAATTGTAGGTACTCATCCTCAGTCATTCATTAAATTAAATCAAGGGTTACATGGATGCTCCTTAAACGTTGAAGATGGGGAAAAATAACTCAAAATTATTCAATCCTCGTATTTAAAACAGCCACTATTTTTCTTTACGATTACTGATACCACAAGCTGAGCAATTCTCAAAGATATTCATGATACCTATCATCCCTGAAATATTGATGCAAATCCTAGCAAGTCTTTAGTGTCTGGGTCGGTAAAAAATGCATATTGTTCCATAATTATATGTTTTCATAGTAATACAGCGCATATTGTCCCATAGTACTACAGGAAAATTCAAATCACTATAACTTTGCTAAATACGATCTTTGTGACTCTTTGAGAACAAGTCAACCTTATCAATAGTCATGTGCACTAAATTTTATTGAAATTTAGGTACCGTTAAGATTTTATTCAAGAAAACGTTAAATCAATGAATCATACTATTACTAACAAAGTTGAGTGAATTTCGACTTCTCACGTTTTTGTTGTTATAATACTTATTCATGATTTTTTTCAGATTTTTCGAATGAAAGGTGTCCAATCAGTAGGGGGAGGGGTGGTGGGCTACGTGAAAAGTTCGTACAATTCCCCTTCCACTGCCCCCCACGGTACTGATAATGCAATTTTATGACTTGTTTTGAAAAGATCTCATTAAGAACTTTCCAGTGACATCCTAGTCGACTACCAATGGTGAAAATTTTTTTTGAAGGGTCACCGCCCTATGTGGGGAGACCCCCCATTAACCCCTTTGAAAAAATTTTCACCCCAAAACTTTCAAGAAGTCACCACTTATGACCTTTCCACAAAGTTTAATGGCTGTAGCTTGTATAGTTTTGGAGAAAAAGTGCTGTAACATGCTGACGGACGGACACAGGTCGTGATTGCGATAGGGTTTTGTATTTTAGTACAAAACCCTAAAAATGACATCTTCTGAGTTTGAGCTCGTGGGATCAAAGGTTTCGATGAAGATACACATTTACAAGGTTTATTGAGGCTGGTTTTGCTGAGACGGAGCAGTCTACGTTTTGGTTGCTGAATAGCGATTACTAAATTATTTGTATTCATTCATAGCTAATCCTATTTTTCCTGTTTTATTTTAAGGTCTTTGTAAAAATTTTTTTACAAAGACCTACTAGTTTTGCGACCTGTCTGTCCACCCGCCCGTCCGTCTATCCGTGCGTCACAGCTAGTTTCCTCAGAAACTATAGAAGGTAGAATGCTCGAACTTTGTGAAAAGGTCAGGAGTAATGTTCTCTCAAAAGTGAAGGTCTTACCAAAAATTTAAAAATTTTTTAAGGGGGGTGCCCCCTACTAACGAATCAGCCCTTAACAATTGTTTTAAATCAAAGATAGCCGAATGGGTATCAAATAAAATGTCTTGATTAGAACTTTTAGAATCTGAAATAAAAAAATCATTTTATAAACCAGGGGGTCCAGGGGAAGGCAAAATGTACCAAAAATTTGTGTACCCCCCTCGCAATCAGACACCTTTGAGCCAAAAAATCTGAAAATTATCACGAATGTGTGCCTTTACGAGTACAAGGGCAACAAATATCTCAGAAATCGAAATTCGCTCAACTTTGCTAATAATAGTATGATTTCTAATTTCACATTTTCGCCTATAAAATCAAAACGGTATCTTCAAACTTATTGAAATGATATAGACTGATATAAGGTATTCGCGTTAACAAAATTTAACCGATATTGGATCATAATCAAGTGAATTATAGCCATTTCAATTGTGTGGAATTACAACTACAATAACACGTGTTTATGGTTGATACGTATTTCAAACTGACGCAGGCACTTTTATTTCCTTTTAATTTTCATGAAAATTTAAGGTATTGTGTTTAACATGAATATGTTCAATCGGTTGAGCATTCAGAAAAATCATTTAAGCTCGATCAAAATGGCGGCTACACTGTGCTTATGAGAGAAACTGTGCATCTTTTGCATAAATTTGAACGATTTCATATCCAAGTATTGGATGAATAGTTCAACATATCGATTTACGCTTTTAAAAAACTTGTTTCTAACCCTAGGATGTTTACAAAGGCCTTCTCGTAGGAGACTCTCCTGCTTACTCAACTTGTTTTCTTTGTTTTTGTTGCAGCTTATTATTGCTACATTAATTGTTATTCGTTTGTGTTTATTATTTAAAATAACTAGAGATTTTTTCTTGAAACGCCAACGGGCCTTGCTTTATTGTTTAAGCAGACGTGGCCTGCAAATATCAAATAAACAAAATAATTGACTATAATTAGAGATAGGTTGAACATGTACGTTAGAAATATTGTAATATTATACTGCTAGGATCAATTAAAGGTGTTTGGATAGCATTTTCAAGAATTTAGTTGATACATATTAATTGTAAGCTCAAAGTACACTCCTACGCTGTGTTTTTTGATTTGATGTAATTTTGAATATAGTTGGCTTGTTTTTTTTCTATTTTTTCCCAATTAATTGATAATATTTGGTGGTTTTCATTTGATGTATTTTTGTGAACTTTAATGTTTTAAAACTTACCATATGTTTTTATAAAACTAATAGCTGTTGAATCAATAAAGTGCATTTGAATTTGAATGAATCGTAGGTTAATAAGTACAAGATGCTTTTGATGTGACCGTCTACCATTTTCGATAAATATCAGTTATTTTCGTTATGTTCAGAGTAAAATTATGTTAAATGAATGCGATATAGAACAGTAATTGGTCAAAATATTCTAACTATGAATCTCGGCAAAAACAACTTACAATAGAACACGCAAATTATATCTTAAAACGAAAAGACATAAGCAAGCTTCGTTATTTAAATAGCAGACTTTCATGTAGAATGGGTAAAATAGCTAACATTTAAAGTTTCTAATGCAACAGAAAAATGTTTTTAATCGAAACGTTCCCGGTTTCGAAAGTTTAAAAGCTCATGGAAGCCACAATTGTTATTGAGTTATGATAACGTGAGTACTAGGATCTAAGTTAGCAAGTTTGTTTATGTTCAAATTTTTACGATTATCTACGATAGCTCTTCCAACCAATAAGTCTTCAGGAGTTTTTGTTCATCTGTAGTATCAGTGTTTCATTACAAACTCAAGCGCCAAAAAGAGTTCTAAACAGGATCATTGATTATAACTTTCATTCTAATTTTATTTATGGTCAATCATAATTCCAGTAGCGTGAAAACCTAATTGCTTATCGTAATTTAGTTGGCACTATGTGGCATTTATCTCTTCGGCTGATTTTGCCAACTGGGATGTTTTTGATTGGAGTACCCCCTCCAGTAAACTCAGATGTACTCTCTGAATCCACCTCCCTATTTACACAAAACCATTAATGCCGCATTTGTCTCTACAATTGGCTTCTTCAGGCACTTTGAAGTGCTTCAAGATTGAAAATCAATGCGCAGAAGTGCAAAACAATTTTGTTTCCTACAACGTTACAGGGCGCCATTCAAGAGCTGAAACGTAATTAAAAGGTAATCCACATTATGGCTGGTGAGGGTAGTTCAGAACGGGTTCCACATAAATCCTGTAATTGATACTTGGATATTCTTTTCAATTAGTATCTATTCTATACTGAATATGTCAAAATAATGGTTAGTAAAGCACCTTCGACAACTCTCTTATTCCAGAAATATGGATTAAATCGTCAAAGTTAACTATTATAAAACCCTTGTTAGATCAGTTTTCACATATGGATGTCAGATCTGGTACAACCAGAGTGCTAGAACTCAGGAAAGTATAAGAGCTTTCGAAAGGAAATGTCTTCGTGCATGTAATTGTTTGTACAGAAAGCCTCAAACGATTTGAATTTATCAAACTGCTAAAGTAACGAGAGTCGATAGCATCATATTGAGACTTCTTCGGAATCATATCGCAAGATCTATAATTTTGAGCAAAATCCGTGCATTTTACAGCCGTTCCACTTGTTGCACACTACCAGTACACCCTATGTATACTGGCATGCGCTGGGAGCTTGATATGATGTGTATCCTATATACACATCAAGGCTCCCGGGGAGAGAGATATTCCTGTATGATACTTACCTGCTACTACATTCTTGTCAGCTAGATCAGTGAAAAGGTTCTTTTGTTTAATGATTTAATTTTTATTTTATTCTTTGTTTGGTCATATAATAATACGTTCAGTTGACTATATTAATATTAATAACATATTTTCTATTGAATTCTTCCAATAATTAATTTATTACAGAGACGTATAAATTTCGAGCATTAATGGAGCTTGTAAAATTTTTGCGATATAAATTTACTTTGATTATTTTTGTTATTTGAAGGAAATGTATGATATTGCTTGATATCATATTTGAAACACCAATCAATTAAAGCTTTAACTGTTGCTCGGGCTGACGCCTTGTGCACGCAGTTATGTTAACGAATCGATTGATTATAATCCAACTGCTAGCCCCGGGCACAAAGCCTTGGGACGCTAATACTCGGGCTGATGCCTAGAGTACGCAGTTGAACGTATCCTTAATTCACTTATCCCGGGCTAAGTGCCTTGGGGTAGAATAAGCTCGGGGGCACGCCTTGAGCCAGTGAATGGAGAAATACTTCTTGATTTTCTTGTGTCTTTAATTTTCTTTTATACTATAATTATGCTGACTTTATTGCTTACCAACTAAAATAATGAAGAAAATTTACCATTTAAAAAAGATCAAAGCTCAACAACAAAACAGTTTAACGTTTAGTGCCATCTCTCTGTGACTGGTGCAACCACAAAGCTAAAGCTTTTACTCGATTTGCAATGCATGTAACCAATTCGTTCCGATGGGCGGTACGTTCGATTGCGAAGTCTTGTGTGTATATGTTTGATACTTAATACGAGTATGGATATACACCCACTTCTGCTAATCCATGATACGACTCCGTGCCCACAGATGCATTGATTACAATTCGGAGTTTTTCGTATGTATGTTGTCATTTACAGTACACAGAGAGGAACGACGGAACACGAACCGAGCAATATTTGGACTGCGGTTCTCGTAACACACTCTATAGACAAGTATATTTAAACTTGTATTACTACTGACTTCGTTCTTCCCGAAGCATTCATGGACTTGGACATGAATCTACATGTTTTTGATTCTGATAGAGCCCCGATTATTTATCACATATATAGACGATATAGAGACGGACCACCGATAAGAATATAACATATTCTCCGAATTTGGGTTCATGAGACCACCAATTCCAATGGAGATACTCATTTCCTAGATTTGTGGAGGCTGGTCGAGCTGAGTCAAAGCAATCTAGGTATTGGTAGCTGAATGAAAATGTCTAAATTATTCATAGTAATTTTGTTTTCTTTTTTTATGTTTCATTGCGTAGTTTTTAGTTTCAACTCATTATTGTTGTATTTAGTGTTGTTGTTCTTTGTTGATGTTAAAAATTGCGGGTAGGTTTCAATATTTAGGATGAATATATGTTATGTTTAACCTTCGCATATTAGGTTTTTTTGTGGTAGGGGGGTGTATGCCATTTATGCACTGAGTGTGGGACTCCCATGCTCGCAAGAAGGTGACTGGACTACCCACTATACATCTCCCCTGTCAACCTGAAAATCCAGCCTGGAGCCATTTGACACGTTACTTCAGGCCTAGACTCTTTTTGTTACGCCATGAGGCACCTTCAAGCTGGGTGATCTCTTTCCTAGCGGGAGGGGAGAGGCGAAGAGGATGTGCCAGACAAGCAATCCCCCAGCCCCAATGCCCTCGACTGCTGTGAGTCGCTTTTATCTTTTAGGACTGCCCGAGCATAATGTGCCACCTGGTTTCATTTGTCAACCGATTCGAGCATCACTTCGACTATATTAGCCGGGATGAGCTCTCCAGTCTCCCTCCTTTGCAGCCCAACCCATTTTTTGCACGCAAAAAATGTGTGGCAGGCATTTTCCTCCTCTCCTGGGCATAACCGCCAATCGAGGGACCGTGACTTATCAATCTTGTGCAGATAAGACTGAAAACACCCATGCCCGCTCAAAACCTGCATCAGATAGAAGTCAATCACACCATGTCTTCGATTTAGCGCCAGCTTGACATCCGGGATGAGGCGCGCAGACCCCATCTTTCCATCGTGAAATTCACCCAAGACTGCTGCCAATGGTTGGGTGAGCGCTGTCTCTCCTCGCGCACAACCATCTCCCTCGCATCCTCGTTTCGGCGCAGGTAAATAGCGTGGCGCTCTGTAGCAAGGAGGGCGACAGGTATCACGTCTGCAATAACTGTAACCGCCGAATCAGTGACTGTCGGGTACGAAGATGCAATCCTCAGTGCTCCTCTCCTCTGTACCTGTGCCAAGCGTTTTCGGTATATCTCCTTGCTGAGAGCGTCGCCCACACCTCTGCTCCGTACAGTAGCACTGACCCTACAGCATTCATCAAGAGGCGTCTTCTTGATGGATTGGTACCCCCTACGTTGGCCATAAGTCGACTCAGAGCCGATACTCCTGCAGCAGCCTTCTCGGCCGTTGCTCTTTGTTGGTCCTGTTTTGTGTCGTAGAGCAGGCTTCGCTCTTTAAGATAGTCCCTCAAAAACCGCATTCGATATTCTGGAATTTGGAAAGAGTTTTCCAGCCTATACAGAATATCCACCCATCTAGCGGAGTTGAAGGCGTTCCTGACGTCGAGCGTCACCAACAGGACGATCTGTCGCTTGGTGCGACTATCTTCCTCTGCCTTTTGAACCGCGCTGACCACCTCTGCAATCGCCTCAATGATAGAACGCCCTGATCTAAAACCGTACTGCCGAGGAGATAGGTCCCCAGCAGCACGAACCGCGTCAGTGAGTCTTCCCTTGATGGGTTTCTCTAGCACTTTCCCAGCCATGTCTAGCATGCATAACGGGCGGTATGCAGATGGCGATTCGCGGTTTCCTTTCCCCAAGCTGATCAGCACGAGCCTCGGCACCTTCCATCGTATCGGGAAAACCCCGTCCCGTAGGCAAGCATTGAATGTGCTGAGCAGCAAGTCAGGACAATGGTGATAGATAAGCCGCAACAACTCAGCTGGAACACCATCTCAATCTGAAGCCTTCCTCGATTTCAACGACAGGACTGCCTCCTCCAGTTCCGGCTGTGAAAAGGGTGGACAATCGATTGCTGTTTCACCATAGACAGCGTCAATATGGACAGGATGCGTGGGGAAGGGTCCCCGCACTATCTCCTCCATCTTTTCCGTGTATACAAGTCTTCCGTAGGGCACCGAGCTTTTGCATAACTAGCTTGTAGCCAAAACCCCACGGATCCTTGTTCACATTATCCACTAGATCCTGCCAGCAGCGAGCCTTGCTATTCTTGATCAATTTGCGAATTTCCTATATGCTGCCACCCGGTTGCATGCCTCGTTACGGTCCCACGCCCGTTGAGCCTCACGTCGAAGCTTGTAACACTCCCTTCGCTTTTCAGCGATTTCAGTTGACTACCAGTACACTGGAGGTTTGCCGTGCCAGGGTCTTCAACGGGGCATAGAAGCTTTGCAAGCAGTCGTGATGATGCTCAGAGTTGAGTCCACCACGTCTTTAGCTGCCAGTTCTTCCGTCCCCTCAGAAGTTCCCTGCAGCGGTGCACTTCCTGTGAGAATCTCGACAAATCTCTTGATGTCCATCCATCCGATGTTCCATCTTAGTGTAGAAAGACGAGAGCATGGCCGTCGGGAGACAACATAGCTTATCTCAAGCAGAATGTACTTATGATCACTGGCTGAGTAGTCCTCCAATGCTCTCCAGTTGTGTTTCCTCCGTACTCAGGATTCCGAGGCGAAGGTCACATCCGGTATGGTTCCTTTACAGCCAATACGGCGAAAGGTCAGCGTATTGCTGGTGTTTGGTACGACGAGCGCCATCCTGGCCGCTATTTCTAGCACTCGTTTTCCCCGCAGATTTGTTTAAAGCATGCACGATTCGATTGCTTTAGCGTTGAAGTCTCCCCCAATGAGCACGTTCCCGTCTGCGTTCGAGATAGCGCCCTTCAAAACCTGAAGCTTGGCTTGGAAAGATAATATCGATTCATTCGGCGTAAGGTACACACTAAGGAAGGTGGTCCCTGAGCACCGAACCCACGCAAAACCATCCCCACGTCTACAGATCTCTGCCTGTAAATCACTATTTCGAACCCAGATGGCGGCAGTACCAGTTTCATCAGGATACCATATTAGTTAAGAGATAGGAATATTATGACAGCGTTTTATTATTATAATATAAAGTTTTTGATTGAATTTTATTAGAATAAGGTTACAGCATATTAGGTGTAGGGTTGAAATTCACTGTTGTGTTGATATTATAACAAACTTTTGAATAGAGTTCGTTGTTTTTAGTCTTTTTTCCAATTGAATCAAAAACTAGATAATAGTTTGAATTAAATTGATTTTGATATTGTTTTCTGATTAAATGCTTTCTGATTGATAATGTATAAATTTAGAGAGCCGATGTTTCTTGACGGTTCGTAGTTGGGAACCTTTACATTTTCTAGACTCATCTGTCTAAGGGAAGAAGAAATGAATGTATAAATGAATTTATTAGTTTTATTTCCATTGCACATCGAGTGACAAATCTGTCGTCTAGCGTTTTATCGACTATAGCTTGCTTTGATGGCGTTGAATTGACTATTTTTAAGGTTATCTACCTTTTCTGATTTCCTCTTTGAAGCTTCGCAAACAACCATGGTATGGAAGTCCCAAAATGTCGAGCGTTGAGCTTTTCCTCTTTTTATTCTTAGAAACTCCTTCAACAATGTTTCAACTTTGTTAATTGGTTTGCTATAATTCGCTTTCCAAAATGTAAATTCCTAAATTATGAATATCTGTTATTTTAAAAAGTAACTTTCTCATAAATTCCCTGAGTTCCTTATGATTTCTTAAGATTCATCTGAAAAATTAGATCATAATTGGTAAAACTAGCTATCTTATATTCAGATCGCAAGAGAACTTTATTTTATTTGTTAATTGCTTTTATTAAGGGTGTTTTCTTAGAGGTATATAACTTTAAGTTGGCAACACTTTTTAATGCTACGTATAGTGTGAAATTAAAAATATGAATTTAGCTTTCCCATAATTGAAATAAATGCTCATAAGCGAGTTTAATATTATAGACAAAGTGCCAATGGCTGCCAGACATATATTATTGTATACAATATAATTTTTTGTGCGTATTCTTACCACTATAGTTGAGAGTGCTCAGGGGCTACTAATCTTGA
Organism: Odontomyia ornata; assembly: GCA_963969285.1. Classification (NCBI taxonomy): domain Eukaryota; kingdom Metazoa; phylum Arthropoda; class Insecta; order Diptera; family Stratiomyidae; genus Odontomyia; species Odontomyia ornata. The sequence goes on along the minus strand of OZ017738.1, from coordinate 271,931,757 downwards.
TTACATGAATTGTTGACTAATATAAGGTCCCCAAGGTACCTTAAATAATGATTTTATAAAAACTGAAATGTGTACTCGTATATAATGTTTAGGTACCCGTTTTATATTAGTATTTAAAATATCAGACTCCAGACCAGGGACCAAGACTTGATTGACACAATTTATTGTAAAATTTGTATTATAAAAGACTAACACCTTGCCCCTACCGAATCAACGTAAAAGTGAAAGTAGTTACGTTGCAGTATTAGAGCTGAAATTTTAATAAGTTAATTGAAGATATATATTGTACAACTATTCAAAAATTCATACACTTCTGGAAGAACTTTGCCAGACCGCTAAAATAATTTTAAAACTTCAAAAAGAAAAGGTAGAGTTCGGAACTGACAAAATTCAAATATAGCTATGCACCTTTATATTCGAAAATATCATTCAGTAAAATTAGAACATAAAAATTCAATAAAGAGTTTAATCATTTAAACAAGCGCACATGCAATTAAGATATAGTGAAACTATAGAACTGTCTGTGAGAAGGCACCAACCATATTTTTTGAACAACGCTGGTAAATAGCATTAATTGAAGCTATAAATAGTCGATATAAGTTTGGTAAACATTAATTTAACACAAAATACTCTACTCATAAATTCAGTCTGTTTGTCGTTTTTACTTTTTTCATCATCCTCTTCTGAGTGTTATACTTGATTAGATGACTTTAAGGGTATTCTAAAATTATTTCACAAAACCTTACAAAAATTGCGAGCTGTCCATCCTTCGGTCCGTTCATCCGTGCCTTACAGCCAAAATCATGAAAATCTGCAAATACGTCAAAAATAGCGACATCTGCAAAAAAATTTATAAGGTTTTTCAAGTGGAATTTCTCAGATAGGAACCTGTTCTTGCAAAAAAATTCAGCAAAAGCAGCGAATATCAAATTGAGAGTCGTGATGAGAACTTTACAAAACAAGTCTTGAATTCGCACCTTTTGTTTCGCAGGGTGCATTGGGAGGGGAAATTCACGAATATATTTTGTCCTCTCCTTGCGATTGGATAACTTTCATGTAAAAAATTTGAAAAAAAATCAAGGAAATAGATTTTTATTGAGTACAAGGCCAACAGATTCTCATATTTCCATTTAAAATGAGCATTTTTATTAGATTTTTGCATATTTTAATTTAAAATACACGGAAATCCTCTTCAAATCCTTTCAAGTTGTAACATATTTACCTGATGTAATCCACCGACAATCGGTTGAGATATATTCAAATTGATTCTTGAGTTGATCATTTACACAAATGCTCTCAATGTATTTGGTTCACAGAACGTGTTGAAGAATTTCACTTTAATATGGTGATAACTTGCTGAAGTTAAATTTTTTACCTTTTTTGGAAAAATTCGTTGATTTCTTTAGCTCAATTTGTATTAATAAAGAGCTGAAGGTGTGCTTCAACCATATTATTCACTCCAAGAATATTATATAAAGCTATATTTAAAGCAATGCATACGAATACTTGAAACAGTTTAGCATTTCACTTTCCTTGCTAGAGAGCGCCGCGCTATTTACCTGCGCCGAAATGAGGATGCGAGGGAGATGGTTGTCCGCGAGGAGAGACAACCCTCGCTCAACGATTGGCAGCAGTCTTGGGTGAGTTGCACGAAGGGAAGGTGGACTGCGCGCCTCATCCCGGATGTGAGACCGTGGCTAAATCGAAGGCATGGTGAGACTAACTTCTATCTGACCCAGCTTTTGAGCGGGCACGGGTGTTTTCAGTCTTACCTGCACAAAAACGGTCAGTCACGGTCTCCCCATTGTCGGTTTTGCCCAGGAGAGGAGGACAATGCCTGTCACACATTTTTTGCGTGTACCAAATGGGCCAGGCTGCGAAGGAAACTCTACAGGGAGACGGGAGAGCTCACCCCGGATAATATAGTTGCGGTGATGCTCGAATCGGTTGACAAATGGAACCAGGTGGCACATTATGCTCGGGCAGTCCTAAAAGATAAAAGGGACTCACAGCAGCCGGAGGTGCTGGGGCTGAGGGATCGCTCTTCTGGCATTTCCTCTTCCCCTCTCCCCTCCCGCTAGGAAAGGGACTCCCCAGCTTGAAGGCGCCCCACGGCGTAACAAAACGAGACCTGGCCCGAAGTAATGTGTCAAACGGTTCCAGGCTAGGTTCTCAGATTGACAGGGGAGATGTTTAGTGGGTAGTCCAAGGGTATCCTCCATGGGAGCCCCACACTGCCAGACTCGGCGGGCGTAAATGCCTTCACCTCCCTACCACAAAAAAAAAAAATTGGGTTTTATTACCTTTATATCTTAATGTTATTCTTAGCTTAATTATTTAGTCTTTTATTATTTTATTATTGCTTAAGGTCTCATTATCATTATTCATTGCATGAGTAATTTTAATTATTTAAATTACAAACAAAAAAAAATTAACGCTATTTCACCATCGGCATCTTTCCGAGCATGGATACACAGGATGCTGTCAGTACCACTGAGTATGGAAAACCGGATGAAGGAAACAAGTTATATCCTAGATACAGCAAAGAAAAACGGATATGAAGCAGGGATGATCTCAGGTATGATGAAGAAAATTGAACAAAGGAGAGCACGAGATAGTTTTACTACGCACTTCACGCAAAATAGAAGGCAACAACAAAGAGCAGCGGTCTTAAACTCAGAACTGATCGGAGGCTTAAGCAGATTACTCAAGCAAGTTAACATCCAGCTAATTTCAAGCAGCGTCCAGTTTTAACTTAAAAGCAGGCTCACAAATACAAAGGATAGCAAGAAGAAAGATGAGAAGTGCGGTGTATACAAAATTAAATGCAAATACTGTGATAAAGCATACATTGGACAAACAACACGAACGGTTAAAATAAGATTCGAGGAGCACACTATGGAGGCACAATCGGCGATGAAGCGAGGAACCACGAGCAACGTTAAATCTTCAGTAGCAAAACACATTTGCGAAGGACATCAAATAGAATCGGACGACCTAACGGTAGCGAAGGAAGTAAGAAACATGCGAAAACTGGACGTGTACGAATCATTGTGGATCATGAGGCAGCCAACCGAAATGAGACTCAATGATGACCCAGGAAATGGATACTCCAGGCTCCTGGATATGGTGAAATAGCGTTAGATTTTTTTTTTATGTACTCATAATAATTAAAATAATTAAAATTACTCATGCAATAAATAATGATGATTATACCTTAAGCAATAATAAAATAATAAAAGACTAAATAATTAAGCTAAGAATAACATTAAGATATAAAGGTAATAAAACCCAATAGCAACTAGACCTAAAGCAATGAGACCTAAAACAATTAGACATTAAGCAATCCGACCTTAGGTAATTAGGATTTGGTTAATATAAGTATCCTCGAAAAGGCCTTGAAATCTTCGAAATAATTGACACTGAAGGGAGCAACTTACTCCCGAAATATGTATTTGTCGAAGGAACAAAATAATAGCGTTTAATTGGAAAACATGAAAACACAGGATAGTCTGGAAGCGCTAAACATGGGAAAATACACAGAGTTCTAATATTAAATTTATGACTGTCTGTCCATCCGTTTCTCATAGCAATTTTTCCCGCAAACCATATCAACAAGAAACATAAAATTTTGGCAAAAGGTGAAGTTGGTTCTCTCATCAAAATTTTCACAAAAAACAATTATGTGTTTAGGGAGAAAAGTGGCCCCTGAAAAAAATTTCACCAAAGGTAGGGCATCAAAGGAAGAGTTTTCATGAGAAGCTTTCAAAACCAGTCTTAAACTGACAAAACATTTTTACCAAAGGTAGCCAATATGGGTATCAAATCAAAGGTTTTAACGAGTAGTTTTCAAAGTAAATCTTACACAAATATACAAAAAATCTCCACCCCCCGCTGTCGTGATTCGACATCTTTGATCTAAAAGATCTGAAAAAACATGGAAGCAAGTCTTTAGAAGTATAGGGCCAGTAAATACCTCAGATCTCAAAATTTGATCAACTTTTTGAATTAAAGTACAATGCAAACATTTTGGGTAGTCGCCTATTAAATCCAAAGGTAACCTTTAAATTTACCAAACTCTGTTATTTAAATTTTTCAGTAGCAGTTGCGCGTGTCCTGAAAATTTCACAACCATCAAGCCATAAACAGCTAAGTTACAACCGATTAACAACAACAACATCAACACAATACTCTGGCGACACATATTTGCAACGGACCTAGACACTACAAATATTTAGAAATTTTGATTAAATTTTGGAAAGGATTTGTAATATTGATATGTTATCATAAAATTTAACACATGGTATAGACAAACAACTTACAGTTCATATTTCTGTAATGTGATGCTATATGGTTTTTGCATAAATTATTATTTTTAAATCATATTTCATTTTTGTGAATATCTAATGTGTTTGCATAGCTTCTTCTTTTCTTCATAATTGCATGTTCATAATGAAAGGTTTTCCATTAAGGGCATAACAACTTTATATGTTATTAAAACACAGAAATATTTGAGATGTACTGCAAGCATAACACATATGATCACCACGAGCCCGTTTACAGCATTCGACCCAATTTTCCACCACTCTGGCACATATTTCGACTTGAACGTTGGCAATTTCACGTTGGATGTTATCTTTGAGCTCGTCTAAAGTTGCTGGCTTGTTGGCAAGGACTAGCAATTTGATATAGCCCCATAAAAGAAATCCAATGAAGTTAGATCACATGAACAAGGTGCCCATTTGACCGAAAGATTTCTTGAGATAACACGTTCACCAAACATGCCTTTCAATAAATCGATTATAAGGTGTGCTGTGTGGCTAGTGCCAACGTCTTATTAAAACCACATATCATTCATGTCAAGTTCATCCAATTCTGGCCACAAATAATTTTCCACACTGAAAATTTGTAACTTGCAGAATTGCATTTTTTCATTTTTGTACTTGTGAAATTTTGTACTTGCCTAGAAGTTAAGAATTGAAAAGTAGAGCCAGTAATAAACTGATCCATGAATCGAGTAAACGTATTTCAATCGTAAATCTGCTTGAAATAATATTTTTTGATTATAATAAAACTTAGTCTTGTTAACTGGCGTCCCTGATCAATAAAAACTAATACAATTAGCAGGATAACAAAATCAGCTTAAAAGTTGTTTAAATTCTGAACTGCGGCTGGCCCAAGATCTTCTGATTTTAATAAAAAGTCAACTCCATAAGACATGTTGCAAATTTTGGCGTACCGGCATTTTCACACTCGCAACTTCTAATTGCCTCCGTAACATCTCCACCTTCTTTTGGGCACATATACTTTTTTTCTCTGCATATGTATTTACTTTTTTACATTAAAACCTTTGTCTTTAAATTTTATCTCCCCATCATATTAATTCTACTCTCTTACCCTATTTTTGATTACAAAAAATATATAATAATAAGAGTCTTATCTTTCTCACTAACAACATTCTATTTATAACTTCCCATTAACAAAATTTCATTCGAGACATTTTCACTAACAAAACCTAAGTCTTTCCTTCATACTTACTAATTTTACTCATTACCTTCCACTAACAAACTTTATTTATTATACTTACAAAAATTCATTCACGCTTCTCTACGAACAAATTTAATTTTGATGCCTATTACGAAAGGTTCACAGTTGAAATTGCTAAATGAATGAATGGGAGGTCACCAGAGGGTAGCTCCGGTGGTAGCGTCGTAGACTCTCGACCGGAGGTCCACTGGGAGACCCAGAGTTCAACTTCTCCCGAGCGCAGGAAGACTCTTTTTGGATCGGCAAAAGCAATCATATCCGTATGTATGACGATTTGCATATAACCAAACGCTATCAAGGTTATGCAATTTGCCATACATGCTAAATGGAAATTGTTACATTTGTCGATATGGAAAAGATGTAGTGGTAACGGAGTCGAAGTTTTGAACTTCGATGAAAAAAAAGGATTGCGGGATTATTCTTTTGAGTTGGGGGGAGGCAATCTTTTTTGGCTTTGAAGGAAGAGGGAGTCTGGATTTGGGAAAGAGAATCGCATGAGAGTGAGTTTTCGTGGTGTCGAGGTGTTTTTGGGGATAATTCGAGGAAAAAAGTTTTGATTGAGATTTTGTGGTTTAAGCATTCCAGTGGATTTTTTTTTGTTTGTTGTTCGATTGAAAGTAAAAAGTTTTGATGAATTTGGATTATGAGTTTTATATGATAGTTTCGATTCTGTTTATAGTTTTTATCATGATTTTATTGACGGTTTTACGCTAAGTTTTCAGTTTGATGTTTATTTATAGATCTTTGGTCACGGGGTTTACCGCATTTGCAGTGGAGCCCACCATGCTGGATTTTATGTTTAACAGTCCTCACCGGGTATAACAGCAGTCATGCTGTGGCAGTATCGATGTTGGTGGGAATCAGCCAAATTTTAAAGTCTTTGGCTTTATTTCCTTACACGGGATCTAACTGAAGGAATGCGGCAACGCTTTTAGCCCTTCTATCATCTTCCTGGTGTTAGCTTTGAGATTTGCGTGGCTTTCGTCCAAGCCATTGTGAAGTCCGTAGTGTTTCATAATGGTCTCGAAGTCAGCCCTTTGTTGTGACAATTTAAGTGGCGTCCGCCTTCAAATTCCATTGCTATGCCAGGTATTGTTGTCGTTTTTCTGCTCTGTGCGTGTATGATTTTTAACCCTCATCCCATTTAATTACCTTTTCTTTGCCTTCTCCTTTTAATGGGATGTCTTTTGGAGAAATTATAGCAGTCAGTTTTTATAATTTAATTGACCAATAGCTTACCAGCACTCATTTCACTCGTTTATTATGATTCATTGAAAGTTTAGGTTTTGCTATTGCTTCGGTTTAATAGATAGTGTTAACTATTTGGTTTGGTTGAATTTAGTTTAAGTTTTGTTGGGGATTATTGGGGCCTAATTAACGTTTTGATTTAGATTAGTTTTAGACAATTGGTTTTACGGTTGTTAGTTTTAAGCAATTTCAGTTCTTTTTAATTTTAATGATTGAGTTTGGTTTGGTTCGTTTTTAGTTTTGAGTAATTTTACTTTAGTTTAGTTTAGAATCATCAGTTAGAATTTTAACTGTACGGTAGACCGAAGAAAGACGAAGAAACGAAGAATTGGTTTTATAATCAGATAGAAAGACTGGTCGACTCATTACCCACAAATGACACAAAAATTATTCTGGGTGATCTCAACGCTAAGGTTGGCAATGAGCTATCTCATCGGGGAATGACTGGAGGCAAAAGCCTCCACGATGAAACAAATGACAACGGACAGCACTTGATTGACTTTGCATGTTGCAGAAATCTAGTCATACGTTCAACTTGCTTCCCCCATTGACGCATTCATGAAATTACCTAGGAATCACCGGATGGCAACACACAAAACCAGATCGACCATGTTCTGATCCAACAACGTTGGGCCTCGAGCATACTTGACGTCCGTACATACCGAGGAGCCAATTGTAGTTCTGATCATTACTTGATCAAATTAAACTATCGATACCGTATGTCAAAGGCATATTCAGCAAAGACCAGCCCGCTACAAAAATTTGACATCAAAAGGCTCCAAACGGCGTCTGTGGCCGAAAATTTCACGGGTATCCTCGACAACTAGCTGGCTCCCATCTTATCGGACGCATCGTTAAAGACGAGCAACGAGCTCTGGATGGAAGTGAAAGCGGCTATCAGAACCGTGGCAGAACAGACGGTCCGACATCAAGCCCGGCGCAAGAGGAATAATTGGTTCGATGATGAGTGCCAGAATGCGTTAGATAAAAAGAATCAGACGTACAAAGAATACGTTGGTAGGAAAACCAGGACGAAGAGAGAACACTATGAAAATCTCAGAAGAGTAGCGAATAAGATAATTAGGATTAAGAAAAGAAAATACTACGACAACCAATTGAGAATTCCTGTATAGATGTAAGTTTAGCGAACAATAACCAAGACAAGCATACAAAGTAGTGAAAAGCCTTAAACGTGGTTATCAGCCCAAAACCACGCTATGTCGTGATGAAAGCGGCAATATGATCGCTGATGAAATCAAGATTAAAGAAAGATGGGCAGCATATTTCAAAAACCTCCTTAATCCTTCGCATAGCTCCAGAACATCGGAGCCTATCAATGTCTGCGGAGAGCTTCCATTGGCCCCAACAACACTGGATGAAATTTGTTCCATCAACGAAGCCCAAAAGAAAAAAAAAAGTGCCGGGCATCGATGAGATTCCAGTGAAGCTCATCAAATATGGTGGTAGTAGTGTTCATCAAGCTATTCACAAAGTCATCCAGCACATTTGGCGGCAAGAACATATGCCGAGAGGGTGGAGCAAATCAATTATATTCCTTATCCACAAAAAAGGTGACAAGCTACAGTGCGAAAATTATAGAGGCATATCACTACTTTGTACATCGTACGAAATATTTTCTAAAATCTTAGAAAATTAAATCGGATCATACGCCGACAGTATTATTGGGGAGTATCAAGGCGGTTTTAGGGCAGGTAGATCAACAACAGACCAATTGTTCACCGTCAAGCAGGTACTTGAAAAATGCTGGGAGTTCAACATAAACGTACACCAAATTTTCGTTGACTTCAAGCAAGCATACGACGGTATTGATCGTAACGTACTGTACAAAATAATGCTTTGCTTTGGCATCGCAGCCAAATTAATCCGTCTTACAAAAATGACAATGACGTCGACAACCTCCCAAGTCCGCATCAATAACCAAATATCGGACTAAAGTAGGGAGATAGGCTGGCACCATTGCTATTCAAATTGGCTCTGGAGTACGTCATACGGAACATACCTGTCGGTACGTGAGGTACATTGCTATACAAGTCGAGCCAGGTAGTGGCCTATGTGGACGACATCAACATTCTGTCACGGTCGTTAAAAACTGCCAAAGAACTCTTCCTAAAACTCGACAGCGAAGCAAAACTAGTAAGGCTACAAATCAACGAAAATTAAACAAAGCTCATGACGCAGTAGAGGCAAAATACCCCAAATACACAAAATATCACACTTTGCGAATACAGCATCAACAATTTTGGCGAATTTGTGTATTTAGGCACCAACATGATGAAAACGGGCAATGAAAGAGACGACATCCGCCGAAGAATACAGCTCGCAAATAAAATAGTCTATTCAGTATTGACGATCTTGAAGACCAGCTGCATAAACAGGAAAACAAAGCTCCAAGTATACAAATCTGTGATAAGACCTGTGTTATGCTATAGGTGTGAAACATGGACCGTAACCCAAGCATCCGCAAATATATTGGACGCCTTTGAGTGACTTGTCCTGAGGTGAATAATCGGAGCGAAGATAGCCGGGGACTAATGGCAAATTCGATACAACCATGAGCTCTATGAAATTTTTGACGAACCGGAGGTCTCAAGGATTGTAAGACTGCGGAAACTGCAATGGGCTGGACACATGAATCGTATGGATGAACAACGGATACCCAAGAAGGTATTCGTTGGGAGAACTGAAAGCCGGCGGCCAGTGGGGAAACGGAGGAAACGCTGGTCTGACTCGGTCGACGAGGACAGTACATCGCTGCTCGGATTTCAGAATTGGATGACGCGGTCAACAGACCGAGACAGTTGGAGGCGCTGTTTGCTGGAAGCGAAGGCCCGAAAGGGGCTGTAGTGCTAAGAAGAAGAAGAAGAAGGGTAGTTTTATACATAATAGACTTAGCTGGATTAGGAAAATTCTAATTAATTGTTATTTTAGGCTAGGTTAAGCATTAATATTTTTCAAATTGTGTCTGTTTGGCTGTCTACTATTTGAAGACTAGTTTTTTTCTATTAAATCATTTTTTTTGTCCATCAGTGATTTATCAAATTATTTATTCTATTCAAATTGCCTGGGCTACTCGTCTGCTCCTTATTGATTTTGCTAATTTCGTCGGTTTGCCCGAAATCGTTATTTAATTTAATGATTTTTTTCTTGGGTTATTTAGTATTTATCATATTTATTTTAAATCATGGTGGCACATAACACTTCTTACTCCACATATTCTAGCTCCGACGACGAATCATACTCATTCCCGCCAATGCATAAGTGGAGAGTTAATTTTGATGTTTTTTCAGCTGGCTTGGCCATCGATCAGTTCCTGTTTTGAGCCACAACTTTGTCCAGAAACTACAACATTCACTTGTTAAGGTGGCCGTGAAATTTGTTCAAAGAACTATTACAGTCAAGACGAGTGAAGAAGGTGCACCATTTGACCAAGTCCAGATTGGTTTTAATTGCCTCATAATTTGCTCTAAAGAAGTTATAACGATAAACTGAAGCAATTTTCTGACTTTTTAGGGTTAGTGCTTAAGACAAAGGTGGATGATGGAGATCAGGTTGAATATAAGGATATAAAACAGAAGCTATTGATAGACACCTAGTCTGAATATTTAACAAGACAAGGTCCAGGAGGCAACCATTAGGAAAACGGATATGGTTAAACTGCGAAAAAGAACAAAGGGAAAGAAAGTAATAAAGAAAGATTATTTGTTGAGAAACTCCCAAGTGCTGTTAAGGGAACCCATTCCACTGTCGGTAAGTTGAAGTCCACACAAATTATAATTTTAGAATGTGGATGACGAGCAAGAAGATAGGCAGAGAGTTCATCAAAGAAGGCTTCGTACACAGTTAGGAGAGAATTACAGAGAATATACACAGAGAAAATTAATAAAGAGGAGTTATGAGAAAGGGGGATTTTAACAATTATACACTCAACAGCACAAGCGAATTTGAAATCAGCGCAATGTAAACTATTCAAGGTTTTGCAGGCTGCAACCAAGACTCCTCCAGCATCAGATTTATTCGTGACGTTAAGGTCATGGTCGCATCGGTAGACTAAGTAATCAGGTAATATTTCCGCATTAGTAATATTTTCGTTCAACCACGTTTCAGTTAAACAGATAACAGAATCGTTAGTTAATTGAGACACGAGTAATAAGTCCTCAACTTTGGTTCTTAAGCCACGAACATACTGGTAATAAATAGAAATAGTTGAACGATAAGGAAAGGAAGAATTTCTTTCAGTGTTAGATGATCCTTGAAGGTTGTTCAGGCTTTTTAGAACCTGTATTGGGACGAAATCACCGCTTAGGGTGCCTTGTATCGAATGCTTTAACGAGTGTCCCCTTTGGCCGAAAATCGGGACGAAGTAGGATAGAAAGTTCAGCCGAAACTGTCAGTTTGATCAGGAAGGTTATCTTTTGTTAATTTTACGCACCTGAAAATACTTGGTATATAACCAAGCTACAGTACAAAAATTATAGAGGCATATCACTGCTTTGTATGGCGTAAAAAATCTTTGAAAATATCAAAGATTTTATAAAATAAAATCGGATAATATGCTAACAGTATTGTGGCTTTTTTGTAACTCGAGCTATTGAATAAAACGTGCTCGGCAGAATTTAATTTATTGTCTTTAAAACGCTGATTTGAAATTTGAGCAACTATTGTTTTATTCTATCTTATCACTGCTATAAAAAAGAACAAACATTTTTCAAACAGCACTATTTGCAACCTTACAACTAATACTCTCAACATTGTATTTTTTACGATGAGCCATCTCGTGATTTATTTATTTATTTATTCCATCTTACAGACTGAACAATCCAACAACAAAATGGAACGCAAAGAACAATTACAGCAATATTTAAATGAAAATGTAGATAGTTGAAAGTTAAACTAGTAGTAAGTCTCTTAGTTTTTTCTTAAATGCTATGCAAGAAGAGGGGAAAGGATCAAGCTCGAGATTATTATGATTTCGTACGATTCTTAAGATTGGTGAATGGAAATATAAGTCAGTTCCAGCATATGGGATAACGAAATAAGAATTCATCCGAGATGAACGAGATGTTTGTCGGAAACGCAGCTCAGAAAAAAATATTTAACCGGACTTGATGGTAGCAGAGTTTGGACAAAAACATTGGTCTAAATAAGTTTGTCGGGATATTAGGGATGGTAGGGATAGGAAAGATTAACGACTTTCATAAGGCTGATACGGTAATTCAAACTTAAAGAAAAGAAAATGCGTGAACTTTGTTTGGACAGTTTCTAAAGAAGACACGAGATAGGAATATCGGGGGGACCAGATAACAGAAAAGTATTCAAGCAAAGGGCGAACAAGACAAACAAATAGGCGGACAGAAGAAGAGATGCTATTGAATTTATGTACATGTTTAAGGATAAACCCGGAGACTCTAGACTTCTTCGTAATCACATTTAAAATATGTGCATCAAATTTGAGTTTTGGATCAAAAGTTATTCCAAGGTCTTTATGACTGAACACTTCAGAGAGCAAAGCATCATTTAATATATAAAATAAAAATTAATAGGAGAGTCGTGAAGAGAAAAAGTAATTTTATGACATTTAGTAGTGTTAAGACATAAATAGTTTGAAGCACACCATTTATTTAGAGCATTCAGATCATTTTGGAGGAGCTGACAGTCTAAATGGGATTTGATTGCTCGAAATACTTTGAAGTCATCAGCATACAAGAGGCAAGAGGAATTAATTACATAGGGAAGATCATTTATGAACAACAGAAAGAGAAGAGGCCCAAAAATTTAACCTTGTGCAACGCCAGATGAAGGATAAAAAGGACGAGACGTAGTACCAGAGAGACTTACTCGACAGGGACGATACGATAGATAAGATGACATCCAAGATAGAAGAGCACTCGAGATGCCAAGAGCATCAAGCTTACGACAGGGAAGTAAATGGTTCACAGTGTCAGATACCTTGGAGAAATCTGTGAAGATCACATCAACTTGCAGTTGGTTATCCAAAGCTCTTGCAATACTGTTTGTGAACGCCATTAAATTAGAGGTAGTGGAATATCCTTTGAGAAAGCCATGCTGCTCTGGAGCAATAATAGGAGCTAATGAGTTTGAGAGTCGATTATGAACCAACTGTTCAAGTACCTTTGGAAAGCAGGACAGTAAGGAAAAAGGGCAATAATTGAAAATGGACGTAGGATCACCACTTTTAAAAATAGGCACAATATTAGCTGTTTTCCAAGGGTTAAGGAAAGTACCAGTACTCAAACTTAGATTGAAGAGGAGAGAAAAAGGAAAACCAAGCGATGAGGCTAACGACTGGACAAATATGTTTGGCAAACCATCCGGCCCAGGGCTGATATTAGGATCAAGAGCATTGATTAAAGCTTCGACTTCAGATGCATCTGTACAAATAAAGGAAGTTGGGAAGGGAAGATGATAAGGTAAGACAACAGGATGCACAGCTGCAGCGGGAGAAGGAAAAGTTGAAGAGGAAAATTGGGCAAATGAGTCAGTGACTTCTTGAGGAGAAGAAACTTCTGCACCATTCCAACGGACCTTACTAGGAATGGAAGAAGAGGATTTCAGCAACCTTATATAAGAGCAAAAAGGATTTGTATTATTAGCCACAAGAGAGCTATCCGGACTGTTGAAATAAGTCTTCAGAGCATATCTGATCCCTTTTTTAGCAATTGCACGCAGCCTGCTAAAATTAAATCTTGCTTCAATAGTGCCGAGTTTTTTAAAGACACGATGTGCCTTATCTTTTGCTCGTAGGGCAAAGAAAACCAAAGCTTATGATTTACTTTACGGAATTTCTGAAGTGGTGTATAACAGCGAAAAAGATTATAAATATTTATGTAAAATTTATCCAAAGCAGCCTCACAATTTAGGCCTCTAAAGAAATCCAGTCAGTTGACTGAAAGTAATTCTGTATTAATAGCTTCATAGTTAGCTTTAAAAAAGTTAAGTTTTGGAGTAGGATGAGGTTTGTTAAATTTAATTTCATCGACTTTAAGATCTATAGATAAAGGAGGATGGTGCCGATCAAAAGAAATATACGGATGTAAGGTTTGAGATACAGATAAGTAGCTTACTGGAACATTTGATACAACAAGGCCAAGGAGACGACCATTAGGATTGCGGATATGATTAAATTGAGAAAAGGAGCAATGAGATAGGAAAGATGACAGGGTTATAGAAAAAGGGTCAACTGACGAAATTGAAATAGTAGTATAATTTTTCCACTCTATGTATGGTAGGTTAAAATTCCCGCAAACTAATATTTTGGCGTGAGGGTGTCGCAAAACTAGAGAAGAGGATAGATCCTCAAAAAACGTCTCGTAAACAGTTAAAGGTGAATTACAAGGAATATAAATAGACAAAACCAAGAACTCTGCATTATGAGGGAGAGAAATTTCGATAATAACACATTCTAAAGTAGGAGAAAAACAGAAATCAGAACAAGGAGAACTAGTTAGAGCTTTGCTAACTGCAACCAAAACTCCACCACCATCAGCCTTATTAGTAGCAATCAGGTCACAGTCACATCTATATACAATATGATCAGAAAACATTTCACTGCTCAAAATGTTTCCATTCAGCCAGGTCTCGGAGAAGCAAATAATAGGATCATTACTAACTTGATAAGAGATAAAGAGTTCCTCAAGCTTGGTCCTTAATCCTCGTACATTTTGGTAAAAAATAGAGAAACACATTTTATTAGGCGAAGAGAAGTTGCATTGAAGGGTATTAAGGTTTGGAAGAGATTCATTTATGTTTAAATAGGATACAGTAGAAAAAACATTATGATTTTCAGAATATTTATCAAGATTACTTGTGACTAGAGCTTTGGGATTTCGTTTATTGCCCGACGAAAATTTCTTCGTCTAGATTCAAACAGCTTAACAAGTACACCAGCAGGCCAGTAATTCAAATTCAGGACAATATCAGTATTTGCAGAAATCACCAATTTGAATGAGGCAACTACTTTGTCCGTTAAATTTTCTTTAGTCAATTTATGACAACTAAAGACTTTAACGTATGATCCAAACTTTTTGGCATAACGCTTTAGGTCCTCAACAGTAGTTTCGTGCGCCACTCTAGCTATGAAGATATTCTTCAAAGGTATAGAAGCACGAATGACAAGAGAATCGAGATCTATTGAGGATGGTGATGGGATTGGACGTAACTCTGCTTTACAATCCAATATCAATTATCAACATCCCCGCCCCCGTGAATTTACCCGGAGGAGGAGGATTCACCATCTTCTGTTGATATTTCGATATCTAGATCTGCCAACTTTTACATTGGTCTCTTTAGGATCCCTGTGCTCGTGCCAATGTCGGCTAAACGCACCACTCCATCCTTTACATAATGTAGCTTGTACTCTCTGCCACGCCTCCATTTATTTCGCAGAAAATTTACATCATATATTAATACGAGACAAGCAGTTTGTATAGGCTCTGATGGCTTGCACCATTTCACTCGGCGGGTCAATTCTGGCAAGTACTCCCTTATCCATTAATGCCACATTTCGTTTTTCAGATTCTGAGCAAGACGCCGCTGCTTTCTCAAATTCATAAATTTTGGTTCAAACTTCGATATCGTTTGTGTAGAATTTGAGCAGCCAAGTAAGAAATGGTTCAGGGTAGGGGGGTCCGCTTCTTCTGGCGTAACAGGCAGGTGAGTAAGTGGCCAAGCATTGACTTTGTTTTCAGCCTCGATCAAGAAGCTTTGCAGCGTTTCCAGATGTGGTGATTGTTCAGCCAAAATTACCGTTAACACCTTTTTCACTGACTAAAACATTCTTTCTCATATTCCACCTTCGCTCGGATTAGAGGGGGTATTGAATTTCTATTCGATTCTGAGTGTCCCAAGCTTGGCTTTCGTATGGTCATCTGCGGAAAACCCTGAACACCTTGCAGCTCCTCGCTTATTTCGACAAAGTTAGTTCCATTTTCACTGCAAATTTGAACGGGAACACCTCCTCTATTCATAAAATTTCTAATGCAAACAAGACAATCGTTGCTTGAGAGATCAGCTACGATTTCTAAATCGATAGCACGAATGGTTAGACTGTGTAAGTGTTGATATGCACAATTTTAGAAGTGGGGAGACTGTTTGCAACACTCCTTTATCTGCTAACACACTATTTATATAGTTTTGTGGCGCTGAAGGCATAACAATGTTTTGCTAAAGATCTGCATAATCTAGCCTTAAAAGAATCAAAATGTCTCATAAAAGAAGCATGAAATACGGAAAATAATAAATGAAGTAAAAGATAATTCATCACCATGGATCAGGTCATTAAATGCTGAATTTTTTAGCATGGGCTCTAATAATGCAGCCTGTTCATGTAGACCAGCAAACTCGCTAAACTACTTTTAGTCAACAATTGGTGAAAAAATTACCAAGGAGCTAGATGATAAGTTAACACGCTATTTCAATACCACAAATAGCCCACCTAAGTTCATATTTCATATTCATCAAATGATTAAATGAGAAGTTTTTAAAAAAAATCGAAGAATTAAAAAAAAAACTTCAGCTCCAGGTTATGACAACATCACCACACATAAAATAATTCTAGTCAAAGAAGAAGAAAAACTGGGAAATTTTATGAACGAGCATATTAGAAATGGAACATTTCCGGACGAAGAGAAACTGGCAAAAATAATTCCAATATTCAAAGGAGGAGATCATCTGGACCCGAATAATAACCGCCCTGCGACACTTTTCACAACCTTAAGTAAAATATTCAAAAAACTTGTAAATAATCGTTTAAAATCTTTCTTAATGGGCAATACTATCATAAACCCAAAGCAAATTGGCTTTCAAAAGAACAAGAGTACTTTCGATGCGTTACTTTCTGTCACAAGTTACATCAATGTAAGTCTTGATAAAGGAGATTATATTATTGCAATTTTTGTGGACCTAAACAAGGCATTTTATGTGATTGATCATGACCTGTTACTTCAAAAAGTTGAATCGTATTGTATTCAAGGCAAACCGAAACAACTTTTTAAAAGTTATTTGGAAGGAAGATTGCAAAGAATATCAGTTAATAATGTCTTGGGCGATCTAGCGCCTATAAAATGGGGAGTTCCTCAAGGATCCACATTTAGTCCGACCTTGTTTTTGCTATATACTAATAATTTGAATATATGCAAACTGACAGGTCACCACACATTATATGCTGATGATACTGTACTTCTTTATTCAGGACATGATAAAGTTGCCATGGCAAATATCGTCAACGAGGATCTAGATAAATATCATTCATGGCTTATCGAAAACAAGCCAGCATTGAATACTACAAAGACAAAATGCATTATTTTTAAACAGAAGAATAAGAAGGACATAGAAGTTTACGTAAAAATTATCGGCGAAAAATTACAAAGAGTGTTTGAAATTAACTATCTGGGTCTCACCATAGATCATCGTTTGACATGGTTGCCACACATAAATAATTTGAGGAGACAAACCGCACCAATGATAGGAATGTTGAGAAGATGTGGAGATTTTTCAATGCATATAAAGAAACTTGTATTAAATGCATTTGTACTGACAAAACTACATTATGCGGTGCTCATTTGGAGTCAATCGTCAAAACAATGCTTTAATTTTGTATACAGGATGGTAACTAAAGCCTATAAAAGTATTCTAAGCCTTCCAATTCTCACACCAACAAGACTAGTGAATCAACGGACCAATGCATTCACCTTCAGTCAAATCATTGCTATGGAGAAAGCTAAGTTTATCTTCAAATGTCTCAATTCCAGTGAATTGGAACAAAACCCCTTAATAAAAGTATCACAAATAAGTCTATATAATTCAAAAAATACGAACAATTTTGTAATACCTTACGCCAGAACTGATCGACTAAAGAACGATGCAAAGAATGATGCTCTGCGTATATACAACAATCTTCCAGAAACAGTGAAAAACGTTAACTCATTATTGGTTTTTAAGAAAATATTTAAGGAACATCTAATAAATTCAAATTAATGATAAGTCTGGGAGGTTGAAAATGCAGTATCTTAGGGTACTTAGACCCTATCGTTGAGATACTTAAAGATAGCTAGTTTTTATAAACCCAGGGTTTTTTTTACTGCGTCGTATTATAATACCTTTTTTAGGGTTTTGTAAAATAATTTTACAAAACCTTTCTAAAATCGCTTCCTGTCTGTCCGTCTGTCCGTCTGTCTGTCCGTCCGTCCGTCCGTGTGTCACAGCAGTTTTTCTCGGAAACTACTTAAGCTAGAAGCATCAAATTTTGTATGTAGGTGTAAAGTGGTGATTTCTTCAAAGTTCAACTACTAAAAAATTGTATAAGGTATTTAAGGGGGGTCTCCCCATGTAGGGGAGTGACCCCCCGAAAAAAAAATTTCATTGAAGGTAGCCGATATGGGTATCAAATGAAAGGTCTTGATGAGAACTTTTCAAAACAGGTCTTAGTTTGGCAAAGTTTGCTTTGAGGGGCGCACAGGGAGGGGAAATACACGAAAAATGTGTGTCCCCCCCCCCCTCGCGATTGGACACCTTCCATCCGAAAAATCTGAAAAAAATCAAGAATGTAGGCCTTGATGAGTACAACAGCAACAAATACGTGAGAAGTCGCAATTCACTCAATTTTGTTAGTAATAGTATGATTTATCGATTTTATGTTTTCTTGAATAAAATCTTAACGGTACCCTTAAATTCTATGAAATTCAGTACGTGGATGTCTATTTATAAGTTTGATCTATCCTGAAAGTTTCATAAATATTGAATGATATTTAGCGAAGTTATAGCGGTTTGAATTTTCCTGTATTACTATAGAACAATATGCGCTGCATGTATTACTATGGCAACATATAGCTATGGAACAACATGCGCTTTTCACCGACTCAGACACTGCAGTTTTGCTAGGATTTGCATGAAAATTTCAGGAATGATAGGTGTCATGAATAACTTTGAGAATCAGGTCAGCTAGTGGTATCAGTAATCGTAAAACAAAATAGTGGCTGTTTTAAATGCGAAGATTGAATAATTTTGAGTTATTTTTTCCCAACTTGAACGTTTAAGGTGCATGCTTTGAACACTTGATTCAATTTAATGAATGACTGAAGCTGAGTACCTACAATTAATACTCATAAGTGAAACAAGTCAAGGAGGCGGGAGGGAGCTTTTAACAAAAGGGCTTTGTAACAACTCTAGGATTCGAAAAAATTGGCTATTAATCGATGATAACAGTACAGGAGAATGGCCCCTGAAAAAAAATTCATCAAACGTAGCCGATATGAGTATGAAATGTAAGTTTTCATGGGAGCTTTTCAAAACAGTTCTTAAACTGTCAGTTTTTGCTTCATTGGGAGCACAGGGGGGAAATACATGAAAAATGTGTTTCCTCCCTCGCGAATGGACATCTGAAATAATTATCAAGGGAGATATTTATGAGTATAACAATAACAAAAACCTCAGAAGTCTAAATTCGTTCAACTTTGTTAATAATAGTATGAGCTTCGAATTTCAAAGTTTCTCCAATAAAATCGTCATTGACATGCTTCTTGACTTTATTCAATCTGGTGACTGCATTTTGAAAATTGAATACAAAACGCTTCTGACATGAGCGTAGGTCTGTTTACCCAACTTGTTTCATCTCTGAGAACTGTTCACGAATCGAACTAGACTAGCAAGAAAGGAGTACTTCACAGCATTTTATGTGCCCCCTTATACCGTGTTTTAGCATTGTCTGGGGGCATACGTAGGAATCGACGACGTGTGAAGTGCAGATCGAACGAGCGTTGTGCGACGATGAAAGAGTGATGGAGAGATTGGTGGGGAATGGAGGTATATACAATATACCTATATATATATATATATATATATATATATATATATATATATATATATATATATATATATATATATATATATATATATATATATTTATGTATATATCCCGAAGCGTGGAAAGAATACTGAAGGACTACGAAGTCGTTAAGGAGAAGCCAATCTACAGGGTGATTCTCCAATACAGAAAGCAAAAAATTAGAGGTCCTGCAGTAATGGCATTAGTATCATACAATATTATTTGATGAGAGCTGGAATACAATAAAGCGATGCTTATCTCTACATTGTGTGGACAAAAGAGATGTCCGCACGCTTGAGTATCAGCTTTGCTCTATGGGGTAAGAAAATCTGAGCTTCTATGCAAATATCAATCACTAGACCTCGCTACTAGTGAATAAAACCAAGTTATAATTCCAAAATAATGGGCATATTCATGTAAACTTATGGGAGCAGAGTGCTCAACGTCTTCATAAGGGGGCCTAGTGGAGATCTTGCTCGACTGTTTATGATTCAAAAACTTTCAACCTTACCCGAAGCATATTCATCTTGTTTGAAAATTTGTAACCCACAATCAACAAAAACCTCAATGCCGTAAATTCCATTACAGCCCCAATGAATCAATTCTTCTCCCAAGCCACCATGGACAACACCTGGGATGCTCCTCTTAAACCAAAGGAATGTGGCTTATGGGATCATGCACAATCAATGCCCAGTTCCACCTCCAACGCTTCACACCCTCAAGCCTCCTGGACTAATGGAGATGGATCACTCATTCCGAACAAGGTGAACCAACTACATGAATAGACCAACGAGAGAAAATTATGCCCAAAAAAAGGAAAATAGCTATGAAATTGACCAAAATCCCTATAAGCAGTGACAAATTAACGTTCTAGAGTCCAAAGATGTCTCTGTTTCTAAAGAACAGCTCGTGGACTAACCAGAGGAGCTAGTTGATGAAGAGAAAAAGTTTGAAGAGGACCCAAAAGTAAATTTTATAAGTCTGGCCTCTCCAGCATGCCATACCTAGAATATAGTGCCAGGAATGGTGGGACCTTAAAGTTCCTGATATATATGGCAGCTAATAAAAATTTTGTCAAAGCTCAATTTGCTCACAAATAATTCCCACTGATCAAAAATTTTCCATCCAGTCACCAGTAGGAGAAATCGAAATCAAAGGAATAATGTTGCGGGAAAGCTTTTTAATAATCTGAATTTGTTTGCCTTTCCAGGCTTAATATTGTATGATGGAATAATTGGCGATGACAATCTCAAGGATTAAGAAGCAATTGTAGATCAAAAGAACAATGTCTTGAAAACAAAGCCGAATATTACTATACCTCTTAAAGAAAAAACCCTAATTCAGGTTAATAACATAGTCATAAGAGACAGCCACTTGCCCCCTAAAACATAAAACACTATTACATAAAATGATAGCTAAAAATAAAGTACTCTTTGGCCCTACCAAGCGCACAAAACTTTCTATACGTCAGTAGAAGTTGAAATCAGGACATCAACGGATGCACTAATTTTCATAAAAGCGTATCCATATCCAGCCAATATGAGGAAAGAAGTGGAAAATCAGATACGTCAATTATTGAAGGATGGGATAATAAGACCTTCAAAAACCCTTATAACTCCCCTTTATTGATTGTTGAAAAAGGCACACGCATCTGGCTTGAAAAAATACCGCTTGGTGATCGATTTCAAACAGTCAAAGTCTTAAACAATTGCTGACAGATACCTCTTTTTTAGGGTTTTGTAAAATAATTTTACAAAACCTTTCTAAAATCGCGTCCTGTCTGTCCGTCTGTCTGTCCGTCCGTCCGTCCGTCCGTCCGTATGTCACAGCAGTTTTTCTCGGAAACTACTTAAGCTAGAAGCATCAAATTTTGTATGCAGGTGTAAAGTGGTGATCTCTTCAAAGTTCAACTACTAAAATATTTTATAAGGTATTTAAGGGGGGTCTCCCCATGTAGGGGAGTGACCCCCCGAAAAAAAAATTTCATTGAAGGTAGCCGATATGGGTATCAAATGAAAGGTCTTGATGAGAACTTTTCAAAACAGGTCTTAGTTTGGCAAAGTTTGCGTTGAGGGGCGCACAGGGAGGGGAAATACACGAAAAATTTGTGTCCCCCCCCTCGCGATTGGACACCTTCCATCCGAAAAATCTGAAAAAAGTCAAGAATGTAGGCCTTGATGAGTACAACAACAACAAATATGTGAGAAGTCGCAATTCACTCAATTTTGTTAGTAATAGTATGATTTATCGATTTTATGTTTTCTTGAATAAAATCTTAACGGTACCCTTAAATTCTATGAAATTCAGTACGTGGATGTCTATTTATAAGTTTGATCTATCCTGAAAGTTTCATAAATATTGAATGATATTTAGCGAAGTTATAGCGGTTTGAATTTTCCTGTATTACTATAGAACAATATGCGCTGCATGTATTACTATGGCAACATATGGCTATGGAACAACATGCGCTTTTCACCGACTCAGACACTGCAGTTTTGCTAGGATTTGCATGAAAATTTCAGGAATGATAGGTGTCATGAATAACTTTGAGAATCAGGTCAGCAAGTGGTATCAGTAATCGTTAAACAAAATAGTGGCTGTTTTAAATGCGAAGATTGAATAATTTTGAGTTATTTTTTCCCAACTTGAACGTTTAAGGTGCATGCTTTGAACACTTGATTCAATTTAATGAATGACTGAAGCTGAGTACCTACAATTAATACTCATAAGTGAAACAAGTCAAGGAGGCGGGAGGGAGCTTCTAACAAAAGGGCTTTGTAACAACTCTAGGATTCGAAAAAATTGGCTATTAATCGATGATAACAGTACAGGAGAATGGCCCCTGAAAAAAAATTCATCAAACGTAGCCGATATGAGTATGAAATGTAAGTTTTCATGGGAGCTTTTCAAAACAGTTCTTAAACTGTCAGTTTTTGCTTCATTGGGAGCACAGGGGGGAAATACATGAAAAATGTGTTTCCTCCCTCGCGAATGGACATCTGAAATAATTATCAAGGGAGATATTTATGAGTATAACAATAACAAAAGCCTCAGAAGTCTAAATTCGTTCAACTTTGTTAATAATAGTATGAGCTTCGAATTTCAAAGTTTCTCCAATAAAATCGTCATTGACATGCTTCTTGACTTATTTCAATCTGGTGACTGCATTTTGAAAATTGAATACAAAACCCTTCTGACATGAGCGTAGGTCTGTTTACCCAACTTGTTAACATATCCAGTACCATCTTGAGTCTTCTTCCTCTTCTTCAACTGTCTCTGTCCATTGACCGGGTCCTCCAATTTCGAAATTCGAGCAGCGATGAACTGTCTTCGTCGACAGAGTCAAACCAGCGTTTCCTCGGTTTCCCCACTGGGTCTTGAGTGTCTATGTAATTCTAAATTCTTCACAACAATTGATCTCACATCGTGGCTCCATCAGATTAAAATAAAAGAAAAGAATATTCCAAAACGGCTTTTCCCACGATGAACGAAAAGTTTGAGTTTACTAGGCCGTTCAGACTGAATAATTTCAACTGGGCAAAAAAGAATTTAAAGTCTTTAATAGTCTGAAAGAAATTTAAATATCAGCAGAAATACTTGCTTTCCCTGATTTCACAAAGCCCTTCATCTTGACGACAGATGTTTCTGATAGTGCGATTCGAGCATTCCTTTCCAAAGGGAAAGACAAGCTCATTATCTTCATTTCTAGAACTCTTAACAAAACTGAAGAGAGCTACGCCACAAACGGAAAGGAAATGTTGACAATCGTATGGGCTCTAGATAACTTAAGAAATTACTTGCTAGAAAAATAAAAATAATAACTGATCACCAGCCGCTCACGTTTAGCCTGAATAATAAAAGCAACAGTGCTAATTTTTATAGGTAGAAAGCTGGCATAGACGAATGAAAACTAATCAAGTCGCTGATGCTTTATCAGGGCTTAAGTCAGAAGCACACCCCTTAACTTCTCCATCGTCAACTCTTCATAATGGTGATGGAGATAGTACCAATTTAATTCCTTGCATAGAAGCCTCCATGAGTATTTTTAAAAATCAACTTATATTTAACGAAGAAAAAGATATATTTGCCCATAAAGAGCCACACCCCAGATACCGTCGGCACTTTATTCAACTTAGGGGTATAAACCAGGGAAACATGATGAAAGCATTAAAAGTAAAACTACATTCAAACATTCAAAAAAGCATCGAAATTTCTAAAAAGAATATACAACTGCTGCAGAAAGTATACCGACAACATTTCCGCAAATTAAAGATCCTACTCACTCAACGAGTGGTAGAAGATGTTTCAAATGCTAAAAAAAAAATATTTTCCGTATAATACAACGAGAACTGAAGAAGGCACATCGAAACCATGAGGAAAATAAGCGAGAAATATTTCCTCCGCATGAACACCCAAATAAAAAAATTTGTGAAGATTTGTGAAATGTGCAATAAAAGCATATACAATAGGCATCCTCACAAACCGCAACTACAAGAAACTCATTCTACCATACCCATCTAAAATATTACACATAAGCGTGGTCAAGATACAAAAAGAAAAATATTTTCCATTTATCGGCAAGCTTTCCAAATTTACTAAGTTCTTCCATATGAAAGAAATGTCGGTTCTACACCTAAGATTAAAATTATTACCCTTAGTGCACCAAAAATACTTGCAATGGACAATGAAAGACGTTTAGTAATCCCTATCATCACTAATTTTATCAAAGAACTGGGAATTGAACTATATCTGACACCAAGTCAAACCAGCAAGCTGAATGGCACACGGGAAAAGGTTCACTCTACAATAATCGAAATAGTCAGATGTTTCAACTAGAATACGAGTATCCTGATTTCTACCTCAAAGAAATCGTATACTCGTACTTGTCAGTAATCTTGTGCTTGTCAGTAATTTGTATGATTTCAAAGATATAACCAATAGAACAATGCTTTTATTTGCAGCCAAAAATAAAACAAGTATCCTACAATCCCAGCTCAATTATCAAATTTAACACTTACAACAGTACATTCAAAAATTACGTGGACGATCAATCAGGATCAAAAGATCCATCAATTGAATTGGATCTGGTTGGGAATGGGTAACCGGTTCTTCCAATGTTACAGATTTGAAAACAATTGTAAACGCCAAAATGGAATTATATCAAGCAACAACCAAAAGTACAAGTACATTAAACAAGAAACTGGTGGAATCTACAAACCTGGTCACCGCGGTTGCAGACATTAAATTTTAGCAGAGGGATGAGTAACCCGGGGTGGCATACTAAGGCCTGCTAGCGCTTAGTCGTGTCGTGGGTCTTCCGGGACACTCTTCGCTCATGCGGGGCCACCCTACACAGTAAAACTATCACAAAAGGAATGGACGGGAGGTCATCTTGAGAAATGAAAATTAACATTTCTAACCGAATCATGGCCGTTTTTTATTTAAAAATTCTAATAATGTACTTACAGTATCACTTCAATCAAATACTGAACAAAAAATAATAATAATTAGCTATGAGCACACATTAAATTCTATAAATTAATTGAAATCCTCTCTTTAGTGGAATTAGTTCAAAACAAAATATTTACAGAAAATGAGATTCAACAAGTTGGGTAAACAGACCTACGCTCATGTCAGAAGGGTTTTGTATTCAATTTACAAAATGCAGTCACCAGATAGAATCAAATCAAGAAACATGTCAAAGACGATTTTATTGGAGAAAATATGTAATACGAAGATCATACTATTATTAACAAAGTTGAAGAAATTTCGACTTCTGAGGTTTTTGGTATTGTTATACTCATAAATATCTCCCTTGATAATTATTTCAGTCTCCATATGCGACGGTGGAAACACATTTTTCATGTATTTCCCCCCTGTGCTCCCACTGAAGCAAAAACTGACAGTTAACAACTGTTTTGAAAAGCTCCCATGAAAACTTCCATTTCATACTCATATCGGCTATGTTTGATGAATTTTTTTTTTCAGGGGCCACTCTTCTGTACTGTTATCATCGATTAATGGCCAATTTTTCCGAATCCTAGAATGGTTACAAAACCCTTTTGCTAGGAGCCCTCTCCCGCCTCCTTGACTTGTTTCACTTATGAGCATTAATTGTAGGTACTCATCTTCAGTCATTCATTAAATTGAATCAAGTGTTCAAAGCATGCACCTTAAACGTTGAAGTTGGGAAAAATAACTCAAAATTATTCAATATTCGCATTGAAAACAGCCACTTTTTTGTTTTACGATTACTGATACCACTAGCTGAACCGATTCTCAAAGATATTCATGACACCTATCATGCCTGAAATTTTCATGCAAATCCTAGCAAAGCTGTAGTGTGTTAGTCGGTAAAAAGCGCATGTTGTTCCATAGCCATATGTTTCCATAGTAATAAATGCAGCGCATATTATTCCATAGTAAAACAGGAAAATTCAAACCGCTATAACTTCGCTTAGTATGATTCAATGTTTATGAAGCTTTCAGGGTAGATCAATCTTACAAATAGACATCTACGTATTGAATTTCATTGAATTTAAGGGTACCATTAAGATTTTATTCAAGAAAACATAAAATCCATAAATCATACTATTACTAACAAAGTTGAGTGAATTGCGACTTCTCACGTATTTGTTGTTGTTGTACTCACCAAGACCTACATTCTTGATTTTTTCAGATTTTCGGATGACAGGTGTCCAATCGCGAGGGGGGGGGGGGACACAAATTTTTCGTGTATTTCCCCTCCCTGTGCGCCCCTCGAAGCAAATTTTGCCAAACTAAGACCTGTTTTGAAAAGTTCTCATCAAGACCTTTCATTTGATACCCATATCGGCAACCTTCAATGAAATTTTTTTTCGGGGAGTCACTCTCCTATATGGGGAGACCCCCCTTAAATACCTTATAAAATTTTTTTGTAGTTGAATTTTGAAGAGATCACCACTTTACACCTACACACAAAATTTGATGTTTCTAGCTTAAGTAGTTTCCGGGAAAAAGTGCTGTGACACACGGACGGACGGACGGACGGACGGACAGACGGACAGACGGACAGACTGGTCGCGAAACTAGTAGAGTTTTGTAAAATTATTTTACAAAACCCTAAAAAAATTGTCAAAAGAGAAAAAAATTCAATGTTAAGCAAATAAATCAGAAAAAATACTCACCCTTATTTTTGAAGCTGTGGAGCGCTCTGGAACTGGAAGGGGGGGGGGGGGGGAAATAACAAAACTTATAAAGAAAATAAAACGGCCACGAATCCGCGTGTCAGCTCCTTGAAAGCGTCGCATAATTAAATGCAAATAGTCTTGAAAGCAGTTGCTCTTACTTTCACTATTTTTGTCGCAGATTTTGTTTTTGAATAAGAAAAAAAAATTCATCAGAGAAAGAAAAACCGTTCGTCTGGCCACACAATCTGCACAATTAATTGAATAATTAGATTAACTCAATTAAACACTTTGTCGGCCACAAACTACTTCTGATAGAAAGCAAACAATGGCTTCTTTTAGCAAAAACACAACTGTTGATGGACTGTAGTTAATATCATTCAATTAATACCAGAATCATCAGTTTATCATATCACACTCTTCTTTTTCCACTTTATTCGTCTAAATTTCCTTATGTTCATATTTTTCTCCATCTCCTCATCAAATTATTTTTCCCACCCTCCACTATCGCTCATCACTGCCTCCATCACTACCAAAAATTAACCGAACAAAAACTTCTATCCCAAACTCCAAAATCAAAACCTTTTCTTCCCGAATTGAAAACTCACTTCCCGAATCTTCAATCAAGACCTTTTTCTCACGAATTCCAATTAAAAGCTTTTATCCCTTTTCTCTGCAAGCTAAATCCAGACTTCCCTCCCAAATCAAGAATTTCTCTCTCAATCCCGCAATCCTTCCCTTCCCAATTACCGCTGCCGCATCAAGGTAACGCCATCGAAGTTCAATACACTCTGATTCCGTTACCCACACATCTTTTCCATATGGACAAATGCAACAATTTC
The DNA here is from genome assembly GCA_963969285.1 of Odontomyia ornata. Lineage (NCBI taxonomy): Eukaryota > Metazoa > Arthropoda > Insecta > Diptera > Stratiomyidae > Odontomyia > Odontomyia ornata. Next base: position 271,904,095 of record OZ017738.1, on the reverse strand, counting down.
CATTTTGCATATACAGCGATTTGCATAGCCATGATAGCGTTTGGTTGTGTGGAAATTGTCATAAACATGGAAATAATTGCTTTGCCGGTATCCCAAAAAGAGTGTTTTCCTGCGCTTGGGAGAACTTGAACCCAGGGTCCCAGTGGACCCCAGGTTGAGAGTGTACGACGCTACCACCAGAGCTACCTTCTGTTGATCTCCCATTCATCCAGTTAGTAACTTCAATTGTCAACTTTCTGAATGGGCATTGACATGAAATTTGTTAGTAAGGAAGAATGAATTTTCGTTAGTATGACGAATGAAATTTTGTTTTTGGAAGATAATGAATAAAATCAGCTAGTATAAAGGAAGGAATTAGGTTTTGTTAGGGAAAAAGGTATCAAATGAAATTTTGTTAATGGGAAGTAATAAATGAAATGTTGTTAGTGGAAAAGATAAGATTACTATTATTTTTTATTTATTTTTATCTTAAAAATAGGATATGAGAGTAGAATTAATGTGACGAGAGAATCAAAATTATAGAGTAAAGGCTAAATTTTAATAAAAATAAATAAATATACCAAGAAAAGGAAGAAGGTGGAGATGTTATGGAGACAATTTGACGTTGCAAATGGGAGAATTCCAGTACGCCGAAATTCGGCACAACAAAATATAACAAGATAGCTCACCGCTTTCATGACAAAATTACCGATAAATATGATCAGATTTTGTTCAACAGACTAGGTATTCTTAGAAATGAAATTAATGAAATAATTACTGCACAACACCTATCCAAACCTTCTTGACAAAATGAAAATCCTGCAACTTATCACCGAAATCGAAAAACTTCCTTATGCAAATGAAATCGAAGCAATAGAATATTATCACCAACAAGTGCACACTATTACACAGTATCTCAATCCCAAAACTAGCCACCAAGAATTCATCAACGTACTTATAAAAGCTGTAGCAAAAAAAGAGAAAAACGAATTTATTTGGAATTTGATGAATTGCTCGTAAGCCAAAATTTCGAATATAAAATCATAGACAAATGTACTAATATTGGAAATATAACACTTTGTATAGAATCAAATCTTAAAAATTCCCCACAGGGGGATGCTAGCTGGCAGGAACACTCTTGGAGGCTAGCATTTTTTGGAGAGTTCCGCCCCCCACGTACCCGGAGTAATTCCCCTAGGGGGAATGCCGATCGACAGGAGCACTCTAGGAGGTAAGCATTCTTTGGGGAGCGCTGTCTCCATGGACTTGAGGATATAAGGGGTGCCGTGAGGCTCCCTCCTGGGATGATAAGTAACGATCCTGATTGAATCTGGACTACGCTTCGGACAACAAACTAGAATTGATGCTCTTGGCTGGCGGATATGATAATTTGCACCTTGTTGCATCCCGGTAAAGCCTTGACAGGCTTCAGAGTACGTTTGAAGATCGCTCTATTGGGTTGGTGGTGTAGGTTTGGTTGAGACAGACTCACGATTAGTGCTGGTCTGGCTCTGAGCACTTGTCCCCATAAGGATTTGTGGCAACCCTTGCATAGCCTATTTGCTCTGCGAAGGTAACCATGGGACCAAAAAGGTAACTACACGCACTAACGACGAGGACCCAATAAAACTAGAAGAATTAAAACCCCTGAAAAAACCCCAAAATAAGAAAGTTAAAGTAATAGCAATGACGACGCAACCAGCGGCTGCAGTCAAAACCTTAACGAAAACATCGGAAGCGTTACTAACGATGACAAAAATGACGATAAATACAATGACAGTGAAGACGGATAAAAAAACGAAGATTAATTGACAGTCTTGTCCAGACTGAGATTCTTGCCGCGTTCAGGCGCACCAAAAAAAATGATGTGAACGCCGGAGCGTCCTTAAAAGTAAAAGCAGGAAAGCTGCAGAATGCATCAGATATTTAAGCAGTGGAGAAAAATACAAAAAACATGGAGAATTCATTCGTCACTGCTGCAAACATTACTGAAGTGACCGAAGCAAGGGTCGTAGATCCCGAAATAATAGTGAATCATCCTGAAGTCCACAAAGATATCACAGCGAAAAAAAAGAGAGAAGTGACCAGACAAATAGAGCCTTGTTGGCTAATTGTATCACCACCCTCGAAAAAGTGGCGGAAGTCCTGTAACCTTTCCCTAAGGAAGGTGATCAAAAAGTGCAATTGTCACCCAGAAGAAGAAGAATGGCAAAACTGAATAGCACGAGATGTTCTAAAAAGAATAAAATCTGCATACGACTCACCAAAAATCAAGAAAGGAGAAAAGACTGAGTACCTAGACTGCAGAGGGCACTATCGGAGGAGCTAGTTAAAAGCCAAAGAGGACCAAAAGGCCGAAAAATGCGCAAAAAGCACCACCATCAAACATCAATAAAAGAATGGCGTCTAGCCTGATCGAAGGAAATTGGGATGTAGGAAGGAAGAAAGACGTACTTGATGGGCGTGGAATGCCAGATCAGGGATCAGTGCTGAGAAAAGAAGTGAAGTAAGCGGCAAAGAAACTCCTCCAAAAGTGTCAGAAAATAAAGTTCGCATGAACGCCCAGTAAGAAAAAAGACCAGATGCAAAACAGGAGAGGAAGAAGCCACAACGAAGATCCCGGCCACAGGCACTGCTCGTAAAACCCCAAGATGACCAATCTTATACAGAAGTGCTGCGGGATATCAGGGTAAATGTAAGATTCAAAGACATCAATACTACCATTTAAGTAGTACGACCAACGCGTTTGGGCTACATTTTGGTTGAAGTCAGAGCAGAGGCCGACAATGAAGAAGCATTCTGCAAAGCAGTGAAGAAATTCCTCGGCAAAAACGCAAATATAGCGATAGAAATAATCGAAATAAGAGACATTGACTGTGTCACCGATATGGCTGAGGTAGAAGAGGCCATCAAAAGACAGTTCCCTAACGTGTGCAGGATCCAAGCAAAGCTGACACCAGAAAACCAAGGGGACAATGCAATGAAGATGCGCAAAGTAAGAATAGGGTAGGCTGTCTATAGGATACGGCGAAGAGCAATGCCTCTTGAATGTTTCAAATGCCTTGGCTACGGTCACACCACACAAGTATGCAAAGGGCCCGATCGGAGTCTCTATGTTACAAATGTGGTGAAATGTGACATAAAAGAAAAGAGTGTATAAAACAGGCACACTGTATCCCTTGCAAGGATACTGATTCAAGACCGGATTCTTGGGCAGGTTTGGAGTGAGGAAAATGCTGGGTTTAACAGAAAAGCCTACCCAAGGCGAAATCTGAGCTTGAATGACCCGCATCCTGCAGCTAAACCTACACCGCAGTTCAGCCATCCAAAATTTGCTGGAGTAGTTTGCTGGAGACATGAGAGCCGACTTTATGCTGCTGAGTATGCAACACCATGATAAAAGTTCAGCATCATGGTATCCTGATGAAAGTCATACTGCCGCCATCTGGGTAATTTCCAGGCAGAGAAATGTAGACGGGGAAATGGTTTCGTGTGAATTAGGTGCTCAAGGACCACCTTTGTTTGTGTATGCCTATCGCCGAACAAGTCAATATCATCTTTTCTAGCTAAACTTAGTGCTTTGGGGGGTGCTGTTTTGAACGCAGACGGCAACGTGCTCGTTGGAGGAGACATCAACGTTGAAGCAATCGGAAGGGGCATACCTTAAACAGATCTGCGGGGGAAACGAGTCCCAGAAATGGTGGCTAGGACCAGTTAGTCAAATTAAAAACGTAAAGCACGCCAACTTTCTTCCATATTGGGTGTTAAAGACGTGATATTTGCCTTGGAGTCCTTAGTATGGAGTAGACACAATTGGAGAGTATTAGAGGGCTACTCAGCCAGTGATCATCAGTGCATTTTGATTGAGGTGACTGATGTTGTCTCCCAACTTCCGTGCTCTGGACCTTCTACCATCGGTTGGAACATCGAAAGGATGAACGTCAAGAGGTTTATCGAGATGCTCACAGTAGGTGCCCCACTGCAGGGAGATCTGCAAGGTACGGACGAACTCGCAGCTCAAGATGAGATGAACTCAACTATGAGCATCATCACGATTGTCTGAAACCTTGGCATGGCAAGCCCCCAGTGTTTTAGGGGTCGACCGAAATCGCTGAAAACTGAAAGGAGTGTCCCAAGCTTCGGCGCGAAGCTCAACGGGCACAGAACCATGGACCTTGGCTAGAAGCTAATTTGCGGAAGCTTGGTGCACTAAGGACGCCCTACATATATGATGTGTGGAAAAATGGAAATGAAAGTGCAGATACTCTTCCCCACCTGTTCCGTCCATAGTGACGCTGCCAACGGTAAAACAGTAACCGAGGGTCAACTTCTCACACAGCACGAACTGTAAGAGGTAGTCCCTTCACTGAAAGCATTCCAGCAGAAGTGTTGCATTTTGTCCAACACCATTGTCATGACTTGCTGCTCATCACATTTACCGCTTGCCTACGGAATGGGGTTTCCCCGGTCTGATGGAAGGTGGCGAGGCTCGTGCTGATCAGCAAGGGGAAGGAAAATCCGGGATCACTGTCTGCATACCACCCGTAATGCATGGTGAACATGGCTGGGAAAGTGCTAAAGAAACTCATCAAGGGAAAATCCGCTGACGCAATGCGTGTCAGCACGTCCTTGACGCAATTGCAAAGGTGGTAAGTGCGGTGCCCAAAGAAGAAGCACATAGGCCCACCAAGTCATGAATCGTTCTGTTGGTGACATTTGAAGTTAGGAACGCCTCAACTCCGGTGGATAGGTGGATATTCTGGATACGCCAAAAAACCCTTCTCAAGTTCCAAAATATCTGACGTGGTATCTCGGGGACTACCTGAAGGATCAAGGCCTACTTTACAACACGACACAGGGCCAATGAAGGATGGAAGTTACATCAAGTATTTTCTAGGGATCTATCCTTGGTCCCGACCTGTGGAGCGTATGTTACGATGAGGTACTGAGACTGGAGATGTCAGATGAGTCACGCTTGATTGGCTATGTAGATAATGTTGCGGCGCTGGTCGCTGTATGTACCATTGAGCAAGTGCAACTTAGGCTAGGAAGGCTAATACGCCGTTTGAGAGCCTGGAGAACTGGATAAAACCAAAGTTGTCATCTTTACAAAAATAAGAATCCCTAGATTAAGGATGACTAGTATCAGAGACATAATAATCGAATCGAAGCCACTGGTGAAATACCTCAGGCTAATGATCAATTCGAAGATGACGGGAGTATTGGCTCTGAGCCGACTTATGGTCGACGTAGGGGGACCAAGCACATCAAAAAGACGCCGTTTGATCAGTGCTATAGAGTCAGTGCTACTGTATGGAACGAAAATAAGGGGCGACGCTCTCAGTAAGGAAACATAATCAAAACGCTTGGCATATGTACAGAGGAGAGGAGCACTGAGGATTGGATCTTCGTATCCAACAGTTTCTGATTCAGCGGTGAGAGTTATTAGAGGCAAGTTAACCGTTGCCTTCCTTGCTGGAGAGCGCCACGCTATCTACCTGCTTCAAAACGAGGACGTAAGGGAGATGGTTGCCCATGAAGAGGGACAGCGCTCACTTAACAACTAGCAGCAGTCTAGGGTGAATTGCACGAAGGGAAGGTGGACTGCGCGCCTCACCCTGGAACTAAGACTTTGGCTAAATTGAAGGCATGGTGATACTGAGATCTATCTGATGCAGCTTTTGAGCGGATATGGATGTTTTCAGTCTTACGTGCACAAGATTGGTAAGTCACGGTCCCTCAGTTGTCGATTTTGCCCAGGAGGGAGGACAATGCCTGCCACACATTTTTTGGAAGCACAAAATGGGACAGGCTCCCAAGGGACCTCTAAGGGAGACGGGAGAGCTCACCCTGGATAATATTGGTTGCGATGATGCCCGAATCGGTTGACAAATGGAACCAGGTGGCACATTATGCTCGGGCAATCTGAAAAGACAAAAAGGACTCACAGCAGGCAGGGCGTTAGGGCTGGGGGATCGCTTTTCTGCCACTTCCTCTTCCCCTCTCCTCCCGCGAGGAAAGGGGTTCCCCAGCTTGAAGATGCCTCATGGCGTAATAAAACGAGACCTGGCCCGAAATAATGTATCAGACGGTTCCAGGCTGGGCTCTCGGGTAGAAAGGGTAGGTGTTTGGTGAGCAGTCCAGTTGCCTTCTTGCAAGCATGGAGATCCCACACTTAGCGAGTAAATGACATTCACCACCCAAGCACGAAAGAATATCGTAAAAAAAATACCCAAAAATGACTGCATCAGCCGAGTAATAACGGGAAAAGGTATTGAATGTAAATACGAGTACAACGCGTACAAAAAAAAAAGAAACAATAAACAATAGCATGATACTGAATAACTTCTTTGGAATCTTGCATGATTCAAAATCATTCATGGGATTTAATGAAAAATTTATAATCAATGCTACAACGAAACTATTAAAATAAAGGACAATTAATAAAACAGCCCCGAAGCCGCCTCACATCAAATTCTTCTTAATATACTTCAATACGTGCTGTTACAATACGAATAGTTGGCTTCGCCTACTCAGCTATTAGGAAAACCAGTTGGCCTTGTACCTGGTCCTGTCTAGTTGGGCTTGCGCCTAGACAACTTTCCTAAGAAACTTTCTGTTGGTTGGTTTCGCCTAACAGATTGGTTAAAAACCAGTAGACCTTGCGCCTGGTTTTGGGCTGGTTGGCTAACTGCCTAGACCCGTACTTATGGCCAACGTAGGGGACCCAGACCATCAAGAAAACGCCTCTTGATGAGCGCTGTAGGGTCAGTGCTACTGTCCGGAGCAGAGGTATGGGGCGACGCTCTCAGCAAAGAGCTATACCGAAAACGTTTGGCACAGGTACAGAGAAGAGGAGCACAGAGAATTGCATCTACGTATCCAACAGTCTCTGACTCGGCCGTGAGAGTGATTGCAGGCGTGATACCTATCGGCCTCCTTGCTAGAGAGCCCTGCGCTATTTACCTGCGCCGAAACGAGGATGCGAGGGAGATGGTTGTCCGCGAAGAGAGACAACGCTCGCTCAACGATTGGCAGCAGTCTTGGGTGGATTGCACGAAGGGAAGGTGGACTGCGCGCCTCATCCCGGATGTGAGACCATGGCTAAATCGAAGGCATGGTGAGACTGACTTCTATCTGACCCAGCTTTTGAGCAGGCATGGGTGTTTTCAGTCTAACCTGCACAAGATCGGTAAGTCACTGTCCCCCGATTGTCGGTTTTGCCCAGGAGAAGAGGACAATGCCTGTCACATATCTTTCGCGTATACAACATGGGTCAGGCTGCAAAGGGAACTCTACAGGGAGAGTGGAGAGCTCACATCGGATAATATACTCGCAGTGATGTTCGAATCGGCTGACAAATGGAACCAGGTGGCACATTATGCTCGGGCAGTCCTAAAATATAAAAGGGACTCACAGCAGCCGGGGGTGCTGGGGCTGGGGGATCGCTCTTCACGCACCTCATCTTCCCCTCTCCCCTCCCGCTAGGATAGGGACTCCCCAGCTTGAAGGCGCCTCATGGCGTAACAAATCGAGACCTGGCCCGAAGTAATGTGTCAAAGGGTTCCAGGCTGGGTTCTCAGGTTGATAGACGAGGTGTTTAGTGGGTAGTCCAGTCGCGCATGGGAGTTCCACACTCTGCGCATAATTGGCATTCACCTCCCCACCACAAAAAAAATGTAATGCTAAATGGTTTTTCCATAAACAGTTATTATTAAAGTATATTTAATTTCTGTGAATACCTAACGTTTTTGAATAGCTTGTCCTTTTCTTTATAATTGCATTTTCATAATACTAAGCTACCATGGCTCTAGTAACTTTGCATTTTTGTAACATTTAAACTTTGTACCTTGCAGAATTGCATTATTACATTCTTTTCATTTTTGTGCTTGCAGAGTTTTGTAATTGCCTAGAAGTTAAGAACTGAAAAGTAGACCCAGTAGTGAAGGGATCCTTATACCAAGCAGCCGTATTTCAATCGTAAATTCACTTGAAATAATATTTTTTGATTATAATAAGGCCTAGTTTTGTTAACTTGCGATGGGATCAAAACACTTGACCCAAAATTGTGTACGAATTCAAAAACATAATAACCAGTATTGAGTTTTTCGAACGCAATTCACAGAATCCGTATATGAGTGTAGTTATGATATTCAGACGATATTGTTTGGGTTACTAATTGGTTCACAAAACCCTTCTGGCAGGAGCGCTCTCCTGCTACTTCAACTTGTTATACTTTAACGTTTGTCTGGCACCCACTGGCTCTCACTCTATTAGCTATTTTTCATTTTGTTCGAAATTATGGAATGAATTTTTTATAGCGTGTTTGAAATTAATAGGGCTGCAATTATGGATCTCCGCGCGAGTGATATTTTTTGAAAAAATAAATATATGACTTCAACTGTTATTGTTTTTAATTTAGCTCAACTTTTTGTTACCGATAGAGTTTTAGTAATATAATCTTTGGATTTTTTACTATAATTGTTAGAAAACTTATAACTATTTGGGCATACGAACAACATTATGCATAAAAATAAAAGTATTTTCATTAAAATAAGCAAAGGAAAATCAAGTTTGTGAGTTTTTCAGTAATTTACCTGTTTATTTGGAAATGTTCAACACAGTTTTATCTTATGCTGAATTCACTTTAAAATAGTCATAATCTTACATATCGCCAAACACTGTCTTTATTTACCGTAACTACGTTAGAATTTTGGATGTTATTCGATAAATTATTTAAATACCAGAGCTTTCGGGTATGTTATTATTCTAATAAGTGGTTAGAGTATAGTGATTTGCTTCTCATTTTCTTTTTATTGTAAGGTTGTAAATTTGTTGAGCAATCACAGATAGCTGCACGTCAATTGGCTTAGTATGATCGTATAATGATGGAGCTTCACAGAGTATAGCAAATGTTCCAAAAATTGAAGCTGTTGTGAATATCCAGAGAAATAATCGATCAAGAACCATAGCCACAAACCCCCAGTCTTGATCTTCCTGCAAAAAAAAAATCTGATATTAGACTCATGCATGTGTTACAATCATATAAACTTAACAGAAATTAATTATTTAATTATTATTTAATTTCCATTAAAGGTTGACCCAGAATCTTCCCAAAAATTAAACATGTCGATCAAATTTTTGAAAAAGTTTCACATAGCCCTAGGTATGCAAACTAACGAGAAGATGACTAATAAGCCAAGCTTTCATGAGTGTAAGCAATGGTCTTTTCTACATACACAACACTTATTCCTATTATGCAAAACTTTGATTATATACATTTAAATAATCGAGTATATATATATATATATATATATATATATATATATATATATATATATATATATATATATATATATATATGGGAATGAATAAACATAAGCTCATCATAGCCATCTCTAGCTGTGTTCCTCGATCTACACTCATATCATACAACTTCGCAAAACTAACTTGTTGCGTATTAATTTGTTACAATTACTTTCGGCGACTTGCTTGTATTGGAACTAACCGTAATGTACATCGTATCAATTGGATGCAGTCACTCAAGATCGCCTCTCTTGCCTTTTGACCGTGGACGTGGACACATCAATTCGACTACGACTAAACATATCAGCACTGTTTTATTTACCTCAAATTCCATATCCCACATAATTTGGGGGCTCAACCGGGATCAACCAAATCGGAATCAATAAAGATTTGGAATCATTCAAGATTGGAATCATTTACAATGGGACCGGCAACAGTGATTTCTAAATAATAAAAAGTGACTGGAAACTGAAAATTGCATTAGGGTGATTAGTGAGTGACTGCAAATGACATATCAATAAAAAGTGTACAAAACGCGTAACAAGACATAACCTATGATATTAATAGTGAAAATTAACGGTATTGTCCAGTTAACTTCAACAGCTCATTTTATGCTGCATAACAGTATCAACATATAAACAGAAAACTAGCAAAGTTGATATATCAGCACGGATACGGTGCGTTGCGGGTATAACGCTTATTTAAAGTATATTTCTTGATTAGAAATGAGCGGAAGAAGGAATAAAAATCGACAGAACAGCCATTCGTTGGTAGATTTTGACTCTGGTGTACACCCAGTTTATTTTATGAGTAAGAAGACCTCGGATATTGCAGCTACAAACTGGAAGTGTTAGCGGTGGTTGAAGCAGTTAAAAAGTTTAGAGTATATCTCCTTGGACAGTGATCCCAACTAGCGACCGACTGTGAGGCATTAGAATGTACATTGAAAAAGAAACATCTAGCGACACGATCCGCTCGGTTGGCCCTTCTCCTCGAAGAATTTGATTATAACGTGGAGCACAAAAGTGCAAATCAAATGAAACATGCAGATGCTCTCAGCCGCAACCCCATCAGCATGTGCATAAGCGGTAAAAACGATGGCCTTTTGAAGAAACTAAGAAAAGCCCAAGAAAATGACGACAGACTGCGTGCGATTATTGAGATCTTGAGAGATAAATCCTATCGATACTACGTTGTTCATAATAATATACTTTGTAAAAACGTGAATAATAAATTTTGTTTGTAGTTCCATATACAATGATATCAGAAATCACCAGGAAGACGCACGAACAAGGCCACTTTCATGCAAGAAAGATGCGAGATATTCTGGACAAGGAATACTTTATACGAAACCTTACTAAAAGGATAGAGAATCAAACACAAGGTTGTGTTAGGTGCATACTTGCAGAAAGGAAAAGGAGAAAAGCGGAGGGTTACCTTCAACCAATTCCAAAAGGTGTCCAGCCATTGCAGACATTCCACATCGCCCATCTAGACCCGATGCAAAACACGAAATTCCCGTTGGAAGCGCCAGCCGGAAAGGTAAATTTCTCGTATGTAGCGTAAGGTTTCGAAAAAGAATTTGGCTTGCCTACAACTGGACTTCTTGCTGCAATTTTTGTAGCACTGCATGGGTATTTATTAACAGAAAGGATCTGCCGCCGTTCGTATTTGGAGACCCTTCATAGAGGCGTAAATATTTTGCTCATTCAATTGAGTTGCACAGGTATGGATCACAAATTGAAAATCTGCGGGTAATAAAATGTTATAAACATATTTATACTCGTTTCGCCCTTCTCACATTTGCTGTTTATACATTTGACAGTGGTTGTCAAACAAAGGAGATAACTTTTTAGCTTAAATAGCTCAAATAGTTAATTTCAAAAGATTTCCATAAAAGTTTAATCAGCACTTACATTGCCATTAATATATATATTTTCGATTCTTTCCTGAACCATCAGGGGCCGTCATTTTGAATTTTTATTGAAAACGGCTGCTAAAAATATTAAGCTGTAAATTTTCGAATTTTTTATTTGTCATCCGATTTGCATAATTAAATTAAATTAACTTGCCTTTATATCTGATAATTTCTAGTTTTATCGGAAGCTGTTGAGAAACTTGGCTGCTAGAGGTCTACAGAAATAAAAAAATGTTTTTGTCACCCCCCTGTATGGGGAGACCTCTTAAACACTTTAAAATATTTTCTTACACAGCAAATTTCAAGAGGCACCACTTTTGACCTACGTAGAAAATTTCCACATTCTAGCTCATGTGGTTTGCGAGAAAACTTGTGACGTACTAAAAAACGGACGAACGGAGCGACAGACAAGTCGTGATTTGATAATTTTTTAGAGAATTGTTAAAAATATTTTATAATATTTAAAAAATCAAAAAAAGTCATTTAAAGCGTTTCCATGAAAAAAATTCATTATTTCAGTTTAGTGGCAGAAATCCTTCATCAGGGGCTGATGAATGATCAGGAGAGGCCGAGTGTGGGAATGAATAAACATAAGCTCATCAAAACCATCTCCAGCTGTGTTCCTCGATCTACACTCATATCATACAACTTCGCAATACTAGCTTGTTGCGTATTAATTTGTTACAATTACTTTCCGCGTCTTGCTCGTTTTGAAACTAACCGTAATGTACATCGTATCAATTGGATGCAGTCACTCAAGATCGCCTCTCTTGCCTTTTGACCGTGGACGTGGACACATCAATTCGACTACGACTAAATGTATTAGCACTGTTTTATTCACCTCAAATTCCACATACCATATATATATATATATATATATATATATATATATATATATATATATATATATATATATATATATATATATATATATATATATAGGGAATACGGAATACGGAAAACGAGGACAACACCGCTGCGTCCCCAATCCGATGGAATGGTCGAACGTTTCAACGGCACTCTCAATAAACACCTCGCCAAGATGGCTGACGAGAACCAAAGGGACTGGGACCGACACATTCCACTATTTTTGATGGCGTACAGGGCTGCCGAACATGCATCGACGGGCCAAGCCCCAGCCAAAGTCATTTTTGGAAAGACTATTCGTCTGCTAGCTGATATAAAGTTCGGAACACCCCCGGAGAAACCCCAAACCATGTCGGAGTACGCAAATGAATTGGCTACTGACCGTATGAAGACCAGGTATGACCTAAACCCTAATTCTACCGGCTTCCAGCAAGATGACTTGGTGTGGCTATATAACCCGCAACGGCGAAAGAGTAGGTCTCCAAAGTTGCAAAATAATTGGGAGGGACCATACCGAGTTGCAAAGCGAATCAATGACGTCGTATACCGAATACAGGAACATCGTAAGCCAAGAGCTAAAATGAAAATCGTGCATCTGGACCGTCTTGCCCATTATTACACCCAGGGAGAATTGACCACAACTGGCGACACATCTTTCCGCGGCGAAGAGAACTGAGGTGGGGGCAGTGTTACATGTGCAAAGAATTCTGCGAGCTACTATTGCAATTATTTTCACAACTATTAAGAACACCAACGAAATGAACTTTCTCAAAACCACGAGAACCCACCAAGCATGATCAACATTTGGAAGGGAGTCACTGCTCCATTCATTAATCTGCTCGAATATACCAGATACCTCTCGGCAGAACATTCGCCAATGTACGAGAAATGCATTGAACCGCTGGAGACCCTATATAAAGGCGAGCTGAATGAATGGGGGGATCATTCATTCGACCGCGATAAAAACTGCGATAGTGTGTGGAAAGCGATATTGTCCGAGTAATAGAAAAGTGATTTTCGTTGATTGTGTAGTGATCTTAGAAGACAATTGCGATAGGAATTTATGGACAGGTGGAAGTAAGATTTTAATAGTGAAAATTAAAATTGTAAAATAGACCAAATAAGTGATTGTGCATTTTTAAGTAATTTAATAAACTCTTTTAACTTAAATTAAAAGACATTGCGTTTTCACTTTCCCGGTACATTAAAATTATTGGCCGCGAACCATAACACGCGACAATGTATAGGGTGCGTACGGTATTTGAGGACATGCATAAATGTGACTCTAACTTCACGAGTTTTAGTCTTTTATTTCTTTCCCTTTTCAGATAAGAAATGGCGAACTACAACATCACTCAAGAAATGAAGAGACATGCTGTCATCGTCACTATATGTGCAAACCATACAGATTTAGAGATCTCTAATTTTCTTAACTGCACCCGTTCATTCGTGCATATGGTTTGCCGTGAATTGGAAGCATCAGGAAGCGATACAGAATCGGTTGCAAAAAGCACGAACAACGCTCTGACACTGTCCGATCTGCAGAATTTTTAGAGCAAGTGCAAGCAATCATAGACGAGGACCCTTCAAAATCAATGAGGGCTCTTACGAGTGAGCTTCATGTTTCTGAGCGCCTTATTCGTAGAGTTGTCCACGAAGACCTTTAGTATAAGTCTTACGTGATGCGCAGAGGACAGCTCATGTCGGAACGAGCACGGGAACAGAGAGTTCTCCAATCGAAACGTCCTTTAAACAAAACCAAACATCCTGAGGCGCCAAAAATGTTATGGTTTCTTTCCGACGAAAAAAATTTTGACCAAGATCAAAAGACCAATCTCAGAAATGACAGATAGCTATGTTTAAATCCTACGGCGGTTCCTATTGTTATGCACACAAAATTTCTAGCCACTGTTATGGTTTAAGGTGTTGTCAGCAATGAAGGCCATGTTATGCCACCACACTTTTTTACTCAAGGACTTCGAATGAACTCTGCTGCATACATCGAGGTTTTGGAGACGGTAGTGAAAACCTGGATAGACAATGTAAGTGGAGACAGACCATAAATTCTTCAACAAGACTCTGCTCCTTCACATAAAGCGATGGTGACACAAGATTGGACGGCCGAACATTTTCATGACCACATAACATCGAACCTATGGCCACCTAGCTCCCTAGACCTTAATCCTTTGGATTATTACGTATGGGGCGTAGTTGAGCGTGAGACCAATAAGCGTCCTCATAATACCACTTCTTCTCTGAAGACTGCTATTACAAGGAGCATTTGATTCGGGCATGTAATTGTTTCCGGACCCGGATCGAAGAGGTAATTGCTGCTAATGGCGATTTTATTGAATAACTTTATAGCCATATATTAATTTAACGTTGTATAAAAACTTCCTGAAATTTCATTAAATTGTGTTAAAAATACAAGCTCATTAATTTTACTCTCAAGTTGTCCTCAAATATATATATATATATATATATATATATATATATATATATATATATATATATATATATATATATATATACAGTGGTAGAAAAATAATTAGAAATGATGAAATTAACGGACAACTATTTTATTGCAACATTGTTCACAAACTTTCCAGGTGCGATATTCGTTGCGGTAAATTACAGTTCTGTTGCTGTTGTTATTTTGCCACTTATTTGTGATGAAAACGAATGAATGAATAAGTTTGTTTTGCAAAAAATAGGATCGCTTTTAACTAAGACCAGCACAGTTGAAAAATTAATCCGAAAAATTCAGATAATTTTACTTTAGCGGTAAATTTGCAGCAGTTAATATTGCTTCTATTAAAATATATGTTCAAAAATTTTATTTTTATTAGGGAAAAAACCAAAACGGGAAAAAATAAAAGCTGCAAGCCAGCCCTCAAGAAGTTATTTGTCAACTAGTACTTCCTGGAGAAGGCTCCAATGGGTACCGTCTCATAGGAACTCACGTGTTCAAAGAAAATGGTATACGCAAAAGTAACAACACAGTAATAACTGCTGTGTCAGATCAACTAAGCGTCCAAGTTAAAGCTAAAATAATCAGAAATAGATCCTGGGAAGTAGATTTACGAGGCTGTATTGCACACCGAAAGCCACATATGTATGTCGAAAAGAAGTTTGAAATGCCAAATGGAATTCGCCAGGGAACGTGGAAAAAACTTATTGCATTCTGAAAAAATGTTCTCTGTAGTGATGATCAAAATTTAATATGTTAGGATCTGATGGAAGCAAGTAAGTAAGGCAACAAAAAGGTTGATCTTAAGTACATCATCAAAACAAAAAGGCATGGAGCTGGAAACGTTATTGTATCGAGAGCTTTTCCTGGCACGGTGTTGGTCCTCTTGTGCGGATTGATAGTCAAATGCATCAGTATATCTATAAAAAGGTATTGGCTAATGTTGTCGAGCAAAATGCTTTTGTCCACATGCCAATTTCCTCTATTTGCCAGCAGGACAACGATCCTAAACAGACTTCATGACTAGTGAAGTGTTGGTTTGAGGAAGAACAAATAAACGCCCTAAGCTGGCCGGCGCAAAACCACGATCTCAACCAAATTTGAAATAACGGGCTGCTGTAAGGAGAAATTTTGAGACAAAAACTTTGAAAAATTCTGCTGAGTTATTCAGTAACGAAAGATCCGGCTGATGTGATGACCGAGCTCAATAGTTTTTATGCCAAAGAACTGCTTAGCCGCTACTGCTAAAGTGGGCTGCCCTACAAAATATTGGCCTTTCTTCAAAAGAGAGAATCGACTACAAAGAAATTGAAAGTGTTTACTTTGAATTATTTTTAATTTCAACTGCTGTTTCTCATTATTTTTCCGACCAAATATGCCCTTTACTCTGCTCTTTGTGAATTTTTTGTAATATTTTATTGCATATATAGATATAAAGGTATCAGTGTTAATAATCATGAATATTGTTTCTAAAGTAGTGAATAATTTATGGTAAAATGAGCAGCTTTTGAAAAGAAACGTGTTCGCTTCTAACAATTTTTCCACCACTGTATATATATATATATATATATATATATATATATATATATATATATATATATATATATATATATATATATATATATATATATATATATATATATGCAAAGTTAACTGGTGAGAGCAATGGATAAAATCGAGTATCATGCGGTGTTAAAGTACTTCTATTTGAAGCAGAAAAAAATGCAGGAATTGAAAATAAAATAAAATTCCATGTATGGCAAATCGTCGTCACCATTTACAACCGTGAAACATTGCGTGGCCGAGAGTTGTGCGATCGCACAAGCATTTTTGATGAAGAATGTTCTGGACATCCAAAACTGGAAGATATCGTCAGTTTAGTGCTCACAACCATGATGAAAGATCGCCGATCAACCATTAAGGAAATTGCTGAGGCTTGTGGAATATTAACTAAATGGGTGCATAAGATTTTAAATCAAGATTTATGCATGTGAAAATTATGCGCACGATGGGTGCCACTTTGTTGACGGTTGACCAAAAGCGCCTATGGATGAACATGTCGCGCGAGACTGTGCAGCTGTTCCAAAAGAATCCTACCGAGTTTTTGTGCCGATTAATTACTGTTGACGAAACCTGGTTCCATCACCATACTCCGAAGACTAAACAACAGTCAATGCAGTGGATTGTGGTGGGGGAACCAGCTTCAAGGAAAGCGAAGGTTGTTTTTTCTACCAGAAAAGAGATGGCGACAGTTTTTGGGATAGCCGTGGAGTAATTATGGTTGATTACCGACGAAAAGGTAAAACCATTTACGCTGGACCAATTGAAGACGCAACTCAAGTAGAACCGTCAACACTTGGTAAGCAAGAAGGTGCAGTTTCATCAAGATAACGCGCGAGTCCACACATACATGGTCACAATGGCAAAATTGGACGAATTGAAGTTCGATTGCTTCAACACCCTTCCTACTCACCAAACATACCCCCAGCTTAAAAGTTTCTGGGTAGGAAAATATATGGTTAAATACCAAGTTTAAAGAGGCAGAAAACCTGTATTTTTTAGGCTTATCTAAAGAATTTTTTTTGATGGCCCGAAGGATTGGGAAAAGCCTTTGAACAAATGTATTGACTTGCGTGGAGACCATGTCGAGAAATAAATGTTTGCTTAGCTTGAATTATGTGTTTTCTTTAAAAGGCCGGAAACTTTTCAAATGAGCCTCGTATATATATATATATATATATATATATATATATATATATATATATATATATATATACGTATATATATATATATATATATATATATATATATATATATATATATATATATATATACATACATATATACATATTGTCGCGTTTTATGGTTCGCGGCCAATAATTTTAATGTTCCGGGAAAGTGAAAATGCAATGTCTTTTAATTTAAGTTAAAAGAGTTTATTAAATTACTTAAAAATGCACAATCATTTATTTGGTCTGTTTCACAATTTTAATTTTCTCTATTAAAATCTCACTTCCACTTGTCCATAAATTTCTATCGCATTGTCTTCTAAGATCACTACACAATCAACGAAAATCACTTTTCTATTACTCGAACAATATCGCTTTCCACACACTATCGCAGTTTTTATCGCGGTCGAATGAATGATCCCCCCATTCATTCAGCTCGCCTTTATATAGGGTCTACAGCGGCTCAATGCATTTCTCGTACATTGGCGAATGTTCTGCCGAGAGGTATCTGGTATATTCGAGCAGATGAATGGAGCAGTGATTCACTTACAAATGTTGATCATGCTTGGTGGGTTCTCGTGGTTTCGAGTAAATTCATTTTGTTGATGTTCTTAATAGTTGTGAAAACAATTGCGACAGTAGCTCGCAGAATTATTTGTGCATGTAACAATATATAAACATGAATATACATATATATATATATATATATATATATATATATATATATATATATATATATCTTCTTCTTCTTAGCACTACAGCCCCTTTTGGGCCTTTGCTTCCTGCAAACACACCTCCAACTGTCTCAGTCCGTTGACCGCGTCATCCAATTCCGAAATACGAGCAGCGATGAGCTGTTTTCGTTGACCGAGTCAGACCAGCGTTTCCTCGGTTTCCCCACTGGCCGCCGGCCTTCTGTTCTCCCAACGAATACCTTCTTGTTAATCCGTTCTCCATCCATACGATTCATGTATCCAGCCCATTGCAGCTTTCATAATCTTAGAATCCTTGAGACCTCCGGTTCCGTCAAAAATTTCATAGAGCTCATGGTTGTATCGAATTCGCCATTGGTCCAGGTTAAGCTTCGCTCCGATTATTCGCCTCAGGATCCCTCGCTCAAAGGCGTCCAATATATTTGTGGATGCTTGGGTTAGGGTCCATGTTTCGCACCTATAGCATAACACAGGTCTTATCACAGATTTGTATACTTGGAGCTTTGTTTTCCTGTGTATGCAGCTGGTCTTCAAGATCGTCAATACTGAATAAAATATTTTATTTGCGAGCTGTATTCTGCGGCGTATTTTGTCTCTTTCATTGCCCGTTTTCGTTATGCTGGCGCCTAAATACACAAATTCGCTAACATTTTTGATACTGTATTCGCCAAGTGTGATATTTTGTGTATTTGAGGTATTTTTCCTCTACTGTGTCATGAGCTTTGGTTAATTTTCGTTAATTTGTAGCCTTACTAGTTTTGCTTCGCTGTCGAGTTTCAGGAAGAGTTCTTTGGCAGTTGTTAGTGACCGTGAGAGAATGTTGATGTTGTCCGCATAGGCCACCACCTGGCTCGACTTGTATAGTAATGTGCCTAGCGTATTGACAGGTAGCTTCCGTATGACGTACTCCAGAGCCAAATTGAATAGCAATGGGGCCAGCCCATCTACCTGTTTTAGTCCGATATTTGTGTCAAAGGCATCGGTGAGTCGGTTATTGATGCGGACTTGGGAGTTTGTCGACGTCATTGTCATTTTCGTAAGACGGACTAATTTGGCTGCGATGCCAAAGCAAAGCATTATTTGGTATAGTACGCTACGATCAATACCGTCGTATGCTTGCTTGAAGTATACGAAAATTTGGTGTATGGCTATGTTGAACACCCAGCATTTTTCAAGTACCTGCTTGACAGTAAACAATTGGTCTGTTATTGATCTACCTGCCCTGAAACCACCTTGATACACTCCAGTAATACTGTCGGCGTATGATCCGATTTAATTTTCTAAGATTTAAGAAAATATTTCGTACGCTGTACAAAGCCGGGATATGCCTCTATAATTTTCGCACTGCAGCTTGTCACCTTTTTTGTGGATTGGGGATATAATTGGTTGGCTCCACCCTTTTTGTATATGTTCTTGTTGCCAAATGTACTGGATGACTTTGTGAATAGCTTGATGAACACTACTGCCACCATATTTGATGAGCTCCACTGGAATCTCATCAATACCCGGTGCTTTATTTTTATTTTGGGTTTTGATGATGGAACAAACTTCATCCAGATTTGGTGGGGCCAATGGAAGCTCTCCGCAGACATCGATAGGCTCCGATGTTCTGGAGCTGTGCGGAGGATCAAGGAGGTTCTTGAAATATGAAGCCCATTTTTCTTTAATCTTGATTTCATCAGCAATGATATTGCCTCTGTCATCACGACATAGCGTGGTTTGGGCTGATAACCACCTTTCAGGCTTTTCTCTACTTTGTATGCTTGTCTTGGTTATTGTTCGCTAAACTTACATCTATACAGGAATTCTCAATTGGTCGTCATAGTAGTTTTCTTTCTTAATCCTAATCATCTTATCGCTACTCTTCTGAGATTTTCATAGTGTTCTCTCTTCGTCCTGGTTTTCTCACCTACGAATTTTTTGCACGCCTGATTCATTTTATCTAACGCATTTTGGCACTCATCATCGAACCAATTATTCCTCTTGCGCCGGGCTTGATGTCCGATCGTCTGTTCTACCACGGTTCTGATAGCCGCTTTCACTTCCATCCAGAGCTCGTTGCTCGTCTTTAACGATGCGTCCGATAAGATGGGAGCCAGCTAGTTGTCGAGGATACCCGTGAAATTTTCGGCCACAGACGCCGTTTGGAGCCTTTTGATGTCAAATTTTTGTAGCGGTCAGGTCTTCGCTGAATATGCCTTTGACATACGGTATCGATAGTTTAATTTGATCAAGTAATGATCTGAGTTACAATTGGCTCCTCGCTATGTACGGACGTCAAGTATGCTCGAGGCCCAACGTTGTTGGATCAGAACATGGTCGATCTGGTTTTGTGTGTTGCCATCCGGTGATACCCAGGTCATTTTATCAATGCGTTGATGTGGGAAGCAAGTTGAACGCATGACTAGATTTCTGCAACATGCAAAGTCAATCAGTTGCTGGCCGTTGTCATATGTTTCATCGTGGAGGCTTTATCCTCCAGTCGTTCCCCGATGAGATAGCTCATTGCCAACTTTAGCGTTCAAACCACCCTGGAAAATTTTTGTGTCATTCGTGGGCAATGAGTCGACGAGTCTTTCCAGGTGATAGTGAAACGATTCCTTCGTTTCTTCATCTTTTTCTTCGGTTAGGGCGTGAACATTAATCAGTCTGATTTTGAAGAATTTCGTTTTTATGCGGATCGCACACAACTGTTCATTGACTGCCTTAAAACCAATAACGTGCGATTTGGGATGCGGAATCATGGTAGCTGTGGGTTGGGGAGACAAGGTGTTCACTCCTCTTTTCCAAACGGGCTTGGGATCGTCTATGGCGGAGTTTATACATATATATAAATATATATGTATACATATATATATATATATATATATATATATATATATATATATATATATATATATATATATATATATATAGATATATATATATATATATATATATATATATATATATATATATATATATATATACATATTTTTTTTCAAAGAATATTGTATTTCATTAAATATAAAATATTATTTCCCTTAAGCGCCCTGTCATTTATGATAGCCCCAAAGAAAGAAGTCCAAAGTCGTCAAGTCATACGATCAACGTCACAATTATGTGACATAAACAGGCCATCAAATCACTCCTGAAGAATGTAATAGTAATCTTTAACCTGCACACGCTGTTCAATGCTATTACCTTGAATGCTGATTTGCAATACCCTAATAAATGACAGTTATTGTTTTAACAAAATAGCTGCTGTCAGCTGACAGAGTTCGCGTCCTTATTGAAAGACCCTTTATCAGTGAAAGCATATTGTTACATGAACAAATAATTCTGCGAGCTACTGTCGCAATTGTTTTCACAATCATTAAGAACATCGACAAATGAATTTACTCGAAACCACGAGAACCCAACAAGCATTATCAACATCTGAAAGTGAGTCACTGCCCATTCATTCATGCTGGAATGTTCCCGCTTATTCACCAATGTACGAGAACTGAGTTGAATGATTAGAGACCCTATATAAAAGTGAGCTGAATGAATGGGGGGACTCATTCGACCGCGATAAAAACTTGCGATAGTGTGTGGAACGCGAATTGAAAAGCGATCAAGTAATAGTGAGGTGATTTTGAGAAGACAATTGCGATAGAAATTTATGGACAAATGGAAGGTAGAATTTTAATAGTGAAAATTAAAGTTGTGAAATTCTTAGTGAAGTGATTGTGCATTTTTAACGAATTAAATAAACTCTTTTAATTTAATTTAAAAGACATTGCGTTTTCACTTTCCCGGAACATTAAATTATTGGCCGCGAACCATAACACGCGACAATGGTGTCGAGAAGTGAAAAAGAAAATTTCGAAAAGTGAAGACATTTAAACATTTTTAAAGTGCACAATAGTGGAATTTAACGTGGAAACTGTTGAGAAAAAAAAAATAAGTCGAAATAATAAAAATACCACCAAGCTAACAGTGAAAAATTAATGAATTTACCATGGTGGGTGAGCCCTCAGATGCAGAAAAAGGCGCAGAAGGGGGTGGAGCAGAAACACCAAAACTAAAGGAATCAGATGCAAAAGCTGATGCTGATGCAGCAAGAGCTGCGATAACAGTCATCTAATTTAACTGCGAAGCTGGACCGACAAGCAATTGAAATCAAAGCAGACATCAAGGCAGACATCACACAGAAGCTGGAGAAACAGTCAACCGAAATAAAAGCGGAGCTCGGTCATCTGAACAAACAAATTAAAGGTGTCGAGGAAAAGGTCAGCCAGGTCGAGGAAAAGGTTTACCAGTTCGAAGAAAAGGCTTATCAAGTCGAGGAGAGAATTAATCATGAGATTAGCCAGGTTGAGGAGAGAATGTACCATGAGATGGAAAAAATGAAAAAGGACTTGGAAGCAGCGAAGGCAGTAGTAACCCCCTCACCAGCCCCGCTTATAACCGCAGCGCCAAGCACATCCAGAAATGTGCAAGCACCAATATTCGATGGGCAAACGGTCTGGAGTATTTACAAGATCCAGTTTGAAGCTGCCGCAAGGGCAAATCACTGGAATGAGCAGGAACGAGCAACTGCGCTGATTCTTGCTCTAAGAGGCCCAGCTGCCGAGCTTTTGCAGACGATCCCCGTTGAAATGCACTCAAACCCGAATGCTATAATGAATGCGCTCGACATGCGTTATGGAGGCGCCCACCTGAAACAAATCTATCGGGCACAGCTACGGCATCGGATCAGAAGTCTGGCAAAACCTTACAGCAGCTAGCCCAAGACATTGAGCGACTGGCACTTTTGGCTTACCCAGCCTACAACCAGGAACATCGAGATGACGCAGCGACAGAAGCATTCATCAGCGTCTTAGAAGACCAGGAATTACAACAAGCTGTGCGTTTAGCTCAAAAGCAAACAGTCCAGGATGCATTGGCTTATAGCCTGAACTATGAGGAAGTGAAAGATGTGGCCCGTACCACTGCCCGGGTTCGCAAGGTAGTGGCAGACGAGTGCAGGTGTGAGCGAGTGGAAAATGAGCGAGAGCCGCAAGTAAATGGTGCGCCTAGATGCTGGGATTGTGGTGAATAAGGGCACCTGCAAAGAGACTGCAAGAAGCGAAGAAAACGGAGCTATTGTCCAGGATGGTGGAGATCCAGACCATGTCAGGAGCCTAGAATGGAGGCCCATCAAACTGCAAGGGCCAACTTTGTGGAGCAAACGTTAGCTAGGAGGATCGACATCCCCAGCATTCCCAGCACCGTGCCAAGGCAACATCGTGGAGAAGCAGACAGATGCCTTCCTGGTCAAGTTGATGAAGAACATTGCCCCATAACCAACGACACTGGTGCAACCCGATCGACGATCCGGCCCGACGTAGTGAGGCCCCAACTACTTCACAAGGGCAGAGTTCATGGAAATGCTGGCGCCCTATCTCGTCATCCATGTCCAGCTAACTTCAAGCATTGTCGGCGGATTGAGGAAAAGGAGCCGACCGTTGCTCTGCGAGTGATAACGGCCGAATTCGATGAAGGTTGGTCAGCGGAGGAGATTCGAAATGCCCAGTTAGCCGATGAAGGCATCAGACCATTGCTCGTATGGAAGGAGACGACTGGGCGACCTGAGTGGAAAGACGTTTCAATGCATGGTGCAACCCTAAAAAGCTATTGGGCACAATGGAACTCCCTTCAGGTGGAGGGTGGCGTACTCAAGCGGAAATGGGAAACGGCGGATGGCAGCTCCTATAGGATGCAAACTTTACTACCCAAAAGCCGAATCCACGATGTGGTTAAGGAAATGCATGAAGGATCCTCGGGAGGCCACCTTGGTGTTAACAAGACCTTAGCGAAATTGCGGGAAAGGTTCTACTGGCTCCACGCTCGAGAAGACGTAGAGGACTGGTCCCGCAGATGCACGATTTGCGCTTCCGTCAAAGGCCCAAAGCGAAGACTGAGAGAACAAATGCAAACCTATAACGTAGGCGTGCCATTCGAAAGGATTGCTGTTGACATCGCAGGACCCTTTCCTGAATCCGATTGGGGAAATCGATATACGCTGGTTGTAGCCGACTATTTCAGCAAGTGGCCCGAGGTCTACCCCATTCCCAACCAGGAAGCAACTACCGTAGCTGAACAGCTAGTAAAATTGGGTCAGTAGGTACGGCGTACCTTGCGAATTACATTCAGATCAAGGCCGAAACTTTGAGTCACTAGTTTTTAGCGAAATGTGCGAGCTGCTTGGAATACGGAAAACGAGGACAACACCGCTGCATCCCCAATCCGATGGAATGGTCGAACGTTTCAACGGCACGCTCAATAAACACCTGGCCAAGATGGTTGACGAGAACCAAAGGGACTGGGACCGACATATCCCACTCTTTTTGATGGCGTACAGAGCTGCCGAAGCCAAGCCTCAGCAAAAGTCATTTTTGGAAAGACTATTCTTCTGCCAGCCGATATAAAGCTCGAAACACCCCCTGAGAAACCCCAAACGATCTCGGAGTACGCAAGTGATCTAAGACAACGGTTGAACCAGATACATCGGACAGTGCGAAAACACCTCGAATCGGCTACTGACCGCATGAAGACCAGGTATGATCTAAAGGCTAATTCTACTGGCTCCCAGCAAGACGACTTGGTGTGGCTATATAACCCGCAACGGCGAAAGGGTAGGTCTCCAAAGTTGCAACTTAATTGGGAGGGACCATACCGAGTTACAAAGTGAATCAACGACGTCGTATACCGAATACAGGAACATCGTAAGCCAAGAGCTAAAATGAAAATCATGCATCTGGACCGTCTTGCCCCACATTACGCCCAGGCAGAATTGACTACAAATAGCGACACATCTTTTCGGGGCGAAAAGAACTGAGGTGGGGGCAGTGTTACATGAACAAATAATTCTGCGAGCTACTGTCACAATTGTTTTCACAATCATTAAGAACATCGACAAATGAATTTACTCGAAACCACGAGAACCCAACAAGCATTATCAACATCTGAAAGTGAGTCACTGCCCATTCATTCATGCTGGAATGTTCCCGCTTATTCACCAATGTACGAGAACTGAGTTGAATGATTAGAGACCCTATATAAAGGTGAGCTGAATGAATGGGGGGACTCATTCGACCGCGATAAAAACTTGCGATAGTGTGTGGAAAGCGATTTGAAAAGCGATCAAGAATAGATAGAAATTTATGGACAAATGGAAGGTAGAATTTTAATAGTGAAAATTAAAGTTGTGAAATTGTTAGTGAAGTGATTGTGCATTTCTAACGAATAAAATAAACTCTTTTAATTTAATTTAAAAGACATTGCATTTTCACTTTCCCGGAACATTAAATTATTGGCCGCGAACCATAACAATATTAAGGCTAAACATGAATAATGTCCCGAAACAAACTCGTAGGGAAATTCTTTTCAACCGTCGTACAAAAACGCCACAATCAAATAAACATCCCGCAGGCAACCCGCTCAACAACAGTCTCTTTCTTCTCGTTGCTGCTCTGGCTAACAAATTACCGTAACGGTCGCTGGAACTGCACCCAAGAATGAAATCCCGTTATTTTATCACTCTTTGTCACTGGTAATTCAAAGTGGAACTGGCCCCCAATCATCATCATCACGTATTTCTGCTTAATTGTTCATTGTGCAATCAATGCAAGATTGTACTGGAAAATGATTTCCCGGGCTGTTGTGGCACATCAAGCACTTTTTTGCTTTCTCCGTAAAAACTGTGCAAACTATTTTTTCCGAACTTATTTTAAACAGAAATCATATAACGGTGAAACACTTTCAAGACGAATGGCAAACAGGCACGTTCTCCCGAATGCAACTTTCCTTGGGTGCACAACACTAATGGGGGATCAACTTGTATTGTATTTTATAGGGAGAGTTGTTAGCACTTAATTTCATTTGAAAATTAAAATTGTTTTTTGGATTATTGCAGTCATGACAGGCTTGGTACCCGTCTGTCCCGAACAAGTTCTCAGACCAGACTTTCTTTTTCCCTCGTCCTCTCGAATCTCCACGAAAGCGTTATTTTCACCCAAATAAGTCAGCTCTTCTATCCTCCACGAGCGCTTTTCACCACGTTTTGTATCCTGCTTTACATTTTATTTCCTTTTATTCGCTTATTGGTCTCACGCTCAACGACGCCCCATACGTAATAATCCAAAGGATTAAGGTCTGGGGAGCTAGGTGGCCATAGGTTCGATGTTATGTGGTCATGAAATTTTTTGGCCATTCAATCTTGTGTCACCATCGCTTTATGTGAAGGAGCAGAGTCTTGTTGAAAAATGTATGGTCTGGCTTCGCTTACATTGTCTATCCAGGGTTTCACTACCGCCTCCAAAACCTCGATGCATGCAGCAGAGTTCACTCGAAGTCCTTGAGTAAAAAAGTGTGGTGGCATAACATGTCCTTCGTTGCTGACAACACCTAAAACCATAACAGTGGCTAGAAATTTTGTGTGCATAAGAACAGGAACCTCTGTAGGATTTGAACATAGCAATCTGTCATTTCTGCGATTGGTCTTTTGATCTTGGTCAAAATTTTTTTCGTCGGAAAAAAACCACAGCATTTTTGGCGCCTAAAGGTGCTTGATTTTGTTTAAAAGTCGTTTTGATCGGATAACTCTCTATTCCCGTGTTCGTTCTGACATGTACTGTCCTCTGCCCATCATGTAAGACTTATACCGAAGGTCTTCGTGGACAACTCTACGAATAAGGCGCTCAGAAACATGAAGCTCACTCGCAAGAACCCTCATTGGTTTTGAAGGGCCCTCGTCTATGATCGCTTGCACTTGCTCTAAAAATGCTGCAGATCGGACAGTGTCAAAACGTTGTTCGTGCGTTTTGCAACCGATTCTGTATCGCCTCCTGATGCTTCCAATTCACGGCGAACCTTATGCACGAATGAACGGGTGCAATTAAGAAAATTAGAGATCTCTAAATCTGTATGGTTCGCACATATAGTGACGATGACAGCATGTCTTTTCATTTCTAGAGTGATGTTGTAGCCCGCCATTCCTTATCTGAAACGGAAAAATAAAGAAAAAGTTCGCGAAGTTATAGTCACATTCATGCATGTCATCAAATACCGTACCCACCCTGTAATTGACAAATGATCGTCTGTTACTGCTTTTGGAATCAGAAATATTATCAGCAGTTCGATTTGAACTTAAATTATCATCGTAGCTGATAATGGTTCCCTTAAACATCGAATATCTTCGACGAGGCTTTGAGCTGGTATCTCTTTTATGCTTTTTGCATGCACTCTTGTTGCCGAATTCTGTGAGGCAATATACATTGAATAGCACCAGTTTTTTTTGATTGTTCAAATGAAATTTTCCTAGCAACTCTCGAGCTTGACGTTGATTCAATGTCGATTGTATCATCAGCAATCAAATCGGAAATATTGTACTTATCATTGTTGAGCAATTTTAGCGGTATATATACAGACAGGTGATGATAATGCAGCAACCATTGTGAGCAAGCATCGTTACTGGCATTGATGGTTGATGTACTATTCCAGTAAGAAATGTAAACTTTACTTTGTAAAATTTTTCAGCGGAATAAACGTTGATTCTGGTTTTTTACGGTAGGGTACATAATCTGTTTTATTTAAACATAATGAATTTTAAGGTTTTAGTGATAATGCAGTTTATGAAGGACGTTCATTTGACGAATAAGGGTTTTGCTCTAAGAAAGAAGCTCGTCCGAATATTCTTAATTGGATGCTGTTGTTGGACTTCCCGCTGTACTCATGGACATATATTTTTTTGTGACTACGTAGCCCAACTTGAATGATTTTGCTTTTCTATTCAAGTTGAGTTCATAGACACAAAAGAATAGACTTACAGTGTGGAAAGATAGTAATCGGGCAGCATACTTTTATATTGTTTATGATTCTTCAAAATTGAATTGTGTTTCTAGGGTTTTGTGAAATAATTTTACAAAACCTTTCTAAAATCGCGTCCTGTCTGTCCGTCTGTCCGTCTGTCCGTCTGTCTCTCCGTCCGTCCATGTGTCACAGCAGTTTTTCTCGGAAACTACTTAAGCTAGAAGCATCAAATTTTGTATGTAGGTGTAAAGTGGTGATCTCTTCAAAGTTCAACTACTTAAAAAATTTTATAAGGTATTTAAGGGGGGTCTCCCCATGTAGGGGAGTGACCCCCCGAAAAAAAAATTTCATTGAAGGTAGCCGATATGGGTATCAAATGAAAGGTCTTGATGAGAACTTTTCAAAACAGGTCTTAGTTTGGCAAAGTTTGCTTTGAGGGGCGCACAGGGAGGGGAAATACACGAAAAATGTGTGTCCCCCCCCCCCTCGCGATTGGACACCTTCCATCCGAAAAATCTGAAAAAAATCAAGAATGTAGGCCTTGAAGAGTACAACAACAACAAATACGTGAGAAGTCGCAATTCACTCAATTTTGTTAGTAATAGTATGATTTATCGATTTTATGTTTTCTTGAATAAAATCTTAACGGTACCCTTAAATTCTATGAAATTCAGTACGTGGATGTCTATTTATAAGTTTGATCTATCCTGAAATTTTCATAAATATTGAATGATATTTAGCGAAGTTATAGCGGTTTGAATTTTCCTGTATTACTATAGAACAATATGCGCTGCATGTATTACTATGGCAACATATGGCTATGGAACAACATGCGCTTTTCACCGACTCAGACACTGCAGTTTTGCTAGGATTTGCATGAAAATTTCAGGAATGATAGGTGTCATGAATAACTTTGAGAATCAGGTCAGCTAGTGGTATCAGTAATCGTAAAACAAAATAGTGGCTGTTTTAAATGCGAAGATTGAATAATTTTGAGTTATTTTTCCCAACTTCAACGTTTAAGGTGCATGCTTTGAACACTTGATTCAATTTAATGAATGACTGAAGATGAGTACCTACAATTAATACTCATAAGTGAAACAAGTCAAGGAGGCGGGAGGGAGCTTCTAACAAAAGGGCTTTGTAACAACTCTAGGATTCGAAAAAATTGGCTATTAATCGATGATAACAGTACAGGAGAATGGCCCCTGAAAAAAAATTCATCAAACGTAGCCGATATGAGTATGAAATGTAAGTTTTCATGGGAGCTTTTCAAATATTTATGAGTATAACAATAACAAAAACCTCAGAAGTCTAAATTCGTTCAACTTTGTTAATAATAGTATGAGCTTCGAATTTCAAAGTTTCTCCAATAAAATCGTCATTGACATGCTTCTTGACTTATTTCAATCTGGTGACTGCATTTTGAAAATTGAATACAAAACCCTTCTGACATGAGCGTAGGTCTGTTTACCCAACTTGTTTTTTTTTATTTTGTGCAACATATTTCGGTGATTGATTTTCATATGATGAGTATGCGTTTCATAAAGAAGACTCAGTCGCTTCATAATTCAAACACTTCTTTACACATTCTGAATGAGGTCGAGCTTCGCACTTAGCATTGAATTTTTGGTTGGTTGTATATCGCACTTTGGCTTATATATAGAGGCTTTTAAATATTCACGGTGAGAGCGCGGCTTCCTAAAATGATGTGCATATGTTCGGAAAACAAAGCCGACACTCAGAATCTTATCAGCTTCCCTCATAGCATCCGGCAACAAGAGTACATGCAAAAAGCGTGAAAGAACTACCAGCTCAAAGCCTCGTCGAAGGTATTCGTAATTTAAGAGAACCATTATCAGCTACGATGATAATGTAAGTTCAAATCGAACTGCTGATGATATATCTGATTCCAAAAGCATTTGCCAATTATGTGCACAAGCACGATAGTGAAACCTGCCTTAAATCAACTTCAAAGAGACGAAGATGATAAACTGGTAACTGGCGTTATAATGCGCGCGGAAGAAAAGAAGTGCATTTCGATTGTATCACTAGCAACTAGTCCAAATGAGAGGAAATAGAATGTAAAGCAGGATACAAAATGAGGTGAAAAGCGCTTGTGGAGAATAGAAGAGCTAACTTATTTGGGGCGAAAATAACGCTTTCGGGGAGATTCGAGAGGATGAGGGAAAAAGAAAGTCTGGTCTGAGAACTTGTTCGGGACAGACGGGTACCAAGCCTGTCATGACTGCAATAATCCAAAAAACAATTTTAATTTTCAAATGAAATTAAGTGCTAACAACTCTCCCTATAAAATACAATACAAGTTGATCCCCCATTAGTGTTGTGCACCCAAGGAAAGTTGCATTCGGGAGAATGTGCCTGTTTGCCATTCGTCTTGAAAGTGTTTCACCGTTATATGATTTCTGTTTAACATGAGTTCGGGAAAAAAAGTTTGCACAGTTTTTACGGAGAAAACAAAAAAGTGCTTGATGTGCCACAACAGCCCGGGAAATCATTTTCCAGTACAATCTTGCATTAATTGCACAATGAAAAATTAAGCAGAAATACGTGATGATGATGATTGGGGGCCAGTTCCACTTTGAATTACCAGTGACAAAGAATGATAAAATAACGGGATTTCATTCTTGAGTGCAGTTCCAGCGACCGTTACGGTAATTTGTTAACCAGAGCAGCAACGAGAAGAAAGAGACTTTTGTTGAGCGGGGTGTCTGCGGGATGTTTATTTGATTGTAGCGTTTTTGTACGACGGTTGAGAAGAATTTCCCTACGAGTTTGTTTCGGGACATTATTCATGTTTAGCCTTAATATGCTTTCACTGATAAAGGGTCTTTCAATAAGGACGCTCGAACTCTGTCAGCTGACAGCAGCTATTTTGTTAAAGCAATAACTGTCATTTATTAGAGTATTGCAAATCAGCATTCAAGGTAATAGCATTGAACAGCGTGTGCAGGTTAAAGATTACTATTACATTCTTCAGGAGTGATTTGATGGCCTGTTTATCTCACATAATTGTGACGTTGATTGGCCACCGAGATCGTATGACTTAAAGACTTTGGACTTCTTCCTTTGGGGCTATCGCAAATGACAGGCATATGCAAATAAACCACAAATAATTGATACCTTCAAGGCCAATATTAGAATGCCATCCAGCAAATTTAGCCAGCGTTGTGTGAAAAACTAGTCGGTAATGGAGTCTATCAAATACACGCTACCAGGGAAAGCCGCGGCACATACTTGAGGGACATAATATTTTATATTTAGTGAAATACAATATTCACATAAGTTATTTTTAGTTACTTTTAAAGTTGGAGCGTTCTTACTGAAAGACCCTATAGTTTTAATGATCGTGAAAATGAGTATTCATGTTCATCGTTTTGTCCGATACAAGAATACTCGACCGTCACGAAGATACGTGTCCGCGTGAAATGTGTGCTGTCGTAAAGTTTGAGTGGAATAGTGTGGAGGTATTGAAAGGGTCTAGTATAAGGAGGATTCCATTCGAAAAATATCCGCAATTGTGTTGCTGAGATCGGATGCATTAGGTGAAAATTTAAATACATTTCGTCTTCTTTTTAACTGACTTCCAAAAGAAAGAAGGTAATCAATTCATCGCGTATATATTGTTTTTTTGCTTTTAAATGGAGATAGATAGAAGAGTCCTGTTTTTAACAAATGATACGTCTGTCTTCCAGTTAGGTCCCGTTTAAAGGATAAGAAATTCAGGTAACGGTTAAAAGGCTCTTACCGTTAAAACTAAAAAAATCCGACTTTCACCCCGATTTTTCAGCATAACTGATCGACGCGTGTAAGAATTTTGATTGTAGAGGTTTCAAATGAAGGATCTAAAATGCATTGGAACAGAATTGAAATCCTTCCAAGGACTCTGTAGATATTAACAGTTAAATATGATATATTGATGTCAAGAAATTAAATTTAAATGATATTTCGTACGAAAAGTGCAAATTAGTTGGCACTCTGCAATGATTAGTTGGAGATGCCGACTTCTTTGGTAACGGATGATAAAAATGATCAGTATCTTAATTTTCCGCATAAACGGTAAATTTTAGCCCATCATTTCTACCGGAAATAACCAATAAATTAAATCCAAATGTGGCATAAATACAATTCAACAATAGTTAAAGAGAACATTTCAGGATGCTTTTCTCTTCCGCATTCATTCTTTGCTTACCAATAAGCTTAGTATAGGATCTTTCTTATATCCTTAGAAGTAAACGTTACGTAAGGGAATATAAAATTCGCTGAAGAAATAATAAGGATTGAGTGATTGCAAGTCATAGAGTTGACTCGTTACTTTCCAGCTAATATTATATGTACATTACAACATATGCCCAGAAATCCAAAATTAGAGATTTCCATACTAAAACCCAGCGAGAATCGCAACCTAAAAAGAGATACGTTTCCTGCTATAATTGATCATAACTGTACAGATGAAGATGAACATGCATAGCCGAGTTTTCATTGAACTATATGGTATGATTTTCGTGAAACTTTCATGAAAATTAGGTACCATAGTTAACTGAGAACGAAGGCGATGGGTATCGAATAAACGTGAACGAATGTTGCGCTTAAGAAGGGCATTTTTAAGTTGATTTCATGAGATTGATTGCGGAGTGAACTTTATGTTTACATATATAAATACATATGCCCATATATATATATATATATATATATATATATATATATATATATATATATATATATATATATATATATATATATAGTATATAGATATGTATATGTATATGTATATATATATATATATATATATATATATATATATATATGTATATATATATGTATATATATATATATATATATATATATATATATATATATATATATGTATATATATATGTAAATATATATATATATATATATATATATATATATATATATATATATATATATATATATATATATATATATATATGTATATATATATAGTGAGCGTCGAAAGAAAGTAAACACCTTAGATACTTGTGTTAAGAATTTTATTAAAACAAGGTTATTAACACAAAATCGAAAATGTGTATAAGGAAACAAAGACTCATTTAATAAGAACTGATCACAACATAAACGTTAAACAAAAGTAGTACACAACAAAAATGAATTCACTTTAACCAAAAAAAAGACCAAATTTCACGCGTCAAAAAAAATGAACAGCAAAATTCGATTTTTTTTTAATTTTTCAATATTTTGTTTGTTTTCCTTTGGACTTAAGCACCTCATTTAGCCTTCTAGGCATCGACGCGACAAGTTTTTTTTGTAACATCAGGAGCGATTTGGCTCCATTCTTCCTTTATAACCTTCTTTAAGTCGGCTTTGCTTGAAATGACCGTTTGTCTCACTTTTCTGTCAAGGTGTTCCCACAGATGCTCGATCGGGCTAAGATCTGGGGACTGCGGCGGATGATCAAGTGTCTTAGGAGTCCGGTACAGTAGCCACTCTTTCACAATTTTGGACGTATGCTTTGGATCGTTGTCCTGTTGAAAAATCCAATTTCCAGACAAGCCTAATTTTTCGACGCTAGGGGCAACATTGTCCTTCAAAATGGCTAAATAATCCATTTTGTCCATTGTTGAGTCAACAAAAACAAGATAACCAACACCAGTTGCCGCCACACATCCCATACCATAACTGAACCGCCAACGTGCTTAACAGTTTTGGTAACACACTTTTCTTTGAAGGCTTCATTCTTAGCACGCCATATTTTTGGGGGCCTTTTCGCGCCGAAAGTTTCGAATTTGCTCTCATCTGTATATAATACGTTTTCCCGAAAAGATGGAGCCTCGTTTTTGTATTTTTTAGCGAAGTCCATACGCTTTATCTGATTCGCCTTGGATATGTATGGCTTTTTCCGTGGTATTCTTCCATTTAGACCATTTTTATGAAGCGCTCTCCTGACTGTACTTGCACTTACTGGTTTGCCTGATGCCTGCGTTATGTCTTCTGACAATTTAACTGCACTGAGGCTGGATATGCCCTTACTTCTTTTACTACAGCTCTAACTTCAGTACCACTAAGCCGCTTTGGGCATCCAGTTCTCGGTAAATCTTCAACGAGATGATGTTTGGCATGCTTATCAATAATTTTTTTTACTGTGCAGTGGTTTCTGCCTACGATTTCGCCAATTTCACGCAAGGACTTACCTTTTTCTTTTAAGTCTATTATAATTTTCCGAGTATCAGGCGATGTTTGCTTTCCCATAGTGAAACTATTTTCTTTTACGTCTTTTTTTTTTAATATTAATTAGAACAAATGTACTTAAAACGATATTTGGTGAAGTAAAGCACGCGAACAGCACAAATTTGTCACCAAAAGTTAAGGTTCTTCCCCGAAATATAAAAGAAGACAAGTAATTGTTACCACTGTTTACTTTTTTTTGACGCGTAAAATCTGATGCATTTCCACTTTGGTGAGGTTTGTGCAATGTTGCCACTTGTTTTGATTTCATGTTTAATAGTAATTAATCTCTAAATGGTTTAGTAGTAAACTCATTAATATTACTTTTCATCGCAAGTCAATAATAGCTTTGTAATGCAACAATTTAAAGATGTAAAGTTAGTGTTTACTTTCTTTTGACGCTCACAGTATATATATGTAGTTTTTGTAAAGATTGAGCTGTAATGTTTATTTATTATGAAGTTTTGGTCCCTTACAATTAAACATAGAACATTACTTTGGGCATATTGCACCTCGTGTTGCTCAAACGACGATTGTAGGTAATTTTCGATGACATTTTCGCATATTTCCGGCGTTATTAGGCGTATGTTGGCTCGAATATTGTTTTTTACTGCTTCAGTAGTCTGAGGAGCAACAACGTGAACACGATCCTTCAGAAATACCCAAAGGAAGAAGTCACAAGGAGTTAAATCACACGATCTCGCTGGTCAATTTATGGGTGGACCAAAAAATTCACGTAGAGCGCGAAATGTTTGCACTGGCGATTCATTATTTTTGTAAAAAGTTTTAACAATAATAAAACCTTTGGCTGATGTGCATGATGCCATAGTTAAAATTGTAAAAAACCAAGCTGTCATAATCTGTGAATATATGGACCTGAAATTGGTGATAAATAAGAGTTAAGGCCCATTCACATGTGTACACTCGTTATGAATCACCCTTTATATATATGTATATTTATATATTCATCTATATATATATATATATATATATATATATATATATATATATATATATATATATATATATATATATATATATATATATATATATATATATATATAGATATATATATACATATATATATATATATATATATATATATATATATATATTTATATATATATACTCGTCTATATATATATATATATATATATATATATATATATATATATATATTTATATATATATATATATATATATATATATACTCGTATATATATATATATATATATATATATATATATATATATATATATACATATATATATATATATATACATATATATATTATATAAACATATGTATATATATATATATATATATATACATATATATATAAATATATATATATATATATATATATATATATATATATATATATATATATATATATATATCTTTATATATATATATATATATATATATATATATATATATATATATATATATATATATATAGGGCTATCCATTTTACGCTTCCGAAAGTAAAGCTAAAGAAAATACATAAAATAATCAGCTGGAAACAAAATTTTTTTATTCAATAGAAAGATTGAACCTTACCATTATACGTGAAATACAACATCATTCAAATGTCTTCAACGGGCCCTCTTACAGGCCTCAATCCTTATGAGGTTATTTTCAATGGCTTGTCGGCACATTTCCGGCAATGTCTCGGCCACAACTTCACGAATATTGGTTTTCAATTGCTCAAGATTTTGAGGATTGTTCGCGTAAACACGGTCTTTTGCATAGCCCCATTAAAAGAAATCCAAAGGTGTTAGGTTGAAGGAATTTGCGGGCCAATTGACACCACCTAATCTCGAAATTACGCGTCCTGGAAATTTCTCTTGCAAATGTGCTCGGTTAGCCTATGTTGTGGGGATTGTGGCTCCCTCCTGTTGGAGCCACATGTTCTCCAGATTATAATCTTCAATTTCTTTCCAAAAATTATCGGTTAACATCCGTTCATAGCGGCCAGAACTGACTGCAATGGCTCTTCCTTGATCGTTTTCAAAAAATACGGGCCAATAACACCACCAGACCATAGTGCACACCAAACGGTCACTTTTTCCGGATGCAAAGGCCTTTTTGCTATCACCTGATGATTTTGAGAGCCCCATATGCGGCAATTCTGTTTATTTACATAACCACTGAGCGAAAAATACGCCTCATCACTAAAGAACATTTTGTTCGAAAAATCGTTATCAATGGCTTGTTGTTCAATCACCCAATCCGCATACATTCTGCCTTGTGTATGGTCTTGAGGCTTATGTTCTTGAGTGGGTTGGATTTTGTACGCGGATGAAGATGCAAATCCGCCTCAATGAGCCGCAAGACAAGCCCAAATGTTGGGCACGTCGAGGAACCGACAAATTCGGGTCTTCCTCCACACTTTGCGCAACGGCAGCGATATTTTCAGCAGAACGAATGTTGCGATGATGCACAGGCCTTGCAATATCAATAACCGATTCAGTCTCTTCAAATTTTCTCTCTGTGTTCGAAATTGTTTGCTGTGTAGGTCGATTATGTCGGCCGTAATCGGATCATAAAGCCCTAAATGTTGATACAGCAGAATTACCATTTTTATAATAAAATGCAATAATTTCAATGCGATTTTTGACTGTTAAACGTCCCGTATTTCTAAATGGTAAATCTTCAACTAAAAAGAAAAAGCATGCTTTGGATGACATTTAATTCTGTTGGATGCCAAATGGCAGGGTTATACTTTCCTACTACGAAATGGATAGCCCAATATATATATATATATATATATATATATATATATATATATATATATATATACTCGTATATATATATATATATATATATATATATATATATATATATATATATACATATATATATATATATATATATATATATATATATATATATATATATATATATATATATGGCTTTGCGTGTGGTTGGTTGCATGTGTGAGTCTACATAGGATATAACAAAATTTGTGGCTGGGGGTCGCAGCTTTGCTTCGATTTTCACCAAATTATCAGGAATATTTCTGTTTTGGCCAAAGTATAGCTCCAGTTTGTACCAAAACTAGTACAAAGTTTTATTCAATTGTGTGATAAAGCTCACAATAAAAAATCCAAAGTCGAACAATTTTTTGGTTATCGATTTATCGATAGTGCCCTCAGACCGGGGAACCAAACGCGTCCCCAGGGTTGCGGATAGGTGCAGACCTTTCTCGAAAGGTTCGCTGCGAATAACCAATAAGCAGCCGCGGACAATGGTCGGCAGTGAAGGGAGAGTCTCAGGACAAATACCTGAGTGTCAATGATCTTCACTGTGACATGACGAAATATATGGCGTCATCAATTATCCATATATCCTGGCAGTAGGTAAAATGCTATGGGAATGGAAACCCAGACCGAAAACCAAACCATGCAGGTCCACAAAGAGAACCAAATTACGGTGCAGGGGGTCGGATCCCCAGTACCGGCGGCAGAGGGTAGTGAGCGAGCAGGCTCCCGGCCGTCGTCATCCAGCGACTGCAATGTTATAGATGTGGTGAACTTGGCTTCTGTAACAGATATAATTACAAGCAAACAGGACGCTAGCACGGAGAACCCTTTCAGGCGAAAACCGCTGTTGACAAGAACACCGACAAAACAAGTCACCGATTGCGGGGGGAGGCAGCAAACCCCAGAAACACTGTCAAAGTCAACATCACAGGTTAAATCATCGGAGACAGACCACAGACGGACTAACGAACGAAAGAAGGCAGAGTGCGTTGTGCAACCTGGCATCATTGCGGCCTTTGGGCGCAGTAGAAGGACTTTGCGCACCCCGAAGCGTCAAGTGCAAGACGTACACAATCCGGATCAAGCTGCGACACCAACAGAGGCCAGTGCAAGACTGGGGGAGGGAGAAGTTTTGCCGTTGGCCGACGCCACTTCAAACGCGACCCAAGCGATAGAAGCAAAAGGGCTAGGAAACGGGGGCCTCTCCCAAGAGGTGGCGCCAAAACGAGGATGCGAGGGAGATGGTTGTCCGCGAAGAGAGACAAGGCTCGCTCAACGATTGGCAGCAGTCTTGGAGGAATTGCACGAAGGGAAGGTGGACTGCGCGCCTCATCCCGGATGTGAGACCGTGGCTAAATCGAAGGCATGGTGAGACTGACTTCTATCTGACCCAGCTTTTGAGCGGGCACGGGTGTTTTCAGTCTTACCTGCACAAGATCGGTAAGTCACGGTCTCCCGATTGTCGGTTTTGCCCAGGAGAGGAGGACAATGCCTGTCACACATTTTTGCGTGTACCAAATGGGCCAGGCTGCGAAGGGAACTCTACAGGGAGACGGGAGAGCTCACCCCGGATAATATAGGTGCGGTGATGCTCGAATCGGTTGACAAATGGAACCAGATGGCACATTATGCTCGGGCAGTCCTAAAAGATAAAAGGGACTCGCAGCAGCCGAAGGTGCTGGGGCTGGAGGATCGCTCTTCTGGCATTTCCTCTTCCCCTCTCCCCTCCCGCTAGGAAAGGGACTCCCCAGCTTGAAGGCGCCCCACGGCGTAACAAAACGAGACCTGGCCCGAAGTAATGTGTCAAACGGTTCCAGGCTAGGTTCTCAGATTGACAGGGGAGGTGTTTAGTGGGTAGTCCAAGGGTATCTTCCATGGGAGTCCCACACTGCCAGACTCGGCGGGCGTAAATGCCTTCACCGCCCTGCCGCAAAAAAAAAAAAAAGTCGAACAATTTGAAACGAAATGGCGGCCGCTCAATGGTCGAAAAAAGTTGAACAATAAAAGGGTCAGGTCAGAATATAAAAATAGCGGCTAGGCAAAGTTCAAAATTTGAAAATTTCTCAAAGCTACAATTCATATGGAATTATTATGAAATCTAAAATTAAGGTAAATGTTGATGAGATCATGGATTAAATGTACCAGAGTTAAATTCGATTCCTATGAACGCTGCAGATTGTAGCCGTAGTGGTTTTTGCATTGCAGTAAAAAATTATATTTTAATATACAAGAATATGATACAATGTATTTAAGAAACTGAGTTTTGAATGGTTTGAAATGAAAAAAATTGCCGCGAAAAAGGGTAAAATAAAAAACTTTTAGAAAAAAAAAGGAAACCGACTTCGGTGTGCCCTAAAAAGGATGAAATAAATTTTATGGAAGCGGTGCCAAATGAATTTCTCCATTTCAATATAAATATTTCCAACAAATGCGCCATCACAAAAAAATCGGTGGAAAAATGATATGGCACCGCTTCCATTTGGGTGTTATGTAAGATTATAAAAATCTAATGATTCCTGTGTGGATATGTCTGTTTCGTGGGTGGGAGAGGCTTTAAAGCTGTTTATATGGGCTTGTCCTGCCTACTTACAATTGGGAGAGGTGGAATATGAGATTGTTTTGATAATCGTGGTTGGATCTCAACTTTAATGGGGCGTTAAAGTGGTCTTGCGGTATCTTCCGGGTTACATTTGTACTTTATTGGCGAGGTTGTCTCACATGTGATTTTTCCGTTTTTAATTGAATTTATATTTAGTGGTAGGAGTAGAGTATGATATTGCTTCAATGATGGCGAATGGATCTGTAGCTTTAATTAAGTAACTGCTTTTGATTGTTTGCAAGCAGAAGAGATTGAGGAACTAGTATTGAACAGCTGCTATTTGTTGCTAGTCATATATTTAATTTTGTTTGCATACAGCTGATAAGCTTGATGTAGGATATGTATTCTACATACAAAGCTCATGATATCTCAATTGGGAATTACTTCAACTCGTGAAATAGTTTCACTGGTTGAATTTGAAATTTACGCATAAGATAGTATTTGCATGTCATCTCTGTAATTTTTCTTTGTAATTTTATTTGTCTCTCGTTAGACCATCGCTAAGGTTGATAATCTACAGCATGCATATGTATATCGCCGTTGGAACTTAAGAAACGAATGAGTTGTGACGATGATTATGTATATCGTTTTTAAGATATACAGAAAGATAAGTGCATTTTTTTTATTGAGGCTAATTTGCAGTTAGTAGATAAATTTCTCTTGTATTTCGATTTTTTTAATAAATTTGCAATATAGTGAATCTGAGTAATAGAAGAATGGGATTTGAGGGATGATTAATTATGATTATTTAAATTTTGTTTGTCTTCAGGTGGGTTGATGAGTGTAGCAAATGTGTGTGTGTTTAAAGTTGTTTGGAGCTTCTGTTTGAATGAAAGTGAATGATCGATGATGGTAACGGACTTAAGAAAAATGCGGAAGGTAGTTTTTATTTATGGATGAGTGAATTAAACTTTGAATTCTTATAGTCGTGGACTCTAGAGAATGAAATAATTTTAAGAAAATATATGATAGGGTTATTATGTAGTTGAGACTAATTTGTGTTAAGTAAGCGTTGGAAATAAAAGAATAAAGAAAATGTAGAGTAAATGTTTTATTCTTAACAAATCACAATATTTTATTTTTCTATAAAACTTAACTTTTAAAATCCACCCGAATTTTATCCTTACCATCAAAGATGATAAAGCGGTTCTCGATATTGTTGGGGCTGGTGAGCTGCTTCGAATTAATTTTCTCAGAAAATTTTGAGAGTAGGAGTAAGAGTAAAAACAAGTATTTTTTTAGGATAAGAATTTTGTTTCTCGATATATTAACATAACAATAAAAAGAGGTTTTTTGAATTAAGAATTTCCTAGTTTGTACGTAGAGATGCTAGTGCAACAAGGATCTTTCCACATATGTATAGGCCAGGCTTGTAGATATTGTTTAGCAGCCTTTGTCTTTACAAGTGTTTTATGTATTCCGTATTCATCTACACCCCTAGCGTAGAAACATTTTGGTGACAGTCGCAAGTGTTCCATGGTGACCGAACAAAAGTAACATCTGACCTGGTCCTGGTCCATGATTTCCTCCTCTTGTAGTAATTTTTCTGAACAAGGTATGCATCAGAGTGTTTTATAGTAGTTAATTCTGCTTCATAGAATGCGCCTTACATCCAAGGGCTGTGTTTTTCTTGTCTCTTTTATTGAGAAAATTTCAGTGAGCCAGTTTGGTGTGCAGCCTTTTTCAAAGACGTGCTTATGTTTACTTATACGTACGTACAAAGTCACCTATCTTAAATTTAGGTTTTGAGATAACCTTAACTTTACTATACACATCTGAGAGTATTTACACTTCATTGGAGCCATTAAAGTCAATGGGACCCATCTCAACAACAGTTCCGTTGAAACGTTCTACAATCGAAGCTGAGGTGATGAAATGTTTTATTGAAAAACTCTGTTTCTTTGTCCGCTTGCAGGTTTCTGTATACACGTCTTTGTTGAAGAATTGTTTACATTACGTTAGCTACGTACTTGCTGCTTTTGTTCTTAATAGGAAGTGCCCAAGCAAACTGTGAAAATGAATCGATAAATGTGATTGAAAATTTGTAGCTTCAATTTACGCTCGAGTATGCAGTCATATCAGCCAGGTCTGCTTGCCAGAGGTCATCAATACTTCATATGGTAACACAACGTCATTTAAAATTACTGCGTGCTGGTCTGTGTAATTCGTTGACCATTTGCTTTCTATTCATTTTGACTAAATGCATTAATATGAATAGTGAACTTATTAGGGTTTTGTACTAAAATACAAAACCCTATTGCAATCACGACCTGTGTCCGTCTGTCCGTCCGTCCGTCCGTCCGTCCGTCCGTCCGTCTGTATGTCACAGCACTTTTTCTCCGAAACTATAGAGGTTACAGCTATGAAACTTTGCGGAAAGGTCAGAAGTGGTGACCTCTTGAAAGTTCAAGGGTGGAAAAATTTTTCAAAGGGGTTTAAGGGGGGTCTCCCCGTATAGGGAGTTGACCCCTCAAAAAAAAATTTTCACCATTGGTAGTCGAGTAGGGTGTCATTGGAAAGGTCTCAATGAGATCTTTTCAAAACAGGTCTTAAAATTGCCTTATCGGTACCGAGGGGGGCAGGGGAAGGGAAAATGTACGAACTTTTCGCGTACCCCCCCCTCGCGATTGGAAACCTTCCATCCGAAAAATCTGAAAAAAATCATGAATGTAGACCTTAATGAGTACAACAACAACAAATACATGAGAAGTCGAAATTCACTCAACTTTGTTAGTAATAGTATGATTAATCGATTTTATGTTTTCTTGAATAAAATTTAAACGGTACCCTCAAATTCAATAAAATTTAGCAAACAGATGACTTTCTATAAGATTGATTTTTTCTGAAAGTTTCATAAAGATCGAAGAGTATTTAACGAAGTTATAGCGGTTTGAATTTTCCCGTATTACTATGGAACAATATGCCCTGTATTACTATGGAAACATATGGCTATGGAGCCATATGCGCTTTTTATTGATTTAGACACTACAGCTTTGGCTAGGATTTGCCTGAAAATTTCAGGAATGTAGGTATCATGAAAATGAGTACATACAATTGAAACAAGTCGAAGAGGCAGGAGAGAGCTCCTAGCAAAAGGGCTTTGTACATGAAAAATGTGTTTCTCAAAAATCTGGAAAAATTATCAAGGGAGATATTTATGGGTATAACTAAAACAAATACCTCAGAATTCACAATTCTTTCAACTTTGTTAATAATAGTATGATCCTCGAATTTCACATTTTCTCCAATCAAATCGTCTTTGACATGTTTCTTGATTTTATTCGTTGCTGGTTACTGCATTTTGTAAGTTGAGTACAAAACCCTTCTGACATGAGCATAGGTCTGTCTACCCAACTTGTTTTTATATTAAAATCCGTGTGAACTTGCAAAATGACTTGCTTTATTCATTCCTTTACAATGGTGGTTGCCGGGCCATCTGGGTGCGGGAAACGAGTTTTATATAAAGTCTTTTGAAAAACAACCCCATGGTCTATCCGCAAGTGAAGAAGGTTATCTGGTGTAATGCTGAAACTCAGACAATACCATAGAAGCCTGTATTTAATAATATTGAATGTATAAATACAATTCCCGTAGAGTTCATGAGCTATACCAATAAGCCCAGGCTCATTGTTTTGGAGAATATGATGTTGAATGCGTTTTCAAGGCAGGTATGGAAACTATTAACCAAAGGATCACAGCATCGCAATTTTAAATTGATACTGGTAACACAAAATATTTTTCATCATGGGGAGCTCTGTAAAGATATTTCGCTAAACTGTCAATATCTTGTAATATATGTGTCAAGATTGCGCATGATAAAAGTCAATTTCATCATCTGGTGAAACAAGTCTATTCGGAAAATGGTAGGGAACATGTGAGGATATATAAAGGAATAACACAGAATCCACACAGCTAATTATAAATAGAGCTAACTCAGAATATAAATGAAATTTTGCGTCTGCACACGGATTTATTTAACAAACATTTTGTGACGTGTCATTCTTTACAACATGCAAATAATGTCACGAATGAAACGATTGAAGGACAACAAGCACATGTTATATGTGCTTAGACATGCTAAACCGCGTTTGAGGCCGCCCCGAAGGTAATCAAAACT
This sequence comes from Odontomyia ornata, assembly GCA_963969285.1. Lineage (NCBI taxonomy): Eukaryota > Metazoa > Arthropoda > Insecta > Diptera > Stratiomyidae > Odontomyia > Odontomyia ornata. The sequence continues at coordinate 271,860,585 of OZ017738.1, read as the reverse complement.
GTCTAAAATTACAATGAATACCTTAAAGGAAATCATTTCCCCCTCGAGAGGATATATAACAGTCAGCGTAATTATAAAATGCGCATCCAAAAGCTAGTAGACGCTAAAGCCTCAGTTCCGCGACAACGTAAGGTCTTAATGAACAACGGAGATTTCCTACCCGTACTGCTTGGCAGCAAGTGCAAACGCAAAAACACTTAAACCACCATCGAAATTTCGGAAAGTTTCAGATGAAAAACGTTATAGGATAATAGCTGCGGATACTGTAATAACAGTGTATACAGTACCTGCTGATATGAGACCTGATAAAGTAGTGGATGCGATTGGCGAACTTGAAGACAAAGGCCCGGGTGTATTCAAAATGGAAAGTAGACTTAAAACAAACTCTGAAGAAAATGATCTATATTAAGGCATTCACAACTTGATGCTAAGCAATATGCAGCTAGTCCTTCCAACATTAGGATTGTTCGACAAAGCGAGCGACTAAAAGAGAAAAGAGTTCGAGCGTACTGTGTGCCCGATTTAATTTGGAAAAGACTTTAAAAATGCCGTTGATTGTTAAACATTCAGATGATTTCTATGTACGTCTTTTAAGCAACATTTCACTTAACGCTTACTTTCAAAATACATCATCATCTTTTGAGAACATGCTGCGCAGCACTCTGAAGTTTGGCGGTGACTGTTGTGTTGGAATAACGGAAATTGCCCTACCGAAATGAAATAACTGAAATTGTCTGTAGTGGTATTTTTAAACGTTCTACATCATATAAAGAGAGTTAAAGCATTGTTAAGAGATTACGACATTTACCAAAACCAGTAGAACCAACCTATCTACCACAGATCTTTGTCATTGTTGACTTGTTAACATCATCTGTCAAATAGTTTAAAGAAGAAGCGTGCTTAAGACACGGGTGCTAAGCCAACTACCCACACTTTCTGTCTGAAGAAATGGCATATGGATATTAACATAAACTTGCCAATTTCATCACAAACTAATCATGAAGATTTCATTTCACTTTTGATTAATGGAGTCAAATTTTTTGATAATGCGTCTGAAAGAGACTCATTAACTTTCTTTTTATACGGCTTCGATAAGTTGCATTGATCAGAAGTTAAACTATTGGACAAGACTATTCAAGAGTCCATAGCTCGAGCAGCTAAAGAATCATAAACTGTAATATTGCCCGACGAATAGGTTAAAATAGATTCCGACAGCATTTAAAAATACTATATATCAGGTCGGATGGGAATGTGGAAATAAAAATAATATAAAAATATTACCGATTTATTCATCGATATACTTTTAAAAATTCCTGTTGAAAAACGTGATTGAATGATAATACCCTAAAGGAATCGTTCAATAAAGCAAAGGCTTTAAATAGTATTAGGCTGTTCGAAAAAGATGTTGAAAAACTTTAAATGAGAAGTAGCCGAGAAAAAGCTGCTACAGAGCATTGCGAAGCTATGAGCCTGGTGTATGTTTACACAGAAATTATTAAACCTCGAGTTATAGGCAAAAGGTTAGTAGGAAATCTACGAACAATCCCTGCATTAGACTATGGTAGTGTTTTCAGGTTCAGACATGTAGAATACTGTCTTCTGGAGAAAAGCTTTATTGAAAGTATTGTCATTAAAGTTACAGTAAATAATGGCAAATTAATTGACTTTAAACCGGGCTTAACACCAGTGTATGTTATATTACACTTGAGACGACACTAGAGAAACCTATAAATATACACAGTGTGAGAGTGTTAAACCAATCAAAAGCAGTACCAGCAGTATCAGGTGTGAAAATTATAAAAAAACAAGCGTTGAATTCAAGTAAATCATTTCTACAGCAAGTCGGTGATAAACTTTTGAAAGAGCTTCTGAGATAATACGGAAAAACTGCCGCACAAGAGCTAGCACAGATAGGTATAAACAATCTTTTTGATAAGAAAGCGTTCAATAAGTCCCGACACTAACAACAAAAAACAACATTTTTATTTTCAAAAATCACTTTTATTCATCAATATGATCTCCTTTCAGGGTGATACAATCTTTCTAACGCCTTTCCAGAATTTCTATATCATGTTTATAGAAGGATTTATCCTTTGCTTCAAAATAGGCTTCAGTTTCGGCAATGACCTCCTCATTCGAGCCAATTTTTTTTCCCTGGAGCATTTTTAAGAGCCAGTAGTCGCTGGGGGCTAAATCTGGCGAATACGGGGAGTAGGGAAGCAAATCAAAGCCCAATTTGTTCAATTTTGCCATTGTCGACTTGTTGCTGTTTTTGTTCCACTGAAAGCAATCGCGGCACCCACTTGGAAAAAACCTTTTTCATGCTCAATTTTTAATGAAGGATTGTAAATATGCTTCCAGATGATATCTGTGTCATTTCTACAATCTCACGGACCTTCACTTTGTGATTTTTCATTACAATTTTTGACACTTCACTCATATTTTCCTGTGTAACGGCTTTCAATGGCCTACCCAAACGTTCCGCATCGTTTGTGTCCGTACGACCACGTTTGAACTCAGCATACCAACGACAAATCATTGGTTTTGATGGAGAGGAGTCCGGGTAATGTTTGTCAAGCCATTGCTGGGCTTCTACGGTGATTTAGCCCATTAAAAAACAATGTTTTATCAACACGCGAAACTCGCTTTTTTCCATTTTTCAAACAAATTACAAAGTGACCTTACTCTAACCTCGATAACTCTGCTGTCTATGATCCGATCGACGTGAAATTTTTACAGGTTTCATGTAAAGGTTCGCCTTCTATGGAAACGTGGCCAGTTTGGTAGTACTAGCACCATCTCTGGGTTAGTCTCGAGGCTTATTGAACGATGTGATATCTACGTCTTCAAGTAAAACTGGTTAAAATAAAGGTTGGTACATTGTTCACGAGAACGAAAAAAGCTGGTGGAACAGATTCTGAAATTGATTCAGTTGGGGTTGTGAATAATTTGATGCACTCACTTTTTAGACAGTGTACAGTTCCACTTAATGGTAGAAACATTGCACAAACAGACAACAATTACTAGTTCAGGGCTTACAATGAAAACCTTTTGAATTACGGTAAGGATGTAGCAACAACACATCTTGAATCCGTTGCATGGTATCTGAATGAAAATGAGATGGAGATGATCGAAGGAGGAAGTGTCGAAGCTGAAAACAGACGTTATCTTGCTCGACCTGAACACTTTATGGGGAATAATGTGGTTGAGTTAATGGGCAAAATCCACAGTGATATATTCAACCCGGAAAAATTGTTGATTAATGGTTTGAACTCACGCATGATACTATCTCTAGAGAAACCGGAACTGTATCTTTACTCGAAAGGTGACAAATTCTCGCCACGTATCAAAATTCAGGAGGTAACTATGTACATGAATCATGTAACTGTCGATCGAAATATTCTTCTGGCTCATGAATCAGTTCTTTAACGTTCGAATGCCATCTATCCTTACATGAGGATTGAAATGAAAACCTATACTCCACCAAAAAATACATTTACACTGTCACTGGGTAATATGGTAGTTGCACAGTTGGCAAACTTATTTATTTTTGCAATGGTGGACACTGATGCCTATACCGGAAAGCGTACTAAGAATCTGCATAACTTTAAACGTAACAATATTACGAGCTTTAATCCATCAGTTAATGGCGTACAAGTACCAAATTAGCCAATAGAATTCGATTATTCAAAAACCAAGCCAATAAGCACACGGGAGTACTTGAATCTTTTCAAAGGTTCAGGAATCAACTATCTGTTTAACGGTCATCAGATATCGAAAAAATTCTTCGATAATGGATGTTTTCTTCTCAATTTGACCTGAATGCAGATAATTCATAGGAATCAAGGGATAGTGAGAATTAAGGGACGATTCAGAGAAGCTTTGAAAAATAACGTCAGTTGTATTGTATACGCAGAGTTTAATGGGAGCATTGACATTAACAAGAACCGGAATATCTACACTAGCTTCTAAAAAGTTTATAAACATGCAATAAAACCACCCCGCTAGCTGTATTCAAATGGACGCCTTGAACCTGTTACGATGCATTCTTAGTGAATGTCAAATATTTTTCTGAGGGTTAGTACACATTCTTTAATAAATTGTCATTGGTCGGTTTCACATCACAAAATAAACTTTATTCGAAGGATCTTGCTTATGAATATCCAAAATCAGCACCTGCAGTTACATATTAGGCTGGAAAACCTAGTAATTTGGAGCTGAAGTGACTAGATGAAGATCTGGTAACTACGTTACCTCGCAGGCAAATATTGTGAACCTTGAAGATCTTAATGGGCAGGAATGAACACGATCTAGATCGCTAACACATTAGAAAGCAATTTTTTTAACAATTAAGCTTTTTCAAAGCGTACTCGTATACCAATGCAATCATTTAACCTCTTAAAATAAAAAAACCTTCATTCATTATAGCCAACAATGTTCCTGAGTATAAAAGAGGCACTCATTGGGTGGCATTTTACGTATCCAAGAATGGATTGGCTGAATTTTTTGACTCATTTGGAAGATACCCAAGCAGCCACTGCTTTAGAAAATTTCTCCAGACTAACTCTAAAGTCTTTATAAATAGCAAACGTAGGTTGCAAGCTGCATTTCCAAGTACTTGTGGTTAGTCTTGCTGTGCCTTCATATATTAATGCAGTAGAGATTGGTTCAACGATAACGAAATAATAAAAATGTATCGTCAAATTTATCTTCGACGATTTTTACAAAATATAGGGGAAAATTGCAAGCAGCCTGCAGACTAATGTGATATTGAAGGATATTTATGATCAGAAAAGGATAAACCCTATCGCAGCGTTATTATGCCGACGTGTAATGGCTTTACCCTAAAGCTGAGCCGTTATTCAATCAAAAGACAAAAGTTTTCTTCTTTATACTAACGGTGCTCTATCCTGTTTGAAGAGCCCTCGTATGAATATATTTTACGACTGTAATTTTACATAAATTTCTAAAACAATTATATACATTCGATGTTCTAGATTTAATTTGAACACACACGACAATGACCCTCTTCACATGTTCCCAAATGACTCAATTCTATAAATGAATAGATCACTTAAAGTGTGACGCTTTTTCCAAAAAAAAAATCATAAATTAAATATCTGCAATACAATATCCAAAAAAATACAATTTCCTACATACCAAACATCTCAGCCACAATTGCATTGACTCATTCATAATAAAAACAAGTTGGGTAGACAGACCTATGCTCATGTCAGAAGGGTTTTGTACTCAACTTACAAAATGCAGTAACCAGCAACGAATAAAATCAAGAAACATGTCAAAGACGATTTGATTGGAGAAAATGTGAAATTCGAGGATCATACTATTATTAACAAAGTTGAAAGAATTGTGAATTCTGAGGTATTTGTTTTAGTTATACCCATAAATATCTCCCTTGATAATTTTTCCAGATTTTTGAGAAACACATTTTTCATGTACAAAGCCCTTTTGCTAGGAGCTCTCTCCTGCCTCTTCGACTTGTTTCAATTGTATGTACTCATTTTCATGATACCTACATTCCTGAAATTTTCAGGCAAATCCTAGCCAAAGCTGTAGTGTCTAAATCAATAAAAAGCGCATATGGCTCCATAGCCATATGTTTCCATAGTAATACAGGGCATATTGTTCCATAGTAATACGGGAAAATTCAAACCGCTATAACTTCGTTAAATACTCTTCGATCTTTATGAAACTTTCAGAAAAAATCAATCTTATAGAAAGTCATCTGTTTGCTAAATTTTATTGAATTTGAGGGTACCGTTTAAATTTTATTCAAGAAAACATAAAATCGATTAATCATACTATTACTAACAAAGTTGAGTGAATTTCGACTTCTCATGTATTTGTTGTTGTTGTACTCATTAAGGTCTACATTCATGATTTTTTTCAGATTTTTCGGATGGAAGGTTTCCAATCGCGAGGGGGGGGTACGCGAAAAGTTCGTACATTTTCCCTTCCCCTGCCCCCCTCGGTACCGATAAGGCAATTTTAAGACCTGTTTTGAAAAGATCTCATTGAGACCTTTCCAATGACACCCTACTCGACTACCAATGGTGAAAATTTTTTTTTGAGGGGTCAACTCCCTATACGGGGAGACCCCCCTTAAACCCCTTTGAAAAATTTTTCCACCCTTGAACTTTCAAGAGGTCACCACTTCTGACCTTTCCGCAAAGTTTCATAGCTGTAGCCTCTATAGTTTCGGAGAAAAAGTGCTGTGACATACAGACGGACGGACGGACGGACGGACGGACGGACGGACGGACGGACGGACGGACGGACAGACGGACGGACAGACGGACACAGGTCGTGATTGCAATAGGGTTTTGTATTTTAGTACAAAACCCTAACAATGAAGTCAAAGACAATACAATTGTATCGCTTAGGCTATGCCGCTTTGAGATATTTGAAACCTTTTGGCTTGTACCGGGAAGCGTTCACATGATAGCGAATGCATGTGTGACGTAATATACGTGCACTCAAATCGAAAAATGCAGCGTGCCTGTGGAAATGTCGTTCAAGTGGATTTATATTTATGAGAAATACGATATCCAAACATGCATGAAAGTATGGCATTAATAATGACTCATGCAGATGATTGTGGGAATAATTATTGATATGTACTACAAGACGAGAGGCTAGCGGTATAACAACGGTGGGCTTAAGTACTATTCCCAGCAGTTGCGGTTAAAAAATGAAACCCGTTCTTACGAAACTAAATAAATACCTAGCTCAGAGTCCCTGCCATAAGTTACCAAGAAGGCAAAAGCTGACAAAAATAGCTGAAACAAACACCCAGAGTTGCGGTGAAGTACTTATCCCTCTTAGCTTTAACCACATCATGTAGAATAGCGAAATGTTGGAGTCAGGGGGAGACTAACAATCGAACGATTCTTGCCTCATTTTACCAAGAAGGCAGAAGCTAGTAAGGAAAGCTGAGGCAAACATTCAGAATTTCAGTGAGGCAGATCCTCCACTGCACTCTAACATCATCATGCATTTGTGTGGGTTCGGCACTCACGAAGCACCTTCTTTAGTGTATACCTAACGCCGAACGAATCGATATCATCTTTCCAAGCCAAGCTTCGGGTTTTGAAGGGCGCTATCTCGAACGCAGACGGGAACGTGCTCATTGGGGGAGACTTCAACGCTAAAGCAATCGAATCGGGCATGCTTCAAACAAATCTGCGGGGAAAACGAGTTCTAGAAATAGCGGCAAGGACGGCGCTCGTCGTACCAAACACCGGCAATACGCTGACCTTCCGCCATATTGGCTGTAAAGGAACCATACCGGATGTGACCTTCGCCTCGGAATCCTGAGTACGGAAGAAACACAACTGAAGAGTATTAGAGGACTACTCAGCCAGTGATCATAAGTACATTCTGCTTGAGATAAGCTATGTTGTCTCCTGACGGCCATGCTCTCATCTTTCTGCGCTTGGATGGCACATCGGAAGGGTGGGCGTCAAGATTCGCACAGCAAGTGCACCGCTGCAGGGAATTTCGGAGGAGACGGAAGATCTGGCAGCTCAAGACGTGGTGGACTCAACTATGAGCATCATCACAACTGCTTGCAAAGCTTCTATGCCCCGTTGAAGACCCTGGCACGGCAAGCCCCCAGTGTACTGGTGGTCAACTGAAATCGCTGAAAAGCGGAGGGAGTGTTACAAGCTTCGACGTGAGGCTCAACCGGCGCGCAACCGTGTCGAGGCATGCAACTGGGTGGCAGCAAATAAGTCAGCCAGGAAATGCCTTCGCAAATTGATCAACAATAGAAAGGCTTGCTGCTGGCAAGACCTAGTGGACAACGTGAACAAGGATCCGTGGGGCCTTTGCTACAAGCTAGTTATGCGGAAGCTTGGTGCCCTACGGATGCATTGTATACATGACGCAGAAAACATGGACACAATAGTGAAGGGACTCTACCCCACCCATCCCGTCCGTGTTGACACTGTCTATGGTGAAACAGCAGTCGAGTGTCCACTCTTCACACAGCTGGAACTGGAGGAGGCAGTCCACTCATTGCAACCGAGGAAGGCTCCAGGTCCAGATGGTATTCCAGCTGAGGTGTTGCGGCTTGTCTATCACCATTGTCCTGACTTGCTGCTCAGCACATTCAACGCTTGCCTATGGGACGGGGTTTTCCGGGTACGAAGGAAGTGGGCGGGGCTCGTGCTGATCAGCAAGGGGAAGGGAAATCCCGAATGGCCATCTGCATACCGCCCATTATGCATGCTAGACACGCCTGGGAAAGTGCTTGAGAAACTCATCAAGGGCGAGACTCACTGACGCGATTCGTGCTGCTGGGGACCTACCTCTTCTGCAGTACGGCTTTGTTATGCTATATACAACGTCGTCAATTGTCTAAGCTCCGCCAAGTGTATACGGCCAAGCACATACGCCCATTGTCATTAAAACATGTACTTGTCGACCAACGGCAAGCGTAAAGTCTTCATAATCCATACCATTAGCGACGACGACCATGTACATAAGAAGCTTCGGGGTGTGCTTATAGAATTATCGACAAGCTACGCCCATTGTCGTCAAAGTATGTACTTGTCGACCAACGGCAAGCGTAAAGACTTCATCATTCGATCTACATAAACCACAACATTAGCGACGACAACGACCATGTACATAAGAAGCTTCGGGGTGTGCTTATAGAAATATCGACAAGCTACGCCAAGTGTTATACTGCATAAGCCATAACATTAGCGGCGACAACAACCATGTACATGAGAAGCTTCGGGGTGTGTTTCCAGCGGAGTGACACTGTGCTAAACCCTGCCTTCAAACCATTTATTAAATTCGCCGCAAAGCTTCACCATGCGAGTTGGTGAGAAGTGTGCGGAGGAAGAAGTTTACGTGGAACGAGAACGCACGTTTCAACTACTCAGCGAATTTAGGGCGAATTGAGGCCGCAAGAATCGTTTAAAAGACAATTGATCGAGCGAGAAACGGCGAGTAGTAACAACAGCGGTTACGGTTTTGTACGCGAAGTGTATTCCGCCGCGAAGTAATCAGCGAGGCCAGAAAGTATAACGAGTTCCGGTACAATTGCAGGAAACCAACACAACAGTTAGATGGTGAGGTGTAGGCTTGAGCCGCGAACCTCATTCGGCTTGGATGCGTTTTTACGCTGCGTAGCCACCATCGATTAATTCCTACTTTCTTCCAGGCATCCTCCGTCCGTGGAGACACCGCCAGACGCACGGTTGAAGCGTGCCGAGCAGAGCGAAAAATCAGAAGCCGTGCCCAGGAGGACAGGAGCACCCCAGCTAGACCAGCACTCGCCAGCGTGTGTATCCCGATCTATCGAGTGGCAGCCGGAGTGTCCGCAACAAGCAGCCCAGGTGCACTCCATCATTCACTCAAGAAGAGTCTGGAGGAGGCACTCCGGGAAAACGCCAGGGCAGGTCCACGGCCCATCACCCGCGAGGAGTACTTGGGCAGATTGAAGGCGCCACTGGACACCTCCGTCCGTGAAGCCAACTACAAGCGGAGGCGCGGTGGTCGACGGGAGCAGTTACGGCAGCAGCTCCACGAATTCAGGCGGCTCGCACGAATCTCGACCACGACAGCGGAGCGGACTCAGTGGCAGCAGAAGGTGACGGAGCTGCGGCGCAAGATCAAGAAGGAGGTGAAGGATCGTATACGCGCTACTAAAGGCGACCGAGCAGTTGTAAAAAATTCAAATAAATATTAAAAAAAAAAAAATACAAAACTAGGTGTTTTCTTTTGGCAAGTCCAAAGAGTTTGAGGTTGATAAAGTAAGCTGCAGGTGGCGAGGCTGAGTGGTGCCCAAAGTACCGAAGCAGGACATCTCGGAAAAGGCCGGGAGGATCCTGTGAGGTAGGAGACTTATAACATTACATTTGGCGCAGCCGGTTTTAGTTTCCAAACAGCTCTAGTACGGCGATTTGCTGTGGGGTAATCAATATAGTACTTACTAAATTGATAAATTGTTTGGAACTGGAATCTTTTCCTTACACTCTCAACATAAGCACACTCATCCACGCATCCTGATAGCTCGAGCTTCATACTCTTGGATTTGTAGCCAAAACCACCTAGTTAGCGCTATAGGGACTTTAGCTCATTTTTAAAGAGAGGGTTGCATTATTATTAAAGTCCGGTACATTGACTTAAAGAAAAAGATAATATTGCTGTTTAGTTTGCGCGAATGAATAATAAGAACCAGTTAACAGGGGAAAATCGTCAATTAACTCGAGAAGAAAGCAACGGGCTCGTATTACGAAGCGGTAAAGCACTCTCAACCCCAAAAAGTAAGTCTGAATCTTCTTGTTACAGCTCAAACCTACAGGTGAAGCAAGAAACCGAACCCGTTGAATTGGATACAGTCCTTGAATTAGCTGATACGGTGGATAGGTTGCATCCACATCGCGTAGAGTGAATTAGGCAGTTCCGTGAGCAAACGAAGCAATTTTAAGAAGAAATTAAACACTTCGGCGGTGTCTCGCTAAACCTGACCAGTTCTTTCGATTTATCGCAATCATTAAAAACACTGATTACGTCCCACGATTGGAATCTATCGTTTGAGGCAAGCGAGTCTACAGACGCGTCCATTGATCAGACCGCTCATTCTAGTCCTGTTTGTATGACTGTTAAGGGAGCAGAAGTCAAGAACATTACAGGCAATATGGCCGAGTATGCTAAAGTAGCTAAGTTGATGGGGCAGATGATTCCTTTATTTTCAGGAGCTCCAAGCTCGTCAATAGTTTTGGAACTACAGACATTTATTGGCTGCAGCAGGCAGGTTTGGAAGTGTCTGGATAGCCAGGAGAAGGTTGCCTTTATGCAGATTTTTCCAACTCGCCTTCGAGGAGAAGCTTACCAGCTGATATCATCATAGTTTCCATCAACTCTAGACGCAGCTGAGGAACTTTTAAATCGGGTCTACTTGCCAAGGGAAACCTACCAGGAATTGGTGAGTGGTCTCATCTCAGCCAAACAAGGCCCCACAGAGTCAGTATTGTCCTACACATCGCGTCTGAGGCAAATACTTAAGCGATGCCAGGAGGCTGCTGTTGTTAAATATGGATCAGAGGCAAGTAAAATCGCGAACGCACAGCTGGAGGATTTTGCTAAGAATGCCTTTAAAATTGGTGTTAGCAACCCCCACCTTTGTCAGTATTTGTTGACGCTAGAAACGTCTACGTTTGAGGATCTGGTCACTAAGGGTCTGAACATGGAAAAATTGCAACAAGGGGTTTTCCTCCTTCAAGGCAATTCGGCGCAGTTATACCCGCAAATGCCACAGGTACAACCCACTTTCAGTTCTTGGTTACCTAGCCAACATGCGTTTACGCCTCAACAAGTTAGCTATACACCTAATCCGGGCGCCGGATCTTTCCAGCCACAGGTAGTAAGCGGACCAGACCCAAGCTCTGGCTCAAGGCCGTCTAAATTTACAAAGAGTCCGAAAATCACCTGTAACTTTTGTCATAAGCGAGGTCACACTTATGCAGACTGCTACAGTCGCAAAAATACTCCTTATTGTCCAGCATGTAAGGAGTATGGTCACGATCAGAAGGATTGTAAGGCGAGGCCAACATCGGCAGCTCCAGTTATTAGCGAGGGTCCAAGAGTTTTCAGTATTCAAGTAAGATGTGATTTCTGCGGCCGAAGGGGCCATGGCGTTGACACGTGTTTCCAAAAGAAAAGATGGGAAGCCAAGCAACAGGGAAACGAGGCGCAGTCGAGTCGAAAATCCCCGGCTCGGCTACATTGAAGACGGAGCAAACAGGAAGCCAACCTCTCAGTAAGGAGGTTGAATCTAGGGTGACACGGAGAAACACGGTAGATAATAGTTACATAAAATCCAGCCTCGTGACCGCTTCATTGCCTTTGGATACTGGGAAACAGGAGAAAACAAAATTTACCATTGATACAGGTGCAGAGGTTAGCATAATTAGCAAATCAGCAATACGCGATTCGATCCAATAGATGTGAGTCATAAGCTTACTTTGTCAAGCCCTTTTGGGGAGGGAGAAACCCTTGGTTCTACGCAAGGCAACTTCGAGCTCCCCACCAAGCTTCCTTGTACCTTCCACGTGGTAGACACAATTCAGGGGGCGTTCAATGATGGTCTTCTCGGAAACGACTTTCTAGCGAAAAATTGTAATATAGAAGGTCCTGTTCAGTCACTGGTGTTTCCTCGCACGGAAGCAAATAGTAATGAATTCAAGGTCCCTTTAGAGTGTCATGAAGGATCAGTAGATTCGCGTCAGTCTTCGGTTCAGGCGCCGAATAGCGTATGCAAGTTGTCCAAAAGGGTGGCGCAAAACGCGGCGGGTTTACCAGACCAAGCTGAGGGTGTGAATTGTGGTTCTGTCAAAGGACACACTAGCAGCCAAAGTGGTTGCAAGGGAACATACCGAGTCGATTTCAAGAAGGTCGTCACGTTGTTGCCACGGACACAACATCTAGTAGAGGTACCGATTCAGTTGGATCAGGAAATGCTTTGTACCGCAAGTTCAATAGCGGATGGCGTGTTCCTAGCCAATGCTCTTCTAGATCCGGTTCACCCTGTAATAGGTGTAATGAATTCGAGTGAGTCACCGGTCATACTTGAGCGGATTGATTTAGAACTCGAGAGATTGGATGATTATTTAGTGGATAATCTGGAGGCTACGAATAAGAAAGAGCAGTTCCAGAAAGCCTCTTGCATTAACTCCCCAGTGAAGCATCTAGGTGGTATAGGCGGGTATATCGACAACTGCCGAAGGGTCACAATTGTTAAGTAATGGTCGGTCGAAAAATGAACCTGGGCCAATGAATCAGGGCCTGCCGACCAGCATTATACGCAATGCATTGCTAAAACAGGAACTCATGCTGTATGAGCATATTAACTCTGAGGAGAGGGCTGCTATTACTCAGCTATGTCAGGAGTTTAGTGACATTTTTTTCCTGCCAGGGGATAAGTTGAGTTACACGGAGGCGATCACACATGAGATTCCACTGGTGACAGATCAAGCGCCTATAAATCAGAAAATGTACCGCTTGAGTCAACCCCAGAAAGATATTATTAACGAGCAGCTCAAGATGATGTTGGACAGCGACATTGTCCAGCCGAGCAAGAGCCCCTTGAACTCTCCCCTCTTGGTTGTGCCCAAGAAGGCCGGAGCCAATGGAGCAAAGAAATGGAGAGTAGTTGTTGACTTCAGGAGACTGAATGAGAAAACTATAGGAGACGCTTTTCCATTACCCCGTATAGAGGATATTTTAGACCAGTTGGGGCATTCACGGTATTTCAGTACGTTGGATTTGGCCAGCGGTTATCATCAAGTCTTAGTGCACCCAAAGGATCGGCCGAAAACGGCATTTAGCACTAGTTATGGACACTATGAATTTAAGCGGATGCCTTTTGGTTTGAAGGGGGCACCAGCCACTTATCAGAGGCTAATGAACTACATACTAACGGGTTTACAAGGTTTTGACTGTTTTGTGTACTTGGATGACATAGTGGTCTATGGGAAAAACTTGAGAGATCACATCGATAAACTACGGAAAATCTTTGTTAGGCTGAGACTAAACAACCTGAAACTCCAACCGGAGAAATGTCAGTTCTTACGGCCCGAGGTGGTATATTTAGGGCATATTTGCTCCCAAACGGGTGCGCGACCAGATCCAAGTAAGACTAGCTGCGTGCGGGATTTCCCCGTCCCTACGACGGTGCGCAGGCTACAGTCCTTTTTAGGACTAGTCAATTATTACCGGAAGTTTATTCCCAATTTCTCGAAGATAGCCAAGCCTCTTACAAACTTATTGCGGAAGGATGTTCGGTTTACATGGACGGATAAGTGTATGGAGGCATTTCAATTGTTGAAAAATTCGCTGGTAGAACCACCATTGCTGGCGTATCCTGATTTTTCCCAGCCATTTAATCTCACCACGGACGCAAGTAACGAGGCTTTGGGGGCCGTCTTATCTCAGGGAGAAATTGGCAAGGATCACCCCATAGCCTATGCAAGTCGGACTCTGAATAGAGCGGAGAGGAATTACTCTACAATTGAAAAGGAGCTACTTGCGATGGTTTGGGCCGCTAAAAATTTCAGGTGTTATTTACAAGGACGACGTTTCACCATCTACACGGATCATAAACCCCTAAAGGGGGTGTTTAACGTGAAAGATCCTACCACACGGTTGGTAAGGTTTCACCATAAGTTGTCGGAGTTCGATTACCACATTGAGTATAAACCGGGCAAGTACAATACTAATGCTGACGCTTTGAGTAGGATTCCCCAGGATTCTGCCGGGGAGGCAGGTGATAAATATCAGTGTAATGTCCTCACTAGAGCACAAAAGCGGCGGGGATTACCTGATCAATCTCCAGAAGATTCTTCAGCAGAGCCAGCACCGGGGGGTGGCCAGAAAGACAATGGTATTACCACTGACGGTACGGAGGGGTCGATCGAGTCCTCGGTCCCACAATCCACGCGGGAGCAACAGAATTTATCTGGTTTAGTTTTCGAGGATCCCTGTACAGGCCCGATACTAGGAGGGCCCCAGGAGGAGCCCCAGGAGGACATTGGTAACTACGCAGCTGATAGTGATGAAACAATTAAGTTTGTCTCTCCGCAACCCGCGGTACAACCTGATATCCTGACCCTCGGCTCACCAGAGGAGATAAGGGCGGTCTTATTGGAGTTTCACGATTCTCCTTTTGGAGGGCATCAGGGGGTTGCGAAAACCTACAGGAAGATTCGCAAGAAGTATAAATGGAAGAATATGCTATCAGACATCAAAAAAATATGTGAGGACGTGTAGGAAATGTCAAGTTATGAAGGCTTCTCCCCAGCATCGCATGCCAATGGTTGTCACGGACATAGCGGAGAAACCATTTGATAAAGTATATCTGGATATCGTGGGGCCCCTTATTGAGACAACTTCTGGGAATAAGTACATTTTGACCTTTCAGGACAATTTAACAAAATTTGTGGATTGGTACGCTTTACCGAACGCTGAGGCGGAAACAGTAGCCAAAGTGTTCTTTGACGAGATTATTGCCAGGTATAGAATACCGAAGCAGCTAGTTACCGATCAGGGGGCTAATTTTGTAGGGAAATTATTCAGGCAAGTATGTAAGCTATTAAATATAAAGAAAATGCAAACTACCGCCTATCATCCACAATCCAATGGAGCCTTGGAACGAGCCCATAGACCCCTTGTTGAATATTTGAGATCCATGGTGGATGACAATCCGCAGGTTTGGGATCAGTTTTTGCGTACGGCCGCGTTCGTGTACAATAACAGTGAACACGATAGCACGAAACTCACTCCAATGGACTGTCTTTATGGATTCACGGCAGATGTTCCATCGAACCTAAAGAGGGAGCCAGCTCCTCTCTATGACCATGAGAATTATTATCTATTATTAAAGCACAAATTACAAAAGATGTATACCTTGGCACGTAGGAATATACTGGAGAGTAAGTTAAAATCCAAGGTCCATTACGATAACAACGTCAGACCGGTTACTTTCCATATAGGGGATAAGGTATTGCTGAAAAATGAGAATCGTAAACATAAGCTCGTGCAGGTATGGGTAGGACCATATGAGGTTAAAGCCGTTACTTCCCCCGTCAACACCACGATTGCGATAAAGAAAAAACTGGTCAATGTTCATAACAATCGACTTAAACCATACTATGAATAAATTGTTCTAACTCCCCCTTTCTGTTTTTTTTTTCTAGCAATGGTCATCGACATAGTTATCCTAGGCCTGCTCAGCGTTGGCGTTTTGGCAACTCCGAACGAGGATCTGAAACGGTATTCACTGGAGAGCATAGCGAACACAGGAGTACTATTTGAAGATGTAGGTGGTCTGTTGAGCTATCACAGTAGCTGGAATGTAGTGATGGAGCTTAATCTAGGGAAAATTCAGGATCAAATAGGAGTGGCCGAACGAGCCGAACACTTCGTTAAGATGCTTTGTGCAGGGAAGGGCTTGGGATGTGCGGAGCAATTAAGGCACGTTCATAGTCTAGTGGAAAATCTGAAGTTTCGCTCTCAAGCTCTGTTTGAGTCATTGATGCCTAAAAGGTCCAAAAGGTCGTTCATTGATGGGGTCGGAAGAGCGCTACATTCGCTATTCGGCACCATGGATGATGAGAATGAAAAGGAGTTGTGCAGTCGGCTAGATAACCTGGAGGACAAGGAAAGGGAATTAGTTAAATTGGAAAAACAAAGGATTAGCATTGTGAATATCTCTTTGGAGGAAATCCATAAACGGCTATCAGATGTGATTAACAGGCAAACGGAACTCGGGTTACAGATGAAAGAAATCTCGCTCATGACTGATAAACTGTCAGCAGCAGAACGGAGGAATGTAGTTCTAACATCTCTGTTAGCGCAGCTTATGGAGATCGAGATGCGGCAGCGCACCTTGATTGACATAGCTGTGGCAGTTCAAAGCAACAGAATTCATCCCTTGTTAATCTCTAGTAAAAAATTGCACGAAATCTATGTTAAACCGGGCAATAGTTGCCCCGAATTTTGTGAGGAAATCCTTGCACAGACGGCGATACTACGGTATTTCAGACGGAAGACCAAGCTGGTAGTGATAATTACGCTCCCGCTTTTCCAACTACCCTTAATGAGACTATATCAAATACACTTGTTTCCCATCAAAACTAACAGGACCCTATTTCTGTTACCCACTGTGGAATACTCGTTTATAGCGGGTGATATTACAACTCAACAGTTTTTGCTTCTAACCGATAATTCTAATCATAAGAAAATTAAACATCCACAACCTGGAGACCTATATGTGGCCACATTAACTACGCCTATTATTCAATCCCCACCTTCAGAGAATGTAATAATTTCACTTCTGCACAACCCACTCAATCTGAAGTTAGAACTACCTCTTCGAGTTAGTACTTCGATAACAGATTCCCTCATTAAGTTAAGTAAACCGAACAGTTGGATATACTTTCTACCGAACGAAACACCCATTCATATCCGCTGCGATGCTAGCATCACGACACACAAACTGATTGGTCAAGGAATCCTAACCCTCCATCTCCCCTGCGCAATTCTGATTAACGAAATGACCATACATTATGAAGCAGAAAGTACTCACCCGTTCGATATAATTCAACCGCAGTATTTCCCTGAAGTAGACTCGAGAATTTTGGAGCTGGACGTCGCTGTTCTGGGGGGTAACCACAGCATACCGCAAACAAAGCTAATAGCGAGCAACAACGGAGGCATTCATTTTTCAGCCAGTTCCCACGGCCTCGATGAAATCTTTTCGCACCTCGAGCGGATCAAATTTAGTGAGACGGCCAGAAGGCATGTGCATCTATCCACGGCCTCGGCAAGCCTGGCGGGGGTCTCGGTATTATTTATGGCAATATATTTTTTGGTCAAACGCATTAAGGGGCGGTGTCTGACGAGTTTAAGCAAAAGAGTTTCTTCAGAGGTGTCGAACCCTGGTTTTGCCTTGCAAATCCATACTGGGGAGGCAAATCAGCGAGTTTCACCGGTATCGCTAACAACTGATAACTCACATAATTCCGTGGTCCGCAAAGAGCGGCCTGTAAACACGCGTAGTCCAAAAGCGCAAGCACCCAATCCCTCTTATAGTACCCAACCCCAAAACTCCATGCATCATCCCGCCCGTTCCTTTCAACTAGTCTAGTTATAGCAAGAAAAAAAAAATAATGGAAAAACAGAACATAAGAAAAAATAAGAAACAAGAAAAAATTAGAAAAAAAACCCAAAAAGTAACCTAAAAAAAAAAAGGGCTGAGTTCAAAATAAAAAAAAAAATAGAAAAAAAAATTCATAAGCAAAAACAAAAAAAAAAAAATATTACAGAAATATTAATAAATAATATAAACAAACAGGACGCTGGTACGAAAAAAATAAGGAAAAAAAAAAACGAATTTCAGACAAAGAATGCTATAACTTTGTAGAATCCTATAATAAACATCCGACCAACTAACAACTATTAATCAAGTAACAGCTGTGCACTGATTTGTTTTCACCTCGCACACGTTAAGTATAAAGCCATAATTTCGGCAGCGAAGCTAATGCTTTTAGAAAGATACAATTGACTAGCAGTGAATTTACCTATGGTCTCTTGCGACGACCCGCCAGATCCAATTCGCACATATGTGGTGATAAGCGCAGTACATTCTTCCCTGATAACGAACTTCAATGATCGTGCGAGCTGTTCAGCCAAAAGCTTAATCATTATCACACCATATGAAGCAAGTAAGCGAGCGTACCTGACAAAATTCCCAATCCCGATGGAAACCCATGCGGAAGCTTTGGTAAGGTAGCATTCGCTGCCACCACAATGGAAGTTTTTCGCTCGGCTGAAATAAGTCCGAAGCTAGTTAAGCGATTGGAGTGAACAATCTTATCAACCATACGAGTATGAGCGAATAGAATGCCGTCAAGCTTGACGTTCTATCCCTACTAAATATCCACACATTCCATCCCATTAAAAATTAATTCATAACGTTCCGCCTACATACTAACAAAAAAAAATTCCCACTAAACTATTGGCACAATAATTAATATGTACAACTTTAAGAAAGCTTAGTTATCGTCTTAAATAAAATTAATTAGAAACTATAGTAATGTTAAAAGCAATAAGAAACAATTATGTAAACAATTTAATAAGTAAAATCTGAAATATTCAAAGTAAAAAAAAAGGAAACAGTAAGAATAATGATATTAGTAGATATAAAAGAACGTTAATCGAATAGAAATTGAAAGTAGCAATGAATATAAAGACAAAACCAAAAAGAAAAGGAAAAGAAGAAAATAATAAGTGCCGTTGCACCTGCACCGTTCACACTATATCCTCACTAACGCTAACAGGTTAATTTGCTAACGCCTGTACTACAACCTAGTAACGCACAAATAGGTAAACCAATAATATACAATTCGGATTTAATCGGTAGCAAATATGGAAGTTAAAGGAAAATGTACTGTCTCATAAAGTAAAGCCAATTAAAAGTAATATTGAATTCCGGCATCCCTCAAATGAAAAATAGTTTTATATAAATAATAGTTTTATTCTCAAGAAAAAACGATTTAGGACCGGAAGAAATGTTCAGTATATTCTTCAACATTAGAATCGAACGTAACATAATTCCATTATTATATACAATCAAATGAAATATTGAGTTGTGAATTTATGCTTGTATAGAATCAAACCAAACACAAACCTGCTTGACTCAAAGTTGTATCAAACAAAAACCTTTGTGAATAATTATACTGATAAACAATCAAAAAAAAAAATATATATATATATACATTATCAGTCCACGATTATGTAGAACCAAAAGCGATCTTAGTTCACTATATTAAAAGAAATACTAAGTATCAGACAAAACATCAATTTATAATTAACATATTATGTTAGTATCAAGTAAAAACGTAACCATACAGATTAGCGACTCAGGCAAGCAAATCATGAATCCGTAACGATATAAAATCAAAAATGAAGTAGTTTTCAATTGTAACGTTGTATTATGCCATAACATGTTAAGTAGCGTAAATTAGGAGTTCAAGATACACGAAATTAAACGGTAGAATTAAGTATGTTAATCAAGAACCAGCAGCAAAACAACAATCAACAATAGGCAGTGAGAAGTCCAGCGGACAATAGTAATGGCCTTAGCAGTGCAAAGTACAACTTACGCATTAAGTAATTCGCATCATTGGAACGGAACAACGATTTACTTCACTCTCCAAGTACGTAAATCAGTCAAATCCGCCGGAGGAAATGTTATGCTATATACAACGTCGTCAATTGTCTAAGCTCCGCCAAGTGTATACGGCCAAGCACATACGCCCATTGTCATTAAAACATGTACTTGTCGACCAACGGCAAGCGTAAAGTCTTCATAATCCATACCATTAGCGACGACGACCATGTACATAAGAAGCTTCGGGGTGTGCTTATAGAATTATCGACAAGCTACGCCCATTGTCGTCAAAGTATGTACTTGTCGACCAACGGCAAGCGTAAAGACTTCATCATTCGATCTACATAAACCACAACATTAGCGACGACAACGACCATGTACATAAGAAGCTTCGGGGTGTGCTTATAGAAATATCGACAAGCTACGCCAAGTGTTATACTGCATAAGCCATAACATTAGCGGCGACAACAACCATGTACATGAGAAGCTTCGGGGTGTGTTTCCAGCGGAGTGACACTGTGCTAAACCCTGCCTTCAAACCATTTATTAAATTCGCCGCAAAGCTTCACCATGCGAGTTGGTGAGAAGTGTGCGGAGGAAGAAGTTTACGTGGAACGAGAACGCACGTTTCAACTACTCAGCGAATTTAGGGCGAATTGAGGCCGCAAGAATCGTTTAAAAGACAATTGATCGAGCGAGAAACGGCGAGTAGTAACAACAGCGGTTACGGTTTTGTACGCGAAGTGTATTCCGCCGCGAAGTAATCAGCGAGGCCAGAAAGTATAACGAGTTCCGGTACAATTGCAGGAAACCAACACAACAGTTAGATGGTGAGGTGTAGGCTTGAGCCGCGAACCTCATTCGGCTTGGATGCGTTTTTACGCTGCGTAGCCACCATCGATTAATTCCTACTTTCTTCCAGGCATCCTCCGTCCGTGGAGACACCGCCAGACGCACGGTTGAAGCGTGCCGAGCAGAGCGAAAAATCAGAAGCCGTGCCCAGGAGGACAGGAGCACCCCATTACAGCTTTAGAGCAGGACGTTCTACCATTGAGGCGATTGCAGAGGTGGTGAAGGCGATCCGAAAGGCAGAGGCATATAGTTGCATCAAACGACGGATCGTCCTGTTGGTGACACTCGACGTCAGGAATGCCTTCAACTCCGCTAGATGGGTGGATATTCTGGATACGCTGGAAAACTCTTTTCAAGTTCCAGAATATCGAATGCGGCTTTTGAGAGACTACCTAAAGGAGCGAAGCCTGCTCTACGACACGACACATGGCCAACGATGGATGGAAATTACATCGAGTACCAGCCCAGGAATCTATCCTTGGTCCGGACCAGAGGAACGTGTCTTACAACGGGCTACTGGGAATTGAGATGTCAGATGAGTCGTGCTTGTTCGGCTATGCGGATGATGTTGCGGCTCTGGTCGCTGGACGTACCGTTGATTAGGCTGAACTTAGGCTAGGTATGCTAATGCACCGAGTGAAAGACTGGATGACTTCTCGCGGGTTCAATTTAACACTGGAGAAAACCGAAGTGGTCATCTTGGCAAAAAAGAGAATCCCTAGAGTATGGATGTTCAGTATTGGAGATATGCGAATCGAATTGAAGCCATCGGTGAAGTACCTGGGGCTACTGATCGACTCGAAGATGAGTTTCTCTGAGCAAATCAGGGCAACGACTGAGAAGGCTGCTTCGGGAATATCAGCTCTGAGTTGACTTATGGCCAACGTTGGGGGAACTTGCCCATCAAAAAGACGCCTCTTGATGAGTGCTGTAGGGTCCGTGCTACTGTACGGTGATGAGGTATTGGGCGACGCTCTCAGTTAGGAGATTTACCGAAAATGCCTGGCACAGGTAAAGAGATGAGGAGCGCTGAGGATTGCATCTTCGTATCCGACAGTCTTTGACTCGACGGTGAGAGTGATTGCAGGCGTGATACCTGTCGGCCTCCCTGCGTCGAAACGAGGATGCGAGGGTGATGGTTATTCGTGAAGAGAGACAGCGCTCACTCAACGATTGGCAGCAGTCTGGATTGCACGAAGGGAAGGTGGACTGCGTGCCTCATCCTGTATATGAGACCGTGGCTAATTCGAAGGCATGGTAAGATTGACTTCTATCCGAGCCAGCTTTTGAGCGGGCATGGGTGTTTACAGTCTAACCTGCACAACAGGCTGCAAAGAGCCTTCTACAGGGAGACGAGAGAGGTCACCCCAGATAGTATAGTCGCAGTGATGCTCGAATTGGTTGACAAATGGAACCAGGTGGCATATTATGTTCGGGTAGTCCTAACGATAAAAGGGACTCAGAGCAGCCGGGGGCATTGGGGCTGGGGGATCGCTTGTCTGGCACTCCCTCTTCCCCTTTCCCCACCCGCTAGAAGAGCAATCCGCCAGCTTGAAGGCGCCTCATGGCGTAACAAAACGAGACCTGGCCCCGAGTAATGTGTCAAACGGTTCCAGGCTATGTTCTCAGGTTGACAGGGAGGGTGTTTAGTGGGTAGTCCGGTCGCCTTTTTGCGAACATGGGAGTCCCACACTCTGTGTGTAAACGGGCATTTACCTCTCTACCACAAAAATAAAATTATTTGTTTGCGTTACTGTTTGATTAGTGCAGGTATTAGTAAATTATAAACAGTTAGCTTTAGTGAGGATTTAATGTAGACGGCGTTCAAAGTAGTTTAAATGTAAAAAAAATTTCGTTTCTTTATACCATTCATGCTTTATCAATCGTCTATTAAATTACTTTCTTTAATGCTGAACAAAAGCTCTTTATGCAAGCTCGAGCTACCATTTATTAAAATTATTGTGCTAATAGGTTCGTAGAGAACTTTATTGTTAAATATTGTTAAAGTTTTGGCGGTTATTGATGGGGAACGAGTTGATATGTAAATGGGGAATAAATATTTCACACGATTGTTACGTTCGGGAGTCGACTCGCTTCGGAAGAAGCTTTGCCGAGAGAATAGCTTTCTATTGATGTAGCTTGGGAGTCGTTGTTGTTGTATTCCCAAGACTTTACTATAAGCTATCTTGGCTTTAAAGGGTGTGAGATAATGAGTGTGGTAAATAAACTTTCCCCTTAATATGTATGGTTAATGTTGTTAATGGGAATGGAAGTCATGGATTGAAGCTTTACATGATTGCTTTTGCTCGCTGCTGACGAGCTTTGAAGATATGATTAGCATTGCTTCTGCAATGACGCATGAGAAAATTGAATGAAGCGATATATTATAGCTTTCACACGCACTCATTGCTAGGAAGTATATGAAGTATATGATATGTTTATACTAATTCGTGGTTGGCTGGTAATTATCTTGAAGAGCATTTATTTTTAATTTAATCGGATTAATGCATTCATAGTGGGCAGGGCTTTTAATCCATGTATGCTGTGAGATTGTGTAGGAGAAAGAGCTTTTAAGGTGTATGCATTTAATTGTCCTTCAATTGGCTTAAGTTGTCTATTACATACTTTTTCATCCATTTGTGGTGGTAAAAAGGGAAGGTTATTAGAAATGTATTCAGCAGTATGTGTGAACAGCTGCAGATTATTTATAAACCGGAATATTCTATTTATTATTATTTTTATTATGTATAGAAATGTTTAATAAGTTAATATAAATTTAGTCGATCTTTTTCTGAAATTGCAATAAGAAGGAGCGTTTCAAAGCTTAAAAGTTCTGGTATATACCTTTATTGATTATGGTGAATTGTTAAACAGAAATATTTCGGTGAAAATGTCTTGCGAGAACAATTATTGTAAAAGATGGTCGATGCGACACTATCACTGTATGTTGAGCTTCGGACCATATAGTTTCGGCCTTTATTCAAGTCCCTATATGTGCTCCATATAATTTCTCCCTAGTGAGTGGTTTGGCGGCATGCTGTCCTAGACTTTGCTGGAAAACAGTACACTGCCTCGCGAGGTCACTTCATTAGCCGTTTATAAAATTTTTGATCCTCGATCTTGAGAAAACGAATGTTTAAAGAATCTTAAAGTATATATTATAACATTCCAAAATACATTTTGATACGATTGCCATATGTAAAATGAAGGGTGGGAAATGGGTGGATTTTGAATAGTCTTGCGTTTTTCACAGGAGTTTTATCGGTGACTTTTTTAGTAGTTAGCAGTTATAATGTATTTATTGTGCAAGGAAGCGTAGTGGCTTGTTTAAAGGGTACATGGTTGAGCGTGTTGCAAACCTTTTTGGATCAACAGCTCAGGGGCTACGACTGGATGGTATTGATGTCTCTTTTGCATATGACTAAAATTGGGCAGCTAAGAGGCTATTATTTGCTTCTTTAGGGACTTAAAATAGCGTGTCCGTCGACAGCTTACGTCAACGGCTCAGAGAATGTTGTTAAATCTACTGGTTTTGGTTCCAGTGATTGGGTGATTCAGACATAGAAAAAGCGTGTCTGCTGGTGGTTTTGGCTTGCAGTTTTGCCGGGGTTCACCGACTTCATTGCCACTTTTTCCCTTTCCTTAACATTATGAAATTGCTGTGGAACCTGAAAAAATCGTTTGCATTATTGTATTGATCTAACAACTGAAATTCTATTGTTCCATAGTTCACATACATACTTAAATTGTTTCCGTGTAACTTGAAATTGTCTTAGTTTCATGTTCATTTGCGTTGAAAAATTGCCGTTCTCATGTAAATTATTTATTATTTTTGTTTAGCGTAGTTTATTTATACCGTTTGCTCTTTAATGTTATTGCATTTGAAAATTATTGCCCAGACGCTATCTATTCAATTTGTACTTAAATGTTTGTTTTCGTCTGCTCTTTTAATTGCATCTCGGGCAATTCGAATGCTTATTCAATTCAAAAGATAAGACTTTTTTTATGCATACGTACGTACGCGTATTGTTTAAGTAGTTGGAGTGATAAATGGTATCATATTTCAATAACAATCAGCACGCGTTTGTTTGCTTGCTGCTAAGTTTTCGTTTTCCTTATTTGTGTTTAATGTTTACTTGTAATGTTTTGTGTTTTGCAGGTAAGCTGATGTAACTTTATATCTTTTGTAACTTGTACGTTGAGTTTGAACCGATTCAGAGTTTGTTTAAATGGTCTTTAGATAAGTAAGATGAGTCTCAAGATATATAAATGAGGGGGAAAATGAATGAAGAATATGGATTGAAGGTTTGTGTGCTTATATTACTGGCTGTTAATATTATATTTTGGTTGATTGAGGGTTCAATATGGTTTTTTGATTATAGGACTGATCTTATTGGGTGGATAGTATGAGTAGAAATAATACTATATTTGAATGTTGATATTGTGTTTTAGATATTAAAAGGATCAATAAAATTACTTGTTTCTTTTAAGGACTGATTTGAGAAGATGGTCAGTATAAGTAGTGTTAAACTGACATTGTATTTCTGTTGTTTGAACGATTAATATTATTTTATTTATCCTTTTGAAGAAGACTGATCTACGGTGGTTAGTGTGGGTAACATGAATATTATATTCTACATTGGTTAGTATGGGTATAATATTATATTATATTCGATATTAATGTTATATTTTTGCTATTTAAATGATTAAAATTATTATTTGATTTTTTTTTTAAATAAAAGCTGTTCCAATTTCATGGACTGTATGAGTAGCATTAATATTATATCTGGATATTGCTATCATTATTTCTTTAACTAAGAAATTAAAATAACTATTTGATTTTTTTAAGAGGATTGATCTAGTTTGATGGACAGTATGAGTAGCAATGGTGTCATACAGGAGTTGAATGGTTTTGGATACTGGCTGGGAAGACTGATTTTTCAGCCCATTAAAATTTGCTTTACAATGCACTACATCGTGGTCTCTGCAAAACCAATATCCTACCAGCTGCGCAAATTTTGTAACATAACCAGTATACCCTATGTATACTGGCATGAACTGGGAGCTCGCTTTGATGTGTATCCTATATACATCATCAAGACTCCCGGGGAGAGATCTCGCTGTAGGCCACTTACCTACTACTCTATCCATTTAAACCAAATCAACAAAGATGAGAGTTTATTCTAAAGGATTTAACTGTATTTTACTGTTCATGTTTTTAAACATTTAGATTATAACCGAATCGATTAACTACAATACATTTTCACTTATTTAATTATTCAAAATTCTAACTAACAGTGTTGGGTGAAGCGCTTTTCACTTTCACCTTAACCTGTCGCGCTTCACAGTTGAGCACCAGCCTCTGGAGGGAACTAAGAAGACGGGCTTGTGGATCGGGTTGGCCTCACGGCGTGAAACGCCAAAAGGCCGATGGAGGATCGCGGCTCAAGCCAACACCTCACCCCATACCACTTAGTCGTACGCTGAACAGCAATTCTAACCACTGGAACGTTGTTAACAATAAATGAGTAGCAGCATACTTCCTTGCGGATTTGAACACCGACCGCTCTTCAGTACTCCATAAACTGTTTATATATGGTCGCAAAACGAGCTTTTGTTCCATATTTCACCAAAATTTGCTGAATAAGCAATATGTAAGCTCCCATTCCACGGAAACTCTTACTCTCCGTCTCGTTTGTTGACATTTACGACAAAATTTTGGCTCTCTCTCTCTCTCTTCGGCTTCACTTCGCTGGAAGCACGCCCCAAAGCTTATGTGCTTGATCGGAGTTAAGCTTATCATGTACGTATGAAGTGAATTGTGGTTTGATCTTTGCGTACGTCCATTGGACGACAAGTATATGCTTTGATAACAATGGGCGTATGCGCTTGCTTGTATGTGAGTATATAGGTGGTACTTGTTCGCTCGCAACAAGTCTCCCTGGATGTAATATGGGGCAAGACGGTCCAGGTGCACGATTTTCATTTTGGCTTCTGGCTTATAGTGTTCCTGTTTACGATATACGATGTCATTGATTCACTTTGTAACTCGGTATGGTCCCTCCCAATTATGCTGCAACTTCAGAGACCTACCCTTCTACCGTTGTAGGTTATCTGGCCATACCAATACATCTTGCTGGAAGATAGTAGAATTTGCGTTTATATCATAACTGGTCTTTATGCGGTCAGCAACTGATGCGGGGTGTTTTCCCACTATCCGATGTATCTGGTTCAATCATTGCCTTAGCTCACATGCGTACTCAGAGACAGTTTGCGGTTTCTCGGGGGGCAGACTACTACTCTTTCCAAAAATGACTTTGGCACGGGCTTGGGACGTCGATGCGTGTCCAGCAGCTCCAAACACCATCAAGAATAATGGGATGTGCCGGTCCCAGCCCTTTGGTTCCCAATAACCATTTTCGCCAAGTTTTTACTGATTGTGCCGTTGAAACGTTCAACCATTCCATCAGACTGGGTATGCAGCGGTGTAGTCCTCATTTTCCGTATTCTCAGCAGCTCGCACATTTTGTCAAAAACTAGTGACCTTGATCCAAATGTAGCTCACAAGTTGCGCCGTACATTCTGACCCAATTTAACACTAGCTGTTCGACTACAGCTGCTTCCTGGTTTGGAATAGGGTAGACCTCGGGCCATCTGCTGAAATAATCGGTCACAATCAGCGTGTATCAATTTTCCCATTCAGATTCATGAAAGGGTCCTGCAATGTCAACAGCAATCCTTTCAAATGGCACGCCCACGTTATAGGTTTACATTTGTCCACTCATTCGTTGCTTTAGACCTTTGATGGAAGAACAAATCGTGCATCTACGGCACCAGTCCTCTACGTCTTCTCAAGCATAGAGCCAGTAAAATATTTCCCGCAATTTCGCTAAGGTCTTGTTAACACCAAGGTGGCCTCTCGAGGATCCCTCATGCATTTCCTTAACCACATCGTGTATTGGGCTTTTACGAAGTATAGTTTGCATCCTATAGGAGCTGCCATCCGCCGTTTTCTATTTCCGCTAGAGTACGCCACCCTCCACCTGAAGGGAGTTCCATTGTCCCAATAACATTTTAGGGTGGCGTCATGCATTGAAACGTCCTTGCATTCAGGTCGCCCAGTTGTCTCCTTCCATAGTAACTTCCAGAGTAATGGTCCGATGTCTTCATCGGCTAACTGGGCACTTCAAATCTCCTCCAATGAGCAATCTTCATCGAATTCAGCTGGTATCACTTGCCGATCAACGGGCGGCTCCTTTGTCTCAATTCATCAGCAATGCTTGCAGTTAGCTGGACATGGACGACCAGCCCTTCCGATGAGCAATCTAGTAGTCGTATGACTGGAATCTTTCGATCCATCTCGCGAATTGTGGGTTTTTCAAGCTAAGCAGCCACCCCAGCGATGCATGGTCTGTTCAAAAAACAAATTTCTGGCCATATAGGTACTTGCTGAACTGCTTGATGGTCTTTATTATAGCCAATAGCTTCTCCCTGGTCACGCAGTAGATCCTCTCACTTTTTCAGATAACTCGACTGTAATACGAGAGGACTCTTTCTTCGTCATCGATCTGCTGGGAAAATACAGCTCCGATCTGGCCTTTGCTCGCATCGGTACCAACTACAAACATTTCCCAGATTTTGGATATGCCGGCAAGGGTGATTCACAGAATCTCTCCTTCAAGTTACTGTTCATTCCAGACATACCAACCATTTTTCTCGGTTAGCTGATTCAGACACTTAGCTTTTTTGCAAAGTGTTAACAAATCTTCGAAAGTAGGTCACCAAACCCAGAAAACTTCGTAGTTGGCACTTGTTGTATGGTGGTGGCCAGCTTTTTACGGCCTCAATCTTTTCAAGCTCTATTTTGACCCCTTCTGCTTATACAATGTGTATTTTACTATAGCTGCAAAAAGGGTGCAGTTGTCGGAACTAAGTTTCACATTCGCCAGTTGCAATTGGGAGAATATCTCGTCTAAGTTCTGCATATGATTTTTGAGCGTTCTCCCGATAACAATGTTGTCATCTAGGTACGCCAAGTAGGTCTTCCGGGTTGGGTTTCGTAGCACGTATTCCATCAGGCATTTGAAGGTGGCTGGTGCATTGCGAAGCCCAAATGGCATCACCAAAAATTGCCACAATTCGGTCCCAACTAAAAATGCGGTCTTCTCTCGAACTTTCTTCTCGATTTCTACCTGCCAGTGGCAACTCTTGAGATCGAGTGTAGAAAACCATTTTGTGTCGGCCAAAGTGTCCATGATGCGTGGAAGTGGGGAATTATTTTTATTAGTGACGTCATTTAACTGCTTGTAGTCGACACAAAAACGAGTGCTACCATCCTTTTTCTTCACTAGAACTACTGGCGTGGCCCATGGACTGACAGAAGGCTCGATAACACCTTGTTTTTCCATTTCCGAGATAAGTGCGCTCACTTCTCCTTTTTTGGCTATAGTAAGACGACTCGGTGCTTGTCGAATCAGCTTCGCTCCCTGTGTATCTATGACGTGTGCTACCATACTCGTTCGGCCTTGGTCATCCGGGCTTGTTGAGAAGATGCCACTGTACTTGGTGACCAGATCAGAGGCTCGATCGTTTTACAATGGTTTCGAAAGAGGTGATGGTGGAAACAAGCTGGCAGCTGCCGATGACTTCTCCCACTTTGATGCTCGTGGTTGGGTCTGCAGTATTAAGGACTCTAACGAGCACGTATCCGTTCCTTACAGATCTTATAAGGCTTCGTCCTACTATCAAACTGCGCAATGCGGACGTCTTCGTTGGCTCTATTAGATAAGATCTGTGGTCTTCAGAATCACCATACAATGCTTTCGGAAGAAATCGGTTCATCAGTGTCGATACATACTACCACATTCGTCTTGGGAATTCGGAGGCAGGGATCCTCCATCAATACTTTGACATTCTGCTATTTCAATACCCGTTTGCCCAAATCTAACGTGATTCCATGTGGTCGCAGAAAATCCATTCCGAGAATGCAGTCATCCATAATATTCACGATCAGAAAATTATGCCGGAACGCAAGGTCTCCCAACTGTATCTGAAGGTCGACCCCTAAATGGATAGGTGCAGTTTCTCCCGTAGCTGTCCGTAGTGAGAAAATTCTGCCCTTGTGAAGTAGTTGTTACCTCACTAGGTCTGGTCAGATAATCGATCGGGTTGCACCCGTGTCGATGGTTAAGGTGCAATGTTCTCCATCAACTTGACCCGGAAGGCATAAGTCTACTTCTCTCCAATGTAGTCTTGACACAGTGCTGGTGGTGCTGGGGGCATCGATCTTCCTAGCCAACTTATGCCCCACGAAGTTAGCTCTTACGTGTTCCCAGACCCCTCAGTTTGAAGGGCTTCCATTCTGGGCTCCTGACTAGGTCTAGATTTTCTCCTAGCTGCACACTCTGGACAATAGCTCGATTTGCTTCGCCTTCGCTGTCTTTTTGCAAGTGTTCCTTTCTCTCCGCAATTCCAGCACCTAGGCGCACCATTTACATACCGGTCTCATTCAATTTCCATGCGCTCACACCAGCACTTGTCTGCCAATACCTCGCGAACCCGGGCAGTGGTACGAGTCACATTTTTTGCTGCCTCAAAGTTTAGACTATAAGCTAATGCGTCCTTAATCGCTTGTTTTTGAGCTAAACGCACGGCTTGTTGTGATTTCTGGTCTTTTAATGCACTGATAATTGTTTCTGTCGCTGCGTGATCTCGATTTTCTGGGCTGTAAGCTGGCTAAGCCAAAAGTGCCAGTTGCTCAATGTCTTGTGCTAGCTGCTCTAAGGTTTCGCCAGACTTTTGCATCCGATGCCGTAGCTGCAACCAACCAATCTGCTTCAGATAATTGTCTCCATAGCACATGTCAAGCGCATTCATTATGGTAGCCGAATTTGATTGCAACTCAATGGGAATAGTCTGCAGAAGCTCGGCAGCTAGGCTTCTTAGAGCAAGAATTAATGCAATTGCTTGTTCATGCTCATTCCAGTGATTTCTCCGAGTGGCAGCTTCAAAATGGGTTTTGTAAACACTCCAGCCCGTTTGCCCGTCAAATATTGATGCTTTCACATTTCTGGATGTGGTTTGCGCTGTGGTTATGAGCGGGGCTGGTGAGGAGGTTGTTTTTGTTCAAACTACCGAGCTCCGCTTTTCTTTCGGTTGACTGTTTTTGCAAAAACACCTTAATTTCGATCGCCTGTTACTACAGCTTCGCTGTCTGTTCATATAGCTTCGTAAGTTGCTCCTCCAACTTCTGTGTGATGTCTGCCTTGATTTTGAATGCTTGTTGGTCGAGCTTCTCGTCTAGCTTCGCAGTTAAACTGGATGATTGTTCATTTAACTTCGCAGTTAAACTGGATGACAGTTCATTTAGCTTTGCAGTTAAACTGGATGACTGCTTATTTAGCTTTGCAGTTAAACTGGATGACTGTTGTCGCTGCTCTTGCTGCATCAGCATCAACATTTGCATCAACACATTTTCTGGCTCCTTTGATTTTGGTGTTTCTGCTTCTCCACCTTCTGTGCCCTTTTCTGCATCTGAGGGCTCACCAAAGTCCAGATTCACGATCGCGTCACGCAAGTATGCAATCAGTATGGTCTTTGTGCCTTGTGTAGCCAGATTTCGCTGTTCCAACTCCTCCTTAAGCTCCGCTATGGTCAATTCATTAATTTATAGATGTAAGCTTCGTGGCATTTTTATTGCTTCGGCTATTTTCCCACCAGTTTCCACGTTAAATTTCCCTATTAGTTACTTTAAAAATGTTCAACAGTTTTCTCTTTCGCAGTTTTCTCACTTATCGACACCACTATCGCGTGTTATGGTTCGCGGTCAATAATTTTAATGTTTCGTGAAAGTGGAAACACACTGCCTTTTAAACTAAGTGAAAAAAGGTTATTTACAAAGAATGCACATTCAATATTTTAGCTATTTTACAAAAAAATTAATTAAAATGTTATTTTTCACTTGTCTATAAATTTCTATTTCAACTGTCTATATCATGGAAGTTACTTCACTTTCAATCAATATCGCCCTTACTGCGCGCTCCACTCTATCGCAGTTTTACTATCGTGGTTTTACTATTCCTCCCCATTCATTTAGCTCGGCTTTATATAGGGTCTCTAGTCATTCAATCCATTTCTCGTATATTGGCGAATGTTCTGGCGAGAACAACCTGGAATATTTGAGCAATTCTTAATATCCCGCAGTGACGTCAATTTCAGATATTCTTATGCTTTGTCGATTCTTGTGCTTTCGAGTATATTCGTTGATAGATCATGATGTTATCAATAGTTGTGACAACAATTGCGACAGTAGCTCGCAGAATTATTTGGACATGTAACTATATTTTCTTTATGTAAATTACTCAAGACTTTTTTATGAAGTCCCAATAATTTGTAATGGCTTTAATTCTGAATTTTCAGAATAAAAACTCTATGAACATGTATTTTATCTCCTTTTTATCTTTCCTTTTGGATAATATGTTTAGCTCATGAGATCATACATATCAATATTCACACAGCTTTACAGGTAGTTTTAAATTGCTTCAACTCTCGTTGTTTCGGTTTCTCCAAGTGAACTATGGTTGCAGAAATTTAACGTTTGCATCACCTTTCAAGTAGATTGTGGACTCACAGAACGGCTTAAAATGCATGGCAGATAGTTGTAGTTAACTTTACCGTCACTGCATCGCAAGCCCTTGATGCTCTTAGCTACAAACTCTCTCTGCTTTCGTGCCTTACCATCCAGATCCTGATAAGAAAATTCAAAGTTAAGTTTTGTAGAAAAATAAAATATTGCGAATTGTGAAAAATTAAACATTTATTCTACATTTTTTTCTTTTTGCTTTTTTTTTTATTTTCAACACTTACTTAACACAAATTACCTTATCGTATATTTTCTTAAAGAAAATTCAAAGTTAAGTTTTGTAGAAAAAATTCAAAGTTAAGTTTTGTAGAAAAATAAAATATTGCGAATTGTGAAAAATTAAACATTTATTCTACATTTTTTTGTTTATGTTTTTTTTTTATTTTCAACACTTACTTAAAACAAATTACCTTATCATATATTTTCTTAAAATTATTCCATTCTCTAAAGCCCACCACCATAACAATTCCAAGATCAATTCACTCATTTATCAATTAAAGCTACCTTCCGCATTTTTTTAAAGCCTGTTACCATCATCAATCATTCACCTGCATCCAAACAGAAGCTCAAAATAACTTTAAACACACACTCGCTACACTCATCAATCCACCTAAAGACAAACAAAATTTAAAAAACCATCATTAATCATTATTGAAATCCCATTCTTCTATTACTCCGATTCATTCTATTGCAAATTTATAAAAATAAATTAAAATGCAAGAGAGATTTGTCTATTAACTGCAAATTAGCCTCAATTAAAAAAAAAACTTATCATTCTACATATCTTAAAAACGATAATCATCGTAATAACTCATTCATTCCTTAAGGACCAAAGACGATATACATACATATGCATGATGTAGATTATCAATCTTATCGATGGTCTAAATATTGACATAAGCAACAAACATTCTTGATTATTTGTTGGCCGAAATTTAATGTTTACGATGTTTTGTTTGAATCGATAATCAATAATAAATCATGTAAAGTAAACACTTTCAAGATTCAGAATTTTTTTGTTTTGTATCTATGCGACACTCGGTCACCAATTCATGTATTACTCGTTTATATACTGCTTATTTATTTTCATATTTGCATAATTGACATTTCATTTCATTTTTCGACTTTAGATTCATTCTTGTTCAAGCACTCAAACGGTTCATATTAAATATTGCATTCCTCATACAGCATACATTGTTCTGTTTTATTTCCCTCATTCTTAATTTCAGTTCGCTTTCTTATGCACGAGTTATAAAACCTTCCTTATTGAATAGGTTTTTAAAAAACAAGAGTTTCTATTTAACTAGAAATTTTATTAACACAATTGATTGAATTGAAGCTCATTAGACTGAGTTTACTAAAAGACTAACTTATTCTAAACACATCAAAAGACTTAAATAATGTTACCAAACAAAGAATCTTAAAGAAATCATGATATTAAAGAATGCAATTTCTGCAACTTAATCATTTGAATTTTTGATGACTAAACATTCGTTTCTATTGAAATGGTTACATTTGTTTCTATTGAAGTGGTTATGATTTGTAAACATTAACTTCCTCTATATTGATAGTATGGATATTGAAATTGAATGAGTCATCAAAAGAATCTTAAGTAGTTATAAAAACTACTTGGACTTGGATCTAATATTCGAGTTCGTTTATGGTTTATTAACCGACTTCGAAAAGCGTATATTTTTTTGTTGCTTTTTTTTTGTATGTTCACACCTAACTTTTAAACGGAGATAGATAGAAGAGTCCTGTTTTTGGTAAAGATACGTCTTTCTTGCAGTTAGGTCCCGTTTAAAGGATAAGAAATTCAAGTAACGGTAAAGGGTTTTTACCGTTAAAACTAAAAAGTTTCCGACTTTCACCCCGATTTTTCAGCATAACTGATCGAACACTGCAAGGATTTTGATTGTAGAAGTTTCAAATGAAGGAAAACATATTGATCTAAAATGTATCGGAACAGAATTCTAATCCTTACAAGGACTCTGTAGATATTAAAAGTTCAATATGATGCATTGATGTCGAGAAATTGAATTTAAATAATTTTTAGCAAGAAAAGTGCCAATTAGTTGGCACTCTACAAGGATTTGATGGAGATGCCGAGTCCTTTGGTAATGGATGATAAAAATGATCAGTATCCTTGATTTTCTGCATGAACGGTACATTTTCAATCAACTTCCAAAGGAAAGAAGGTTATCAATTCATAACATATATTTTTTTTTACTTTTTTTTGTATGTTCACACATAACTTTTAAACAGAGATAGATAGGAGAGTCCTGTTTTTGGCAAATGATACATATTTCTTCCTGTTAGGTCCCGTTTAAAGGATAAGAAATTCAAGTAACGGTAAGGGACTTTTACCGTTAAAACTAAAAAAATTCCGACTTACACCCCGATTTTTCAGCATAACTGATCGACGCGCGCAAGGATTTTGATTGTAGGGGTTCCAAATGAAGGACAACATATTGATCCAAAATGCCTCGGAACAGAATTGAAATCCTTCCTAGGACTCTGTAGATATTAACAGTTAAATATGAATCATTGATGTCGAGCAACTGAATTTAAATGATATTTCATACGAAAAGTGCCAATTAGTTGGCACTCTGCAATGATTTGTTGGAGATACCGAATTCTTTGGTAACGGATGATAAAAATGATCAGTATCCTAAATTTTCTGCATAAACGGTACATTTTAGTCCATCATTTCTACCGGAAATAACCAATAAATTAAATCTAAATGTGGCATAAATACAATTCAACAATAGTTAAAGGGAATATTTCAGGATGCTTTTCTCTTCCGCATTCATTCTTTGCTTACCAATGAGCTTGGTATAGGACCCTTCTTACATCCTTAGACGTAAACGTTACATATAGGATTATAAAATTCCCCGAAGAAATAATAAAGGTTGAGTGATCGCAAATTATAGAGTTGACTCGTTACTTTCTAGTTAATATCATATGTACATTACAAGATATTCCCAGGAATCTAAAATTAGTGATTTCCATACTAAAAACTGGTGAGAATCGGAACATAAAAAGAGTACGTTTCCTGCTATAATTGCTCATAAAATGCATAGCGGAGTTTTCATTGAACTGTATGGTATGATTTTCTTGAAACTTTCATGAAAATTAGGTGCCATAGTTAACTGAAAAGCAAGGCGATGGGTATCGAATAAACGTGAACGAATGATGCGGTTAAGAAGGATATTTTTAAGTAAATTTCATGAGATTGATTGAGTAGTGAACTTTATGTTTACATATATAAATGCATGTATAATATATATATATATATATATATATATATATATATATATATATATATATATATATATATATATGTATATATATGTATATATATGTATATATATAGATATGTATATACATATATATATATATATATATATATATATATATATATATATATATATATATATATCATGCTCAATATCTTTATGTATAATATATATATATATATATATATATATATATATATATATATGTAAATATATACATATATATATATATATATATATATATATATATATATATATATATGTAAATATATACATATATATATATATATATATATATATATATATATATATATATATATATATATATATATATATATATATATATATATATTTTTTTTTTTTTTTTTGTTTTTCTTTAAAAGCCGTCGGGCCTTGCTTAGTTGTATGAGCAGACGCGTTTCGACTACTTTGAGTCATCTTCAGTGTCTAAAGGATGTGTTGAAGGGAGCGACTTTATATAGTCGTAGGATGGGTAATTAGCGAATAGGTAATTAGCGGATGGGTAATTAGCGGATGGGTAATTAGCGGATGGGTAATTAGTGGATGGGTAATGAGGTCAGGAAGTAACTTACTCAATTATGCCACGTAGGGGGATATTATGTTTTTGTTTTTTTGCTTGTTGGCTGTCCGTTTGTTCTGTTTCATCTCGTTTCCGTTTTCGTCTAAGAGTGTGGTCTAGGATTGAGAAAATTGCGTCGGAATTGGTAACAAGTTGTTCGTTGATAATGTCACCGTCTGTCTTTCTATGTTTATAAATTTCAAGCCTTTCTAGGATGTCAAGTCTTGGTCCTTTGTTTTGTTTGTGTAGCAATTTCATAGAGTTTGTCATAGCATCAGGCTCATGTGCGTGGTTTTGAAGGTGCGTCGCATAATTGGAGTCTGCCTTGTTGTATAAGAAAGATCGTAGGTGCTCTTTGTATCTTGTCGTTAGTTTTCGTGTTGTCCTTCCTATATATACCATGTCGCAGTCCTTGCATGTCAGTTTGTATATGCCGCTGCCTTCGTATATCGATGTGTCATTCAGTTTTGGCTTCAGTTTGTTTCCAATGTTGTTGTTCGTTTTGAATGCAGTTTGCAATTTGTATTTCCTAAGGAAGTTTGATAGTTTGTATGTCTCTTTGCCTACGTATGTTAACGATACCCACTGTTGGTCGTTCTTATGAGTTTCCGTCGGTTGGCGTTCCTGTTTTTGTTTGTACTGTGTGACTAGTTTGTCAATGTCGCATTGTTTGTATCCGTTATTATTAGCTATTCTGTAAATGTTGTTTAGTTCGTTGGAGTAGTTAGTAGGAGTCATGGGGATGGAGTGAAGCCTCTGCACCATTGAACTGTACGCTGCTAGCTTATGTTGTGCGGGGTGGTTAGATGTTTCATGTATGGTATGATCAGTTGTGGTTGGTTTTCTGTATATTTTGTAGTCCAATCGTGTTTGTTCACGTGTCACAGTTAGGTCCATATAGTTGAGTTGTCCGTTTGTTTCTTTTTCCATAGTGAACTTTATATTCGGGTGAATTTCATTCATATAGGCAAGTAGTTCGTCTTGTTTATTTTCTTGTGAGTCAATAACAATGAAACAGTCATCCACATATCGTCTGTAAAATATTATATTGAATCTTTTGACAACTTTGGGTATAAAGACTTCTTCCAAAGATTGTAAGAATATTTCGGACATTATTGAGGACATTGGATGTCCCATACCCAGACCGTCTTTGGCAATGTATGTGTTGCTATTGAACTTAAAATAGTTCTGTTTGATTGTGGTCTTTATGAGATTGAGTATTTGATCTGTGAATCGTCGGCTGTTGTTGAATGAAAGTTTTTCTTTTAGTATGGCCAGTGTTTCATCGACAGGGATAGACGTATAGAGGTTGGTGATGTCTAATGATAAAAGTTGACAATTTTCAGTCAATTTTAAAGAAGTGGTAGAATTTGCTAGCTCGCGGCTGTTCTTTAATGCGTATTTGTCGTCAAGGTGCACGACATCAGCCATTATCGTTGCCAAGTACCGTGCTAATTGGTATGCAGGAGCTGGGCGGTAGTTGACGACAGGACGGATAGGAATATTGGGTTTGTGGAGCTTAGGTTGTGCTTTAAGGGGTGGTGTGCATGGATTTGGGTTTATGTAGCGTTGCTTAGTATTAGGAGGAATAATTAGTGGGGATTGTATAATGGCGGTACGTAAGTCCGCTTGGAACCTATTGGTGGGTTCTTTGTTTACCAGTTTGTAGCCGTTGGCGTTAATGAAGTCTATTGTTTTTTGTACATAGTCCGTTGTTTTTAGGATCACCGTTGTATGTCCTTTGTCAGCCTTCGTCACTGTTAGTAGGTTATCCGTTAGCTTTGTCTGAATGTGTCTTAATATCTTATGGTCTTCGTGGAAATCCGTTTTGTTTATGCTAGTGCGTATTTTTTGTAGTATGTCTACTGCAGTATGTCTTGCATGTGTCTGTTGTTCCTGCGGCAGTTTGTTAATGGCTAGTTCAGTGTCGATTACTAGTTGTTCTAGGTCTTTGTTGCGGTTTGTATTATGTAAGTTGTGTTTCAGTCCCTTATTTAATAGCTCCATTTCTTGTGTCGTAAAAGGCGTATCTGATAGGTTTACAGTCCGTGGATAGAAAGTTCTGTTCGCTGGTGTGGTCATTTTGTTTTGTTTTTTCATCAATTTGTCAAGTTTTTTCGTCATGGTCTCATATTTAGTTTTGAGCTGAATATCAATGTTTTGCCTCACGTCATTATAAAACTGTAGAAAGTTTTCAGTTTGTATAGTGTTAGTTAATTGTAAGTGTGAGTGTAGTAGTTGTCGGTTGATTTCGTCCTTTTTTATGTACAGTGTTCTTATTTCGTTTTTAATGCGGAGGATCTGTGCGCTACGTTGTGTGTTACGTGCAGCGATTGTGTTTTGTTTTATCACGATTCTTGCAAATGCTGGTGACGACAAATACGCATTAAAGAACAGCCGCGAGCTAGCAAATTCTACCACTTCTTTAAAATTGACTGAAAATTGTCAACTTTTATCATTAGACATCACCAACCTCTATACGTCTATAACTGTCGATGAAACACTGGCCATACTAAAAGAAAAACTTTCATTCAACAACAGCCGACGATTCACAGATCAAATACTCAATCTCATAAAGACCACAATCAAACAGAACTTTTTTAAGTTCAATAGCAACACATACATTGCCAAAGACGGTCTGGGTATGGGACATCCAATGTCCTCAATAATGTCCGAAATATTCTTACAATCTTTGGAAGAAGTCTTTATACCCAAAGTTGTCAAAAGATTCAATATAATATTTTACAGACGATATGTGGATGACTGTTTCATTGTTATTGACTCACAAGAAAATAAACAAGACGAACTACTTGCCTATATGAATGAAATTCACCCGAATATAAAGTTCACTATGGAAAAAGAAACAAACGGACAACTCAACTATATGGACCTAACTGTGACACGTGAACAAACACGATTGGACTACAAAATATACAGAAAACCAACCACAACTGATCATACCATACATGAAACATCTAACCACCCCGCACAACATAAGCTAGCAGCGTACAGTTCAATGGTGCAGAGGCTTCACTCCATCCCCATGACTCCTACTAACTACTCCAACGAACTAAACAACATTTACAGAATAGCTAATAATAACGGATACAAACAATGCGACATTGACAAACTAGTCACACAGTACAAACAAAAACAGGAACGCCAACCGACGGAAACTCATAAGAACGACCAACAGTGGGTATCGTTAACATACGTAGGCAAAGAGACATACAAACTATCAAACTTCCTTAGGAAATACAAATTGCAAACTGCATTCAAAACGAACAACAACATTGGAAACAAACTGAAGCCAAAACTGAATGACACATCGATATACGAAGGCAGCGGCATATACAAACTGACATGCAAGGACTGCGACATGGTATATATAGGAAGGACAACACGAAAACTAACGACAAGATACAAAGAGCACCTACGATCTTTCTTATACAACAAGGCAGACTCCAATTATGCGACGCACCTTCAAAACCACGCACATGAGCCTGATGCTATGACAAACTCTATGAAATTGCTACACAAACAAAACAAAGGACCAAGACTTGACATCCTAGAAAGGCTTGAAATTTATAAACAAAGAAAGACAGACGGTGACATTATCAACGAACAACTTGTTACCAATTCCGACGCAATTTTCTCAATCCTAGACCACACTCTTAGACGAAAACGGAAACGAGATGAAACAGAACAAACGGACAGCCAACAAGCAAAAAAACAAAAACATAATATCCCCCTACGTGGCATAATTGAGTAAGTTACTTCCTGACCTCATTACCCATCCACTAATTACCCATCCGCTAATTACCCATCCGCTAATTACCCATCCGCTAATTACCTATTCGCTAATTACCCATCCTACGACTATATAAAGTCGCTCCCTTCAACACATCCTTTAGACACTGAAGATGACTCAAAGTAGTCGAAACGCGTCTGCTCACACAACTAAGCAAGGCCCGACGGCTTTTAAAGAAAAAAGAGGATTGGCCTGCGGATATCAAATAAACAAAGTTATTGACTATATATATATATATATCTATATATATCTATATATATATATATATATATCTATATATATCTATATATATATATATATATATATATATATATATATATATATATATATATATATATGTATATAATATATATATATATATATATATATATATATATATATATATACATATATATATATATATATATATATATATATATATATATATGTATAATATATATATATATATATATATATATATACATATATATATATATATATAATATGCATATACATTTATATATATATATATATATATATATATATATATATATATATATATATATATATATATATATATATATATAATATACATATACATTTATATATATATATATATATATATATATATATATATATATATATATATATATATATATATATATATATATATATATATATATGGCTATGTGTGTGTATGTGTGTGGTTGGTTCTATGTGTGAGTCTACATAGGATATAACAAACTTTGTGCGTGGGGGTCGCAGCTTTGCTGCGATTTTCGCCAAATTTCGAGCAATATTTCTGTTTTGGCCAAAGTAGAGCTCCAGTTTGTACCAAAACTAGTACAAAAATTTATTCAATTGTGTGATAAAGCTCACAATAAAAATCCAAAGTCTAACAATTTGAAACGAAATGGCGGCCGCTCAAAGGTCGAAAAAAGCACTTCAGGGTCAGGCCAGAATATAATAATAGCGGCTAGGCAAAGTTCAAAATTCGAAAATTTCTCAAAGCTACAATTCATATGGAATTATTATGAAATCTAAAATCAAGGTAAAATGTACCAGAGTTAAATTCGATTCCTATGAACGCTGCAGATTTTAGCCGTAGTGGTTTTTGCATTGCAGTAAAAATTATATTTTAATATACGAGAACATGATACAATGTACTCAAGGCACTGAGTTTTGATGGTTTGAAATGAAAAAATTTGTCACTAAAAAGGGTGAAATAAAAAACTTTTAAGAAAAAAAAAGATAACCGACCTCGGAATGCCCTAAAAAGGATGAAATAAA
The DNA here is from genome assembly GCA_963969285.1 of Odontomyia ornata. Taxonomy (NCBI): domain Eukaryota; kingdom Metazoa; phylum Arthropoda; class Insecta; order Diptera; family Stratiomyidae; genus Odontomyia; species Odontomyia ornata. Next base: position 271,819,425 of record OZ017738.1, on the reverse strand, counting down.
TTTTATGGAAGCGGTGCCAAATCAATTTCCCCATTTAAACATAATTACTTCCAACATCTGCATCATCACAAAAAAATCGGGGAAAAAATGATATAGCACCGCTTTCATAAAATTTATTTAATCCTTTTTAGGGCATTCCGAAGTCGGTTTTCTTTTTTTTTCTTAAAAGTTTTTTACTGATAACTCCTCGCTAATTACAGGTGTTTTAACATTTTCTGATTTTTCATTTTGTACATTAATTTCAATTGATTTCTTACAATATTCAGAATAACAATACAGAGCGACAAAGGTAAGTAATATTAAATTTAGTAAGACAATCGATGAAATACTTAAAATTGTGTTTTGTTTGTGACTATAATTTATTTCTTTTATTTGTTCAATATTTTTAATTGTCTGTTATTGTAGGTTTTCAGTATTTAATTCGTAACTATAGTTAAACATATTTTGAATCGGTTCTAAAACAAGTATGTGTTGAAATTCTTCGATTTGATTTGTATTTGTTTTCTCTCCAATATTTACATTAGAGTTACTAAAACGAATCACATATGTTCCATTTAAAAAGTATCTTTTTCATTACAATTTTGATCCATTTGTTCATTTATATTTACAATTAGTAATAATCCCTTTTCAATTTCTTGGACCCCGGTTTGATTATTTAAAGGAATTATACAATTAGTGGTTTTACATGCTAATGGGTTATTTAACAATTTGGTTCGTCTTTCGGTTTCAAAATATGTTTCATTATAAAAAAACAACTTCTTTAATGTTTATATTGAGGAATTTTGAATTTTTATTTGGTATTTTCCATATGTAATAGGACAATAATGGTGGAGTCAAAATGGGTATACTGATGACAAATACAATAGTTTCATTTTTAATTAGTACGTTCAAAGTAATTTCCTTTAATTCGTCAATTGTTAAATTATGAGACTGAATTTCTTCATGTGTAACTATAGACCTTGTCATTATTCCTGATTTTGCAGAATTTACGTTGTCGATTATTTTTTCTAGTTCATCTTTTATGAGTTCGAGATTATGGGTTAATTGCATATTGACTATCATCATTGTTGAATTATTTACATTATGTGTTAATTTATTATACATTCCATTTGTCTGATCAGTATTTAAAATAATTTTATTTGTTGTTTTGAAATACGTTATTTATTTTTATTTGCTTATTGATGGTTTCAATCGCTTTGAGATTGTTTGAGTCAAGTATTTTAAGGTGTTCGGTTATCTGTTCATAGTCATCATTGTCCGTTGTACCAAAAAAACAATTATTTATATACGCTACCTCCCGCATTTATTAGAAAGCGTTTATTTCTATTTTTGGGATTGGTTTCACGATTTTTGAACAATTCCTTATAACTTTGAAATGTTCCTAATGCTGACTTACAAATCTCGGCTAATGAGTCGGGTTTATGAGTTTGAGTAATAACTGTAGCATTTAGTGCGTAAGGTTTGTTTACTGACATAGAGATACGTTTAACATTAATATGATCAAAATTTAACAGTTTTAACTCTCCCTTAATACTCTTAATAGTTTCCTCAATGTACGGGTTAGGATTTATTTTCTTTGTTATTTCTTCGAGTGCGTTTTCATATCGTGTCAAATCTACTTTGTGATATATTCGTCCGTAATCTTCTATTGGTCTAATGAGATCCTTTTTAGGGTTTTGTAAAATAATTTTACAAAACCCTACTAGTTTCGCGACCAGTCTGTCCGTCTGTCCGTCTGTCCGTCCGTCCGTCCGTGTGTCACAGCACTTTTTCTCGGAAACTACTTAAGCTAGAAACATCAAATTTTGTGTGTAGGTGTAAAGTGGCGATCTCTTCAAAACTCAACTACAAAAAAATTTTATAAGGTATTTAAGGGGGGTCTCCCCATATAGGAGAGTGACTCCCCGAAAAAAAAATTTCATTGAAGGTTGCGGATATGGGTATCAAATGAAAGGTCTTGATGAGAACTTTTCAAAACAGGTCTTAGTTTGGCAAAATTTGCTTCGAGGGGCGCACAGGGAGGGGAAATACACGAAAAATTTGTATCCCCCCTCCTCGCGATTAGACACCTGTGATCCGAAAAATCTGAAAAAAATCAAGAATGTAGGTCTTGGTGAGTAAAACAACAACAAATACGTGAGAAGTCGCAATTCACTCAACTTTGTTAGTAATAGTATGATTTATGGATTTTATGTTTTCTTGAATAAAATCTTAATGGTACCCTTAAATTCAACGAAATCCAATACGTAGATGTCTATTTGTAAGATTGATCTATTCTGAAAGCTTCATAAACATTGAATCATATTTAGCGAAGTTATAGCGGTTTGAATTTTCCTGTATTACTATGGAACAATATGCGCTGCATTTATTACTATGGAAACATATGGCTATGGAACAACATGCGCTTTTCACCGACTAACACACTACAGCTTTGCTAGGATTTGCATGAAAATTTCAGGCATGATAGGTGTCATGAATATCTTTGAGAATCGGTTCAGCTAGTGGTATCAGTAATCGTAAAACAAAAAAGTGGCTGTTTTCAATGCGAAGATTGAATAACTTTGAGTTATTTTTCCCAACTTCAACGTTTAAGGTGCATGCTTTGAACACTTGATTCAATTTAATGAATGACTGAAGATGAGTACCTACAATTAATGCTCATAAGTGAAACAAGTCAAGGAGGCGGGAGAGGGCTCCTAGCAAAAGGGTTTTGTAACCATTCTAGGATTCGGAAAAATTGGCCATTAATCGATGATAACAGTACAGGAGAGTGGCCCCTGAAAAAAAATTCATCAAACATAGCCGATATGAGTATGAAATGGAAGTTTTCATGGGAGCTTTTCAAAACAGTTGTTAACTGTCAGTTTTTGCTTCAGTGGGAGCACAGGGGGGAAATACATGAAAAATGTGTTTCCACCGTCGCATATGGAGACTGAAATAATTATCAAGGGAGATATTTATGAGTATAACAATACCAAAAACCTCAGAAGTCGAAATTTCTTCAACTTTGTTAATAATAGTATGATCTTCGTATTTCATATTTCCTCCAATAAAGTCGTCTTTGACATGTTTCTTGATTTGATTCGATCTGGTGACTGCATTTTGTAAATTGAATACAAAACCCTTCTGACATGAGCGTAGGTCTGTTTACCCAACTTGTTTATCAATATAATTCCGGATATCGGTTGAAGTTTTTTGATGCTTATTTCGGATCAGGCAAACTGTATAATTGTTTGTGTAGTTAATATGTGAGGCCACATTTTCATTGTTTGCGTGGTTCTGAAAGAATAAATACATTTACGTAGGAATTTTGCCCTGTAAAATTTCAAGAATCGTTTTTTGTCTATAAAGAGGAATATCTAGTTGCGAAAAGTTTAATTCATGATTTTGTGAAATACACTTAGCGGTTATATAGCTGAATACTCCACAATCATTTGAGTTATTTTGACGAGGACTATCTTTTACATTTTCTTTAATAAACGTATTTGTATCAAGTAGTTGGTTCTTTTTGTTAAGGGAATCTTTCCGTAGATATTGTTCTAATGTATTCAAAACCTCGTTGTTGTTTTGTCCTAATGAATCATAATACTTTATTGTTTTATCCCTAAAATTTTTCCTATTTTATTTTGTAAGTTATTTTCCATAATGATGTTTAAATAAAATTTATTATTTGGTCATTTAACTAATTGCTATCTTTGAGTGTAGCAATATCGCCTCTAGTTATATTAATTCCGAATTTTGGTATTAGAGTTTCATTAGGTTGTCCTTGATTTAATGCATTGTTTAATGTTGATCTACCTCTCTCTGTAGGGATGTTGAACTTTACGCCAAAAAGATAAGGTCGGAAATATTGTGTTGCCCACACGATGGCCAATAATTCCTTTTCAATTGTCACATAATTTCTTTCGGCTTCATTTAAGTTCTGCTGGCAAAGGATATGGGATGTCCATTTTGGGATAATACGGTCCCTATTGCATAATCCGAAGCGCAGTAGGGTCTGTGGTAAGCGTGAACTTTTGTTTAAAATCAGGATAGTGTAAAATTGGATAGTTAGTTATGAGGTTTTTAGGTAAATTTCTCGAGAGAAATTTACCTATTGCGGAGAGTATCTTATATATATATTGTATATATATATATATATATATATATATATATATATATATATATATATATATATATATATATATATATATATATATATATATATATATATATATATATATATATATATATATATATATATATATATATATATAACACACACACATATATTATATATATATATATATATATATATATATATATATATATATATATATATATGGAATATAACAAAGTTTGTGACCACGCTAGAGGTTGCAATTTTGCTCCGATTTTCACCAAATTTTCGGGAAAGGTATATTGGGTTAATATCTCGGCTAATTTTGTGAACCAGCTGTAGCGGCCGGGCGAAAACAAAATGGCGGCCATTTTAGACGAAATATCGCGATTTCTGTTCTGACCAAAGTATAGCTCCGATTTGGATGAAATTTGGTACAAAGGTTGTATGTGATGAATCTCACGATAAAAAATCCAAAGCCGGTACGGCTGAAACAAATTGGCGACCGCTCAAATATCGAAAAACGTACAAAATTTTGTTGTTGTAGTTTTGACCAAAGCTTTCAACCTATGTTAATGAAATTCAGTGGTTTGATAGAAACTATGAGTATCTAAAGAGTTATGTTAAAAAATTGGAGGTCAGGTCACAAAAAACGAAATGGCGGCTAGTTGAAGCTCAAAACTTCAAAGTCTTCTAAAAGTCACAACTTTGGTGATCATTCATGAGCAGTTTTGGAAATGGCGGCGGTGTAATTATGCGACTTTCCAGGTTTTCATGGCCCTCTAGTGGCCACATTTTCCAACGGGTTTTGATGAAACTCGAGATTATGAATGCTTGCACTAAGTTTTTGTAGTATGCGGAAATTTTTTTTTAAATTGAAGAAAAAATAAAAAGTCAACATTTTAAAACCGAATATTTTTAGCAGCCATTTTCACTAAAATTTGAATAATTTTGCCCTGTCTAGAGTGAAACTCTGATTTGAACGAGATATGGCACATTGATCGATGAGGTCCTAGCATACAAAGATTTAAAATAATCCAAAATCAAATGCATGCATTCAAAATGGCGGCCCTCAAAGGTTGGAAAGCAAACGCAATTTGCTACTTTAGTAGCAGCTGAAATAATGAATATTCTTCATGGAAACGCTTTGAATTATTTAACTTGGAAGTATTTATATAGTAGACCATTTCTAGGATATTGTTAAAATATTTTTACAATATCCTAAGAAATTATGAAATCGTGACTTGTCTGTCCGTCCGTTCATCCGTTTGTTTGTGGATCACAGTAAGTTTTGTTGCAAACCACATGAGGTAGAATGAGGAAATTTTCTAAGTAAGTCAAAAGTGGTACCTTCGCCGATTTTCAATATGTGATCCATAAATGTGCAACTTAATTGAATGAGCAAAATATTTACGCCTCTAAAAACGGTCTTTTAAATACGAACGGCGGCAGATTCTTTTCATGTCAATAAATACCCATGCGGTGCTACAAAAATTGCAGTAAAAAGTTTAGTATTACGCACGCCAAAATTTTTACGCAACACACAAAATCTTACGCAACATACAAGAAATTTGCCTTTCCGGCTGGTGCTGCCAGCGGGGATTTTTAATTTATCAAAAGCTGCAATTAATTTTGGATCTTCGGTTTTGATAACTTTATCTTTATTTAGGGCGTCGGTGATGATTAAGGCTATTTTAGCATAATTATTGATGAATTTTGTGTAAGAACCGGCGATACCAAGGCATGATTTGATTCTTTTTTTAGTGCCTGGAATTTTAAGATTTTTAATTGCTTTTATTTTGTCCGGGTTTGGTTTTATACGATTTGGTGATAATACGTGACCCAAATAGTCGGTTTCTTTAGAGAAAAACTTACACTTATCGATTTGTATTTCTAATTGATATTTTCTTAATTCTTTGAAGATCTTTTTGATACTATCCTCCATTTCTTGTATGGAAGTTGCAAATATTAGAATATCTTCCAAATAGACGATGCAGATTCTATTAATGTAATCTCGGAGGACCTCATTCATCATTCTCTGAAACGTGGATGGAGCATTTTTCTAACCAAAAGGCATTCGAATAAATTCATAGTGTGCTTGTGGCGTTGAAAACGCTGTTTTATGGCGGTCACTTTCTTTCACTTCTATTTGGTGAAAGCCCTTGGCTAGATCCAAGGCGGTAAAGTATTGCGATTTCCCCAGTTTATCAAATTTACCTTCAATATTTGGTAAAGGATATTTGTCCTCAATGGTTTCTTCATTGAGTTTCCTATAATCAATGACAATTCCCCATTTTGTTTTCCCTGAGTTGTCTGTTTTTTAGGAACAATCCATATGGGAACATTATAAGGAGACGTTGAATGTTGGATAATGCCTTGTTTTAGCATATCCTTTATCTGTATTTTTACTTCCTCTTCATGGACATGAGGGAATCGGTATATTTTTGAGAACAGCGCTTTATTCGACATTGTGATGATCTCATGTTTGGTTTGAGTTGTGCAAGTCAGAATATCCCCATTCTTATAGAATTTATTGTCATATTCTTTGAGTAGTCTTTTCAAGGATATCAATTCTTCGCTATTTAACCTGTTGAATCGTTTCTGTGTTTGAGAACTTTCATATTCTAACTCACTTTGTACATTTATTTCCGGTGAATTTGCATAGTTAAAATATAATGTTTGACTAGTTACATCGAGACTTCCTTCTCCGATATTGATTTTGAAGTTTTGGTTTTTAAACTTAACGGAATTCTAAAGAATTTTATGAAATTCTGGTAATCTAAACTCGTTGGGCATGTTTGTTTTAATTTTTTCAGTTACGTGATATTGACCAGTTAAACTATTAATAGGAATTGGTTTAGGTTGAGTAAATTTATTTGCCTTAGGTAAACAATCAGGATCTATGCTTGAAGTAGAAGCTCCAGTGTCAATGAGCACAGGAATGCTAAGGTTTTAAATTGTACGATTGATTAATGCTAGAGCGTTTTCGAGGCAGTTGCTTGAAAATTTATATCCATTTGTTTTCTGAGTTGTCAATTCGCATCCTTTTGGGTGGATTTAGGTTTCGATTATGATTATTGTTATATCTATAGTATTGGTGATTATTATTAGCTGGATATCGATTATTATGAAAATTGTTATTTTTATTAAATTGATTATTGTGATAATTATTGTGGTTATTATATGTATTATTATTATTATTGAATTTGTGAGGATTATTTTTTCGGTTAGGGTTATTTTTATTTGATTTATAGGGGTTACTATTTTGACTTCGTTGGTCCTGTGTTTTTTCTCGAATCTCAGAGAGCATTTTATATGCTTCGTTAAGGGTATTACAGTTCCTCATTTCTAACAGATAGGATTTATATGCTGGTATCAGGGACTTAAATTTGTTAAGGCGTGATTTTCGTTTCTAATCGGAGCAAATTTGCTATCTGTTGTTGCGAGTCTTGAATGAATCTAGTATTTAGTTTGTTCAAGAGATTATTGAGGGTACTGTAAATGTCATCAATATTCCCATTATTGATATTTACCTTATGAACTATGCTATTGTAACTTTCATTATTTCCAAAAGTAAAAACCAAAAGTGATTTCACATTTGGCCAGTTAGGATCTGTTAAGTTTTGAACTGCTTTTCTAGCTGGGCCTTGTAATTTATGCAAAATTAACCGAAATGTGTATAGCTGTTGATTGTCTCGAGTTAAGGATAAAAGTAGATTGGCTTCATCTATCCATGTATTTAGTGCAATCTCGCTGTTATTCCCTGTATAAGTAGGTAGTCTACGTGCTTCTTTGATTAATTCCTCAAAGGATAATTCCAAAGGTAGTGGTGGAAGTTGATTTTCGTTCGCCATTTTAGGGATTCTTTTAGCAGTTGAAGTCACTTACTTGATTATGATACCGGAACAAAAACTGGAACGATTAATGTTATTTTATCACTACGGTTGAACAATCAGGAACAACATGATGAATCTGCAACAAAATGCTGTTCAATAGACTGAACTTCTATGGCTTTAACTCTCAATTTTCTTGAGGCTAAATCTGTGTTTAATGAGTATTCAATTAATTGAATACTGTTTGGAGTCTTTAATTCACTACACACTCAAAGTTCACTTGTAGGTATTTGCCCGTATTTTCACTCCGTATTTGTTGGAACTTGCACCTTGTACAGAATACTTAGTGGTGCCACGAACTATATATGTACTACACTTTCATGACAGGTTCAAATTCTAAGAGGTTCTTCCCTTCTTAGAATAACGAATGCGCCAGTTATAAAACCTTCCTTACCAAATAGATTTTTAAAAAACAAGATTTTCTATTTAACTAAAAACGTTACTAACACAATTGAATGAATTGAAGCTCATTAGAATGAGTTTACTAAAAGACTAACTTATTCTAAACACATCAAAAGACTTTAGTAATACTACCACACAAATGATCTTAAAGAAATCATGATATTAAAGAATGCAATTTCTGTAACTTAATCATTTGAGTTTTTGATGACTCGAGTCTAAACATTCGTTTCTATTGAAATGGTTACATTTGTTTCTATTGAAGTGGTTATGATTTGTAAACATTAGCTCCCTCTATATTAATAGTATGGATATTGAAATTGAATGAGTCATCAAAAGAATCTTAAGTAGTTATAAGAACTACTTGGACCTGGATCTAATATTCGAATTCGTTTATGGTTATTACTGATAACTCGCACGTGTGTCAACACTTACAAGTGACGAAGGAAATTACAAAGAGAAATTGCAGAGAAGACACGCAAATACTATCTTCTGCGTAAATTTTTGTTCATTCGACCGACGAAACTATTTCACGAAGTAATTTCCAATTAAGGAGACCATGATCTTTATATGTAGAATACAACATCAAGTTTATCAGCTGTATGCAAACAAAATCAAACATATGACTATAAACAAATAACAGCTGTTCAAAACTAATTCCTCAATCAAAATCAGTTACTTAATTAAAGCTACAGATCCATCCGTCATCAGTAAAGCAATATCATACCCTATTCCCGATCAGGTAAATTTCTCGTATGTAGCGTTAGATTTTGAAAAAGAGTTTTGCTTGCCTGCTACTAGAGTTCTTACTGCAGACTTCATAGCACCTCATGGGTATTTATTAACATAAAAAGGATCTGCCGACGCTCGTTTTTAGAGGCCCTTTACAAAGGCGCAAATAGAATAGAATTGAGTTGCACTTTTATGGATTACTTATTGAAAATCTGCGGATAATAAATTGTTATGAACATATAAATACTGGTTTTTTCCTTATCACGTTTGCTGTTTACCCATTACTCAGTGGTTACCACACAAAGGTGATTACTTACCGCCTTGAATAGCTCAAATAGTTAATTTTGAAACATTTTCATAAAAGTTTAGTCAGCACTTGTATTGCCATTAAATAAACATTTTTAATTTTTTTTCTGAACCATTAGGGGCCACCATTTGGAATCTGAGAGTCTGCTTTTAGATTATTTTCACAGATATCAGTGGTTTAGTCTCAACTGCTGTGCTGAATCTTTTTCGAACTGCAGTTTCACTCTGAACAGCACAAAAATTTCAGATTTTTAGTGATAATGGCTGCTAAAAATAGTAAGCTGTAAATTTTTGACTTTGTTTATTTGTCATCTGATTGGCATATCTTGCCTTAATAATCTATAATTTCAAGTTTCATGGGAAGCTGTAGAGAAACTTGGCTGCTAGAGGGCTACAAAATTTGAAAGAAAAGTTTTTAAGTCAACCCCCCTTCCACCCATATAGGCAACCCGTCTTTATTACCATGAAATATATTCTTGCACTGCAAATTTTGAGAGGCAC
>OZ017738.1:271746995-271804495 GCA_963969285.1 Odontomyia ornata | reverse complement strand
AATGAACAGGAGCAAGTGACTGCATTAATTTTTGCCCTAAGAGGCCCAGCTGCCGAGCTTTTGCCGACTATTCCCATTGAGTTGCACTCAAACTCGGTTGCCGTTACAAATGCGCTTAGCATGCGTTGTGGAGACGATCATCTGAAACAGATTTATTGGTCCACGCTACGGCGATGGATGCAGAAGTCTGGTGAAACCCTACAGCAGCCAGCCTAAGATATTGAGCGATTGGCACTGTTGGCTTATTCAGCCTACGACCCAGCACATTGAGATGACGTAGCCACAGAAGCACTCATCAGCGCATTAAAGGACCAGGAATTGCCGCAAGCCGTGCGTTCAGCTCAAAAGCAAACGGTTGAGGACGCATTGGTTTATAGTCTGAGCTTTGAAGCAGCAAAAAATGTAACTTGTACCGCTGCCCATGCTCGCAAGGTGGTGATAGACGAGTTCAGGTAAATGGGGTGCCTAGATGCTGGAGTTGCAGCGAAAAGGGGCATCTGCAAAGGGAAACTCGGGGGGCCAAATTCGTGAGGTGGACGTTGGCTTGGAGGATCGACGTCCCCAGCACAACCCTCACCGTGTCAAGACTACATCGGGGAGAAGCAGACTTACGCCTTCTGGGTCAAGTTGATGGAGGGCATTTTACTATAACAATCGACACTGGTGCAACCCGATCGATTATCTGACCAGACCTAGTGAGACAACAACTACTTCCCATGGGCAGAATTTTCTTACTATGGATAGCTACGGGAGAAACTGCACCAGTTTATTGAGAGGTCAACCTCCAGATATAGTTGGGAGACCTTGCGTCCACGCATAATTTTCTGGTCGCGAACATAATCCTTGGAATAGATTTTCTGCGACCACATGGAATCACGTTGGATTTGGGCAAATGGATATTGAAATGGCAGAATGGTGAAGTATTGATGGAGGATTCCAGTCTCCAAATTCCCAACATGTATGTGGTAGTATGTGCTGATACTGATGTACCGAAATCTTGCAAGAGCATTGTATGGGCCAAGCTTGATGGTGATTCTGGGGACCTCCGATCTTATCTGATAGAGCCAACGAAGACGTACGCGTTGCGCAATTTGATTGAAGGACGAAGCCATGTCAAATCTTTAAAGAATGGATACGTGCCAGTTAGAGACACTGCAGACCCAACCACCAGTATCAAAGCGGGAGAAGTCATCGGCAGCTGCCAGCTTGTTTCCACCATCACCTCTTTGGAAGCCACTCACGACTATCTTTGTAAAACGAGGCAAGACACAGACATAGCCCGGCAACTCACATCTGCAATATTGAAGCAGACCAAATTGCCAGTGCAGTTATTCAAGCTAGCCTCTGATCTAGTCACCAAGTACAGTGACATCTTCTCAATAAGCCCGGATGACCAAGGCCGAATGAGTATGGTAACTTACGTCATAGATACACAGGGAGCCAAGCTGATCCGACATGCACCGAGACGTCTTCTTATAGCCAAACAAGGAGAACTGAGCGCACTTATCTCGGAAACGGAAAAACAAGGTGTTATCGAGTCTTCTATCAGTTCGTGGGTTGCGCCAGTGGTTGTAGTAAAGAAAAAGGATGGTAGCACCCGGTTTTGTGTCGACTACAGGCAGCTTAACGACGTCATTAAGAAAGAGAGCTACCCACTTCCACCCACCGACGACATCATGGACACTTTGGCTGATGCAAAATGGTTTTCTACACTCGATCTCAAGAGTGGCCACTGGCAGGTAGAAATCAACGAGAAAGATCAAGAGAAGACCGCGTTTTCAGTTGGGACCAAATTATGGCAATTTGAGATGATGCGCCTTGGGCTTTGCAATGCTCCAGCCACCTTCGAACGCCTGATGGAATACGTGCTACGAGGCCTAACCTTGAAGACCTGCTTGGTGTACCTAGATGACATCATTGTTGTCGAGAGAACGTTCGAAAAGCATGTGCGGAACTTAGAATAGTTTTTTTCCTGGTTGCAACTGGTAAATGTGAAACTTAGAAACATTGTATCGACAGTAGTAGTAGTAGTAGAAGATTGAAGCCATGAAAAGCTGGCCAACACCAAACAACAAGCGCCAACTACGAAGCTTTCTGGGTCTGGTGACCTACTTCCGAAGATTTGTTAACACTTTGCCAAAAAAGCTAAGTGTCTGAATCAGCTAACCTAGAAAAATTGTCCATATGTCTGGTATGAACAATGCCAGGCAAGCTTTCAGACATTGAAGGAGAAGCTGTGTGAATCCCCCGTGCTGGTATACCCAAAGCCCGGAGAAATGTTTGTAGTTGACACCGATATGAGCAATGGCGGGACTGGGGCTGTACTCTCCAAGCAGATTGCTAGCGAAGAAAGAGCCCTCTCGTATTACAGTCGAGTTCTCTCAAAATGTAAGAGGAACTACTGCGTGACCAGGAAGGAGCTACTGGCTATAATAGAGGCCATTAAGCAGTTCCACAAGTACTTTTATGGCCAGAAATGTGTTCTTCGAATAGACCATGCATCGTTGAACTCCCTTCAGGTAGAGGGTGGCGTACTCAAGCGGAAATGGGAAACGGTGGATGGCAGCTCCTATAGGATCCTGAAAGCCGAATCCATGATGTGGTTACGGAAATGCACGAATGCGATCCTCAGGAAGCTACCTTGGTATTAACAAGACCTTAGCGAAATTGCGGAAAAGGCTTTAATGGCTCCCCACTTGAGGAGATGGAGAGGACTGATCTCGTAGACGCACAATTTGGTCTTCCGTCAGAGGTCCAGAACAACGTATGAGAGGACATATGCATACTTATAACGTAGGAGTACCGTTTGAAAGGATTAACGATGACATCGCAGGACCTTTCCTGAAGCCAAATGGGGAAATCAATACACGTTGGTTGTGGCTGATTACATCAGCAATTGGTCTACCCTATTCCCAACCAGGAAGGGACAACAGTAGCCAAAAAACTGTGTTAAATTGGGACAGTAGGTGCGGCATACCTTGCGAACTATATTCGGGTCAAGGCCGAAACTTTGTGTCACTAGTTTTTGGTGAAATGTGCGAGCTGCTGAGAATACGGGAAATGAGGACAACACCACTGCATCCCCAATCCAATGGAATGGTCGAACGTTTCAATGGCACTTTCAGTAAACACTTGGCCAAGATGGTTGACGAGAACCAAAGGGACTGGGACCGGCACATCTCATTATTCTTCATGGTGTACAGAGCTGCTGGATACGCATCGACGTGCGAAGCTCCAGCCAAAGTCATTTTTGGAAAGACTATTCGTCTGCCGGCTGATATAAAGCTCGGAACATCCCCCGAGAGACCCCAAACGATCTCGGGGTACGCAAGAGAGCTAAGGTAACGGTTGAACCAGATACATCGGACAGTGCGAAAACACCTCGAATTGGCCACTGACTGCATGAAGACCAGGTATGATCTAAAGGCAAATTCTACTGTCTTCCAGCAAGATAAATTGGTGTGGCTACGCAACCCATAACGGCGGGAGGGTAAGTCTCTGGAGTTGCAGTATAGTTGGGAGAGACCATAGCGGGCTACAAAGTGAATCAACGACGTCGTATATCGCGTACTGGAACACTATAAGCCGAGAGACAAACTGAAATTCATTCACCTGGAGCATTTCGCCCCATATTACATCCAGGGAGACTTGATAACACAGAAGTTCTATACAGATGGTATAATGGTTCTACCCAAAAAATAGCATAAGGTCATAGATAATAATGGACAGTATGTACTTAAATACAATCCATTTTAAATCAAAGAAATATTCAATCGAAAAATGACAGACTTACCAATATATATATATATATATATATATATATATATATATATATATATATATGTATATATATATATATATATATTGTGTATATATACGTACATATTATATATTTATATATATATATATATATATATATATATATATATATATATATATATATATATATATATAGTGTATATATACGTACATATTATATATATATATATATATATATATATATATATATATATATATATATATATATCTATATATATATATATATATATATATATATATATATATATATATATATATATATATATATATATATATATACGAGGGTCATTCAACACGTACTTAGCCTACAGAAGAAAAACAAAAATTTTGGAAAGATGGCAATTTATTTTTCCACATAATCTCCTTCAAGCTCGATACGCTTGGCCCAGTGATGCTCTAACTTTTTCAAACTGTCCAAAAAATACATTTTCTCGAGGGCTGCAAAACAGGCCACCGTGGCGGCGGTGACCTCCTCATTGGACCCAAATCTATTCCCGGCGAGTGATTTTTTCAGGTTTGGAAACAAAAAGTAGTCACAGGGGGCCAAATCTGGAGAGTACGGTGGATGGGGCAGCTATTCGTAGCGCAATTCGACCAATTTGGCCATGGCGACGGCGGAGGTGTCAGCCGGCGTGTTGCCGTGGTGGAACAGCACTATTTTCTTCGCCAAGCGGGGCCAATTTTCCTTAAATTCGACGTCAAATCAGCCCAATAAGTCTGCATAGTAGCGCCCCGTGATTGTTTTACCCTTCTCGAGGTAAACGATGTGAATCACACCTTGTGAATCCCAGAAAACGGTGGCCATCACCTTTCTGGTCGATCGAACAATCTTCACCTTCTTTGGAGCACGTTCGCCGGGTGAAGTCCATTGTTTCGACAGTTCCTTGGTCTCTGATGTGTGCCAGTGAATCCATGTTTCATCGACGGTCATGAAACGATGCAAGAACTCTGCCGGATTACCCTGAAACAGTGCCAAGCACGTCGCAGATGTGGTCTCGCGGTTGCGTTTGTTTCCCGGTGTGAGCAAACCGGCACCCATCGCGCCGACAGCTTTCTCATGCCCAGTTCTTCGTGTAGAATATGATGCAACGTTCTTTCTGCGATGCCTACAGTCTCAGCGATCTCGCGAACCTTCAATCGACGGTCTGCCAACACGAGATCGTGGATTTTTTAACGTTTTCCTCCGTAGCAGCCGTTTTCGGGGCACCTGGGCGTAGCTCATCAAAAACTGACGTGCGGCCACGAACAAACTCGTTGAACCAATTCTTGACGGTCGCCCTCGAAGGAGAAGAGTCACCGTTTACAGCATCCAAGCGATCTTTGACTTCGCTGCGCGTTTTCCCTTCCAAAAGCAAGAATCGAATCACTGAACAATATTGGTCTTTTTACATTTCTGTACAAACGACCGACACGTTCGCTTCCAAAGGCTATCAAAACAAAACTAATGAAGGGAATCGACTGAAACTATGACAGTAGGCTTCTAAAAGAATGTACTGCACGATGATAAAACTCTTTTATAATAGCAGCGCCATCGGGCGGTGAGGCTAAGTACTTGTTGAATGACCCTCGTATATGCATCTATACATAGATTATTAAATCGAAAAATGACTTAGACTTACCGATATATATTTATATATATATATATATATATATATATATATATATATATATATATATATATATATATAAATATGTATATATATATATATATATATATATATATATATATATATATATATATATATATATATATATATATATAAATATATATATATATATATATATATACATATATATAAATATATGTATATATATATATATATATATATATATATCTATATATATATATATATATATATATATATATATATATATATATATATATATATATATATATATATGTATGTATATATATATATATTTATATTTTTATATATATGTGTATATATATATATATATATATATATATATATATATATATATATATATATATATATATATATATATATATATATATATATATGTGTGTGTATACGGTATTCTCTGCAATAAGTAAATTTCTCTCGAGAAATTTACCTAACCTAAAACAGGAAAATCACATGCGAGACAACCTCGCCAATAAAGTACAAATGTCCAGCGGAAGATGCCGCAATACCAGTTGAATGCATAATTAAATCAATCTCATACCCCACTTTTTCCGATTGTAAGTAGATAGAACCATCCCATACAAACCACTTTAAAGCCTTTGAAACTCGCGAAACAGACATATCTACACAGAACCCATTAGTCCCTCATACTTTTACACAACACCCAAAAACCAAAAACAAGGTTAACTGAGACCTAAGGGGCTCACCACGCAAATATACTGGAAGCGTTCCAAAAACCTTATGGGAGTTTAGGCTATACTTGTTGTCCATTAACATTTCATATCTTCAAATAAACCTTGTCCAGTCGTTGAAGTGAAAGAAAAACGAAGACAAATCAATGGAAAATTTTTCGTTGACAACGTCTTAAATTGTTCAGGATATACTTTTAGGTGCATGCGTGTAATGTTCATATTACGTACTCGAACGTAAAATTGGTTTTGCATTGTAGATTAGTGATGATAAATGTGTGCCCATGAACGCGATGTTAATAAAATATACTTGATATAAAGAGCATAGCATAAATTTGATACTTATCAATAGAAGAACTCATTGTTGATTTTGATTAAACAAACCAAACGTGGATTATTCAATTCAATGCTGGGTGGAAAGTGGTCAGTGTGTAAACTCAACGAATTATTTTATTGAATTTGAAGTATCATCCCAGTTATTGATTGGAACTGAATCGTATCCCAATTGAACACATTGTCATATCAAGAAGCTCTTTTAATCCGGAATAACGTCTGAAGTGCGAGCCAATCAGGTTTACTGGTTTAGAATACTCGTATATCGCATCTAGCAAGAAGGTTAAGGTAACCAAATTTAATTTTTTTGGTGATTTTTTGTGTGTTCTATGGGAGATGAAGATCTGACCTACTTCTTATTGTAACATGTTGCAGCTATTTAACACAGTTTTTTTTAATGACGTCAACTTTACTTAATTTCGTTCTTTCGTATTCTTTTTACTACTTGTAAAGCAATGATAAACAGGAGACCACTGTCATTATCCATGAGCGATCTTATATGTAATATTGCCATTTTTTATAATATCGATACTTTTGTTTGATAAAAAAATTATGGAATACCCTATTAATATCGGTACCTGTCCGTCCGTCCAAGAGTACATCACAGCAAGTTTTCTCAGGAACTATAGAAGCTACAGTCATCAAATTTTGTGAACAGGTCAGAGATTTCTGGGTAATGAAAGTTCCGTATTCAAAAAATCTTTAGAGGTTTTTAACTAGAAACTGCCCATATAAGGATTTGAGTCCTTAAAAAATTTTCACCAAAGATAGTCGAGTAGCGTATCAAATGAAATGGCTTGACAAAAATATAAATAATAATTTATATTCATCATTAAAACTGCAATATAGCTAGGGGAAGCGGAAGAATACGAAAAAATTCTACCCCTGATTGGATACCTGTGCACCGAAAAATCTGAAAATATCATGAAGAGAGTCCTTTATGAGTGTTGGTAATAGTATGATTTACCAATTTTAGATTTTCTTGTATAAAATCGTAATGATACCTTTACATTCAATAAAATTCTGTAAGCACATGGCTATTTATAAGGCCGCTAAACGATGAAATCAGATAGTATTCAACGAAGTTATGGCGGTTTAAATTTTCGATGTTACAACAGCAAGAACAGTACATGACTACTGAGCAATAAGTCCTTAAAATTGACTCAGACACTACGGGCTTGTTAGGATTTGCATGAAAATTTCAGGAAAGATTTACTCGTATATCATGCATAGAGTGATATGAGTAATTGTAGTCGTTTTAAATAAGAAAAGCAGCCGTTATTATTGAGTAAATTCAAGTGATTTTGCCCCAACTTTAGCATTACCTATAGCAATTCTTGATGAAAACATTTATTTTAATGGTGACCAAATTACGGTGGTAGGTTTTTATGGCATTAAATGCTGAGAAATGCTAATAACTGTAAATACATCTACAGCTCTGCTACTAAACACTACTTAAGCTTCCTTTGTGGAGACGTAAAAGAATGAAGGCGAGTCTTTCGTGCCTGATAATGGAATCGAAGTAATAACTTTGTACTCAGAATGGAGGTTCGGCTAACTTCCCGTCCCTGTAAAACCCGACAATGTTTCAAAGCCTGCAAAAGGGCCTGGGAATTTATTAGACTCATGGCAACGAACTCGAAAAAGGAAAAAGGACTAAGGCATTGGATCCTGGAATGTCAGATCACTCAATTACCCTGGCGCTGTTCAGGACCTTTTACAACAAGCCAACCAATATAAATTTAAAATACTGGCAATCCAGGAAAAGAACTGGAGTGGAACACACAATATTCAAAAGTGGGAAGTCTACTGGAAAATGAGAATTCGAAGTGGCCTTCACTGTGAATAGGGAGCTCAAATCACAAATTATTGATTTCAAGGCACTAAATAAACGGTTATGTGTGATCCGTATAAAAGCGCAATTCTTCAAAATCTAGCTGATTGGTGTACACGCCCCGATCGAAGATATGGACGAAGGAACAAAGGAAACGTTCTACAATCATCTGAAAAGACTAGTCGACTCGTTGCCAACAAACGACATGAAAATAATTTTGAATAATTTTAATGCAAAGGTTGGCTTTGAACTATCTCATTGTGGAACGACTGGAGGATATAGACTCCAGGATGAAACAAATGACAACGGCCATCGCCTGATTGACTTTGCATGTAGCAGAAATCTATTCATACGTTCGACTTGCTTCCCACATCAACGAATGCATAAAATGACCTGGGTATCACTGGTTGGCAACACACAAAACCAGATCGACCATGTTTAAATCCAAAAACGTTGGGCCTCGAGCATACTTGACGTCCGTACGTATCCAAGAGCCAATTGTATCTCAGATCATTACTTGATCAAATTAAGCTATTGATGTCGTATGGCAAAGGGATATTCGGCCAAGACCCGCCCGCTATAAAAATTTAACATCGAAAGGCTACAAACTGCGTCTGTAGCCAAAAATTTCACGGAAACCCTCGACAACCAGCTGGTTCCCAGCCTAACAGACGCATCAATAAAGACAAGCAACGAGCTCTGGATCGAAGTGAAAGCGGCCATTAACACCATGGCAGAACAGACGATAAGACACTAATCTCGGTGCAAAAGAAATTATGAGTACCAGAATGCGTTAGACAAAAAGAATCAGGTGTACTAAGGCTATATAAGTAGGAAAACCAGGACGAAAAGGAACACTTTGAAAATCTCAGAACAGTACCGAATAGGATAATTGAAATCAAGCAAAGAAAATACTATGACAACCAATTGAGAACTATAAATGTAAGTCAAGCGATCAACATCACAAGACAAGCATACAAAGTAGTGAAAAGCCTGAAACGTGGTTATCAACCCAAAACCACTCTCTGTGGTGATGACAGAGGCAATATCATCGCTGATGAAAACAGAACAAGGAAAGATGGTGTTGCGAATTCCGGCGTACCGACTCTCTCCCATTCGCAATTTCTAATTGCCGCCGTAACATTTCCACCTTCCTTTGGGCACTCCTACCTTTTCCTCTGTGTATTCATTTAATTTTATTAACATTCTTCCAATTTCCCTTCAATTTTTATTTCTTCATCATCACAATCCTGCCCTTATTTCCGACTAAAATCATATAACATATACTAATAATTTCAATTTTCCCACTAACAACATTCCATTTATTAATTCCTACTGACAAACTTTATTCACTACCTTTTCCCTAACAAAACATAATTCCTTTCCTTCATACTAACTAATTCTATTCACTAGTTCCCACTAACAAATTTTATTTTTTTTACTAACGAAAATTAATTCACGTTTCCCTACTAACAAAATTCAATCTCATGCCCAGATGCATCATTGAAGTTGCTAATCTGATGAATGGGATATCGATAAGGCAAAGCTCCATTGGTTACGTCACGAGTTCTCGATTGGGGATCTGCTGGAACCCTGAGTTCAAGTTCCCCTGGGCGCAGGGAAGCACTCTTTTTGGGGTTTCGGCAAAACCAATAGCTTCCGTAATGTATATGTGACACTTTGCATTCAATCAAGCGCTTCTTGGATTGTGCAAATTGCCATATGTAAAACAATGGATACTATTGAGTTTGTCGATATGGACCAAAAGATGTGTGGGTAGCGGAATCGGAGTGTAATGAACTTCGATTACGTTACCCAGATGCGACAGCGGTAATTGGAGAGGAATTGGATTGCGGAATCGGATTGGAAAAAGGTGAAAGTGAAATTAAGTTGTGAGGATTGGGGCAGTTAGTATTTGACTGGTAAATGGAAAGCAATTTGTGTTTCGCGGTGCGGAATGGTGAATTCGAAAAATTTAGTATTTGGTGTTGTAAAGAAGAAGGAGTTTTTTTTCGGTTTTTCGTTGAGTGAATTTGTTAATGATGTGCTTGAAGAGAAGAAAAGTACTATAGAGTGTCGAAAGAAATAGTGTTAATATACACTCGGGGAAGAAAAAGTTTTAGTATAAACGCAGGGAAGAAAAAGTATTCATATAAACTCGGGGAAGAATTTTGAATATAATTTCGGGGAAAGATAGTTCAAAGGGTACCATTTAAATTTCAAGTTGAGGTGCACAATCAGGTTATACAGTAAGCCTACAGTGTCGTGAAGCAAATTGTGCGAGGTTAATAAACCAATCAATGAAATAAAATTAATAAAAGACTGAAGTAGAGTAATTGTCATAACATATAGGACAGTTTAAAGTGCAGAGACATAAGTATAAATTCTCAGAAAGTAAAAGTGTATAAAGTAAAAGTTGGTGCAATAACATTCACTGGAGTCAAGCCAATGTCAGAAATAATAAAGTGAAAAAAAGACCACAAACAAATAATAAAAAAAAAACAAAGAAGAGTAGTGGCAGGTTGATCCTGCATTAGTTAGAACTGGCAGTTAATTAAAATTCAATTAATTTTTCTAAATTTCCCCCCCCCCCTTTTTCAGTTGCAGAGCGCTCGGCAGCAATAAAAGGGTGAGTAACTTTTTTCTTATCTTTTTGGTTCCTTTCAATTTAATTTCATTTGTACTTAAAGTTTCCTTTATATGCAATTTTATTTGTTTTTGCTCGCTGGATTTGTTATTTGCAAAAATATATCTAGCTCATTTTTAATTAGGAAAAGGGGTCACTGTACTGATCAAATTTGTTTTACTAAACTGCTGTGCTAATTTTTATTTATATTTTACAATTTGAATTCTTGAAATAAAATGTTTAAACTGAATAATGTAAATAAAATGTCCTATTAGAGACCATATTTTTCATTTCTTGAAATGACTTCCTCCTCTCCCTTCCATTTCCTTTTGTGTTAGGTTTTATATGTAAGGTGGCTCAGCACAAGCAGAGGGTGTCCCGGAAAATGCACGAGACGACTGAGCGCTAACCGGCCTCAGTATGCCACCCCGGGCTATACACCCCTCTGCCAGAACATAATGTCTGCAACTGCGGTGACTTCCGTGGTTGCTACAATGGACATAATATATCAAGAGCCTCCTTAATTCTTCACAGAGCTCCAGAACATCAGAGCGTATATAAATGTTCCCGGAGAGCTTCCATTGGCTCCACCTACTCTGGATGAAGTTTCTTCTGCCATGAACGCCCAAAAGAATAATAAAGCGCCGGACATCAATGAGCTTCCAGTGGAGCTCATTAAATATGTTGGCAGCAGTTTTATAAAGCTATTCACAAGGTCATCCAGCACATTTGCCAACAAGAACATATGCTAAAAGAGTGGATCCAATCAATTATAGTCTCTATCTACAAAAATGGTGACAAGCTACAGAGCGATAATTATAGAAGCATATCACTACTTTGGACGGCGTACCAAATATTTTCAAAGATCTTGGATAATAAAATCGGATCATACGCCTACAGTATTATTGGGGAGTATCGAGGGGGTTTCAGAGCAGGTAGATCCAAAATAGACCAATTATTCACACTTAAGCAGGTATTTGAATAATGCTGTGAGCTCAACATAGCCATACACCAAATTTTCATTGGCTTTAAGCAACCACACGACAGTATTGATCATAACGTACCGAGTTTAATATTGTTTTGCTTTGGTATCCCAGCCAAATTAGCTGTTTTACCAAATGAAAATGACATCGACAACCTCCCAAGTCCGCATCAATAAACAATTCACCGATGCCTTTAACACAAATATCGGACTAAAACAGGGAGATGAGCTGGCCCCATTGCTATTCAGTTTGGCTCTGGAGCCCGTCACAGGAAAGCTGCCTGCCGATACCCGAGGTACATTACTATATAAGTCGAGCCAGGTAGTAGCATATGCGGATGACATCAATGACATTAAAAAAAATTATGTAGTTGAGGAAAAATAACTCAAACACACAAAAAAAAAACTCATTTGTTGAAAATTAGAGCAAATTTGTGTGCTTTGAGAACCAGTAATAAAATATACGAAATATAACAAAAAATGCAGCTCGTAAATAATATATTTTAACCAATTTTGACGATTTTGAAGACCAGTTGTATACACTAGAAAACAAAGCTCCAGTATACCAATCTATGATTAGACCCATATGTATTATGCTATTGGTGGGAAACATGGACCCTAACCCAAGCATGCGTAAATATATTGAACGCCTTTGAGAAACGGGTCCTGAAGCGAATGATCGAAGCGAAGCTAAAAGGAGACCAATGGCAAATTCAATACAACCATGAGCTGTATGAAATTTTTGACTAGACGGAAGTGCTAACGATTGTAAAACTTGTTGCAAATCCCGGCGTACCAACTTCCTTCCATTCGCAACTTCAAATTGCCGCCGTAAAATTTTCACATTCCTTTGGGCACTCCTACCTTTTCCTCTGTGTATTTATTTATTTTTGTTAACATTTTTCATATTTCCCTTTAATTTTTATTTCCACATCATCACAATCCTACCCTTTCCCTGATTTCCAATTAGAACACCCTAGTAATATAATAAGAAGCTTAATCTTCCTACTGGCAACACTCCCTACATTTATTCCCACTAACAAAATTTCATTCTATTCATTCTTCCTAACAAAACCTAATTCCTTCCTTCATACTAACAAATTCTATTCACTTGTTCCCACTAACAAATTTTATTTTTCTTACTAACGAAAATTAATCCACGTTTCCCTACTAACAAAATCCAATCTCATGCCCAGATACATCGTTGAAGCTGCTTATCTGATGAACGGGAGACCGATAAGGCATAGCTCCGTTGGTTACGTCGCGAGATTTCGACCGGGGGTCTGTTGGAACCCTGAGTTCAAGTTCCCCCGGGCGCACGGAAGCACACTTTTTGGGGTATCGGCAAAACCAATAGCTTCCGAAATGTGTATATGTGACACTTTGAGTTCAACCAAGCGCTTCTTGGATTGTGCAAATTGCCAAATGTAAAACAATAGATACTATTGAGTTTGTCGATATGGAACAAAAGATGTGTGGGTAGCGGAATCGAAGTGTAATGTACCTCGATTACGTTACCCAGATGCGGCAGCGGTAATTTGAAAATGAAAAGGATTGCGGGATCGGATTGGATAAAGGTGAAATGTGGAATTAAGTGGTTAGAATTGAGGCAGTTAGGATTAGACTGGGAGATAGAAAAGCAGTGCGGTGCGAGATAGTTAATTCGAGAAGAGATTCGATTTTTGAATTTGAAAAGAACAATAAGGATTGCGGTTGGCGGTGCATTAAATTTTAATTCGGGGAGGAAAGAGTTTTTGCGGTGATTTAGTCTTGAAAGAAATAGGGAGTTATCGCATTTTTTGTGAAGGTGATTTACGAAATGGATTGTTCGACATGTTGTTTTGAATAAAAAAGAGGATTTTGGGAATTAACAATTCGAGAAAGTGTGTCAATGGTGTCAGTGGTTTGGTTTGGATTAATGACCTAATGTGATTAACGGTCGTGAAAGTGCATAGAATACTTAGAAACGACATGGAATTTATTGTTTTAGAAGTCCAGCAAAGATTTGGCGATTCGAGCGAGTCTCGTAGATAATCAATAAATCCGTTTAAAATCACGAGAAAGTGAAAGGTGTTTACATACATTAACGAGAAATTTCCTTTGTTTTATGTGAATAAAGCTGGTTGTGTCTCTTCGTGGAGTGACAATAAATCGGTACTGCTCTGAACTAGTTATTAAACGGCCCTTAGCAATAAACAATATTAGTAACCGAGTTAAATTAATTTATTAATGGTTTTCAATATTTTTGGTAGTTGCCCAGTTTCTCTTCTGTTGCAGAGCGCTCCGCAGCCGAAAAAAGGGTGAGTAGTTTTTAATTCTGTTTTTTTTCCTTTCTCGGTTTCTCTTATGATATTATAAAGTGGATTCATTAATTGATTGTTTTCTTGGTGTAAATTTTAGTAGTAGCATTAATTGAATGTAAATTTTCATTTATTTTTATCTTTGAATCAAATTAAAATTTGTAAAAGGAAGAAAGCGGGGCTATAGAATTGAATTTTTTTGTTTGATAAATTGGTGCCTTGTAAACTAGTTGAAGAAAAAAATATAAAACATGAAGTGTTACGATAATTATTTTTCATTTCTCAATGTGACCTCTCCTTTCCCATCCTTTTCCCTTTGTGCTAGTTTATATGTAAGGTGGCTCAGCACGAGCAGAGGGTGTCCCGGAAAACCCACGACACGAATGAGCGCTAGCCGGCCTCAGTATGCCACCCCGGGCTACACACCTCTCTGCTTATACTTAATGTCTGCAACTGCGGTGACTTCCGTGGTTGCGAATTATGGTTTTATGGTTTTATTAATTTTTAATTATAATTTAAATTTTTTAATTTTAGATTTGTTGGGCTGAGTACCTGGAGTGCCTAACTTGAAAAGTGGTTTGTGCATTCCAGGGAAATATATATTTTTTTCTTCTCTTTCTCTTTTCTTTTCTTTGCAACGATTTTAGTTATTATTTTCGAAGTAATGTTTCGGTTTTGTTTCAAATGATTTATATTTTAATAATGATCTCATGGACTGTTTTGAGTTTGAGAGTTTTTAGTTTTGATATTAATTTCGTTCGCTGGGTTCGCCCCAGTTGTAGTGGCGCCCACCGTGCTGAATTTTGTGTTTAACAGTCTCCACCGGCTATGATAGTGGATCAACCGAATTTTGAGCCGTTGGTTATATCTTCTGCACGGGATAGTTGGACTTGGATCCAACACTTAGAATCAGCCAACGCTTTCGGCCCTTTCATCATCTATCTGGCCTTAGCTTTGGGATTTGTGCGGCTCTTGTCCGAGCCATTATGAAGTCCGTTGAGTTTCATAATGGTCTCGTAGTCAGCCTTGTGGTGACATTAGAGCAGAGTCCGCCTTCGAGTTCCATGGCTACGCCAGGCATGGTTGCGGTGTGTCGGCTTTGTGTTGTCTAAACTTTAACCCCACTTCCCATTTAAATTCCTTTTGCTAGGCCCTATTCCCACTTAAGGAAGTCATTTTTGAGAAATGAAAAATGTCGATTGTATTCATCTTTTGCTAATAATTATTGCATTGATTTTTTTTTTTTATTTTAACTACACGCTGGTTATTGCTTTTGCTGATTTATTTGTACGAGATTTGCTGTTCACCGAATTTGATACAATATCTTGCATTTGATTTTCTATTGCTGTTAGCGATTCATTTAAAAAAATAAATAAATATATATATATATATATATATATATATATATATATATATATATATATATATATATATATATATATATATATATATATATATATATACACTAGCCACCGGCCAATCACGTGTCAAAATGCCAAACACAGTAAGACGCTCAGATGATTCTGGGTTGGCGCGTCTTACGCGAGGTCTAGATCGCTTGACTCTGTCACCACCACATCCTGCAGGACATCTTACAGATTTAGGGGACAATCTCGTACCTACTTTGCCATTAGAATTGCACCCAGCTACTAACGCAGTTCCTAGAACATTACCGCATAGTGTGGAAACCCCCAGGTTATCGAGTACCCATCGACCAACAGTCGAGCCTCAGAGACAGCCTTCAAGATACTTGCCGGTGAACAAATGGACGGTGAGTTTTGACGGTACCTCACGAGGGTTGGATACCGAGCGGTTTTTGTTTCGAGTGGAGACTCTCGCCCATCATCACGGGATATCCTCCGAAACTTTGGCCATGGATTTCCATCTTCTCCTCAAGGGACCCGCCGAGGATCGGTATTGGACTTTCTCCCAAAGCTGCTACATAATGCTATGGTCCTCTTTGGTGGACGCATATAAAGAACGATTCACTGGGCACTACATGGACATAGATATTCGTCGCGAAATAGACGCCCGAAAACAAAAACCCGGAGAGTCTTTCCAAATCTTTTTCGAAGATATTATGGCGAAAGCTTTCGTCTGAAAAATTGCCTCTCCAACTGTGACTTTCAGCGCATACTCAGTCTGACCATGAGCCAGCGTCTGCGGGATCACTTAGCGGGAGTTGATTTCTCTTCGGTAAGGGAGCTTTTCCGGCCATGTCCGGCCATAGAAGCTGTCTGGTACCCTGATGGGATCCCAGAGCCACGATGCACAATGCATGGGATCCATAAACTTCATGAAGTCTCTTGGGAGGAGGATCGTTGGCCTTCGGAAAATATGACGGGAAGGTCAAGACCAGCGTAGCCGTATTCCCCTGATATACGACAAACTCGGCAGTATACTAAACAGGCTGAGTTCACACCCCGTGGACAATATCCTGAATTATCCGCGGTGGACTCGCAATTATCTGCAAGGAGTGCATGGGTAGCAAAGACACACGGTATCTCAAAGATTTCTCATTCCACCGGCAGTAATCAAACACCGTCACCCTTCCATAACGCTGACCTGTATGACTCAGTTCCGATTCCGGCGCAGCCCAAATTAGCAGCAGTAGGGCCTCCGTTGACCCCAAAGGTTACCTGGCCGAGCAAGACAAACGTAAAATCGCCCCCAGGCACCGCTCAAGCTCGTTCTTTAGCTCCTACGCGGCCCGGATACGAATTTAACGTCTGCTGGAATTGTCTAGACCTTCGACATACTTATCGGTATTGCCCTCAAGTGTTCCAGCGCAGATTCTGTTTTAGATGCGGAGCTCAAAACGTCCTTCGTCCCAACTGCCCTCATTGCCGAATATCGCGAAATATCCGACGGGATGTGCTGAATCAGGTGGACCAACCACACCCTCCGACGCCTGTCACTCCAATAACGTACAAAACCAGCGCCACCAATACAGACCCCGAGTTGAGACGCCGGCTATAGATGTTCGTGAACTTGCTTTCACTGACAGTCTGAGCACCTCTAAGGCTGATCCCAACTTCATCCGAAATAATGAAAAGGCGGGCGATGATCGTGAATCACCCGCTAGTTTTAGAGCACGACCTTTTTGGGATCGCTTCCAGAGATCCTGGAGATATTTCTTCGCCAGGCGTCTCTTGAAGCGTGCCAGCGTGGAGTCAATTGTTGCAACTCCTGACGACAATAGGCCCTACGCAGAGATTTTCGTCAAGGGTCGCAAATTGACGGGCTTGCTTGATAGCGGAGCCAGTGTTAGTATCCTTGGAGCCGGAGCCTTGGACCTGCTGTCAGATTTGGGTTTGCATATGCATACCATGCACGCTCATGTTCAGACTGCATCAGGGCACAAGGATCCAGTTCTAGGATACGTCACCACATTGGTGTAATTTAATAAAACCATCAAATTGATGAGATTCCTGGTTGTGCCTTCCTTGACACATGCAGTGTATCTTGGAATTGACTTCTGGGGATTCTTCAAAATAGCACCAATCCAGGTCCACGCTATCAAAGCAGCCTCGGAGCTTCAGAGCCCTGAATTCCATCTTTTATCTCCAAAAGATCAACAACGACTGGCCATCGTCAAACAACAGTTTCCGTCGTATAATGAGAAAGGCTTGGGTAGGACCAGTCTCGTGTCTCATCACATCGACACTGGTTCAGCTCGACCCATTTAGCAGCGGCATTATGCTGTCTCCTCCGCAGGGGGAATACCGGTGGACAAGGCCACTCTTGGAGGCTAGCATTCTTTGGGGAGTTCCACCCCCACGTACCCGAGGAAATTCCCACAGGGAGAAAGCTGGTCGACAAGAACATTCTTGAAGGGTTGCATTCTTTGGGGATTGCCGCCCCCACGGACCCGAGGATATGGGGGGTGCCGTGAGGTTCCCTCCTGGGATGACAGGTAACGACTCTGATTGTACCTGGACTACGCTTTGGACAACGAACTAGAATTGACGCTTTGGGCTGGCGGATGTGATGGTTTGGACCTAGTTGCTTTGCACAGTAGCGCCGAGGTGAAACTCGTGTGTGAATGGCTCCAATTCAACTATCATACCGTTTTATTCCCATTAAAACCTTGGCAGGCCTCGGAGTACGTTCAAAGTTCGCACCATTGGGTTGGTGGTGTAGGTTCGGTTGAGACGGACCCCCGATTAGCGCTGGTCTGGCTCTGAGCACTTGTCCCCATAAGGGCTTGTGCCAACCCTCGCATGGCCTCCCTGCTCT
The DNA here is from genome assembly GCA_963969285.1 of Odontomyia ornata. Classification (NCBI taxonomy): domain Eukaryota; kingdom Metazoa; phylum Arthropoda; class Insecta; order Diptera; family Stratiomyidae; genus Odontomyia; species Odontomyia ornata. The sequence continues at coordinate 271,786,027 of OZ017738.1, read as the reverse complement.
GCAAAGATAACCATGGGACCAAAAAGGCGACTACTCACACGAACGGAGAAAGCGGCTGCGAGGGGGGGACCCAACAAAACTGGAGCAATCAAAAGACCAAAAAAATCCTAAAAAGGAAATAAAAAATAACAGCAACGACGACGCAACCAGCGGTTGCAGCCACGATGTCAACAGTACATCGAGAGCTGTACTAACCACGAAAAAACAAAGACTAACACGACGACAGTGACGGTAGACGAAAAACGGAGAACAGCAGACAGTCTGGTGCAGACTGAGATTCCTGCGGCGTTCGGGCGCAGCAAAAAAATCATGCGGACGCCCGAGCGTCCTATTAAGGAGAAGCGGGAGACTCGGCAGGATGCTACATGTGTTCGAGCAGTGGAAGATAACATAAAGGACACCGAAAATTCTATTGTCACCGCTGCGGTCGTTACTAAAGCGACCGATACAAGGGTCACAAATCCCGACATTACAATGAAAAATTCAGAAGCAAACGAGGAGATTACGACACTAAAAGCAAACAGTGACCAGACACCGCGTGATTGTACCGCCAACGTTGAAAATGTGGCGGAAGTACTGCATTCGGAAACGGAACGCGAAAACCTCTCCCAAGGATGGTTGCAAGGTACAATTGCGGCCCAGCGATACGAAGAAGAAAGACTACTCCGAAAAGCGGGAGATGTTCTGAAAAGAATACAAGCTGCATGCGATTCCCCAAAAATTAGCAAAGTAGCAAAGGCAGGGCTCCTTGAACTAAAGGAGCTCCTAGATCGCATAGGGCACTATCGGAGGAGCTGGTTAAGGGCCGAAGATGAACAGAAGGCTAAAGAGGCGCTTGGGGCAAAATCTAAAGTCGACATGCAGATAGCTCCATCATTAAAAGTCAATAAAAGAATGGCGTCTAGCCCAATCGAAGGAGATCGGGATAAAAGAAGGAAGGAAGAGGCACTTGATGGGCGTGGAGCACCAGATCAGGGGTTCTAGACAGTGCTTACAAAAGGAGCGAAAAAAGCCGCAAAGAAACTGCTTCAAAAAAAGCCAGAAAATAAAATTCGCACGGACGCCCAATTAGAAAAAGGACCTGATGCAAAACAGGAGAGGCAGAAGCCCCGACGAAGACCCCGGCAGCAAACACTGCTTTTAAAGCCCCAATATGGCCGATCCTACGCGGAGGTGCTGCGGGACATCAGGGGAAACGTAAAGCCCGAAGACACCAATACTACCATTAAAGTAGTACGACCAACGCGGTCGGGCCACACGCTGGTTAAATTCGGAGCAGAGGCCGGCAATAAAGAAGCATTCTGTGACGCAGTAAAGAAAGTCCTCGGTAAAAGCGCAACTATAGCCCCACTCGAGCCGATGGCAACGATCGAAAAACGGGACATTGACTGCGTGACGGATCTGGCCGAGGTAGAAGAGGCCATGAAAAGGGAGTTCCCTAGCGTGGGGAGGATCAAAGCGAGACTGACACCAGAAAACAACAGGGGACAACGCATGGCCATAGTTGACTTGACTGAAAAGGACGCCGAACAATTCCTGAGCAAGGGCAAAGTACGAATAGGGTGGGTTGTCTGTAGGATACGGTGAAGAGCAACGCCTCTTCAATATTTCAAATGCCTTGGTTATGGTCACACCACACAAGTATGCAAAGGACCCGATAGGAGTTCCCTATGTTACAAATGCGGTGAAATGGAACATAAAAGAAAAGAGTGTACGAAGGAGGCACACTGTATTCTTTGCAAGGGTGCTGGTCCAAAACCTGATTTGGGACACGTCTTGGGATCAGGAAAATGCTGGATGTTCCAGGAAGCCCTAGCCAAGGCCAAATCAGAGCTTCAATGACCCGCATCCTGCAGCTAAGCCTACACCGCAGTTCAAACGCCCAAAATCTGCTTGAGCAGTTTGCGAGGGACATGAAAGCCGACTTCTTGCTGCTGAGTGAGCAACACCATAGTAAAAGTCCTGCATTATGGTATTCTGATGAAACTGGTACTGCCGCCATCTGGGTTCGGAACAGTGACTTTCAAGCGGAGAGTTGTGGACGGGAGATGGTTTCGTGTGGGTTCGGTGCTCAGGGATCCCCTTCTTTAGTGTGTACCTAACGCCTAACGAGTAGATATCATCTTTCCAAGCCAAGCTTAATGCTTTGGAGGGCGCTGTCTCGAACGCAGAGGGCAAAGTGCTCGTTGGGGGTGACTTCAATGCTAATGCAATCGAATGGAGCATGCCTCAGATGGATCCGCGGGGAAAACGAATCCTGGAAATGGCGGCCAGGACGGCCCTCGTCGTACTGAACTCCGGAAATGCGCCGACTTTCCGCCGTATTGGCTGTGAGGGAACCATACCGGACGTGACATTCGCCTCGGAGTCCTTAGTACGAAGCATACACAACTGGAAAGTATTAGAGGACTACTCAGCCCGTGATCATCAGTGCATTCTGCTTGAGATAAGTGATGCTGTCTCCCGACGTCCGTGCTCTCGGCCTTCCACAACTGGATGGAACATTGGAAGGATGGACGTCGAGATGTTCGTCAAGGCTCTCACAGCAGGTGAGCTGCTGCAGGGAGCTTCGGAGGGAACGGAAGAACGGGCAGCTCAAGACGTGGTGAACTCTACTATGAGCATCATTACGACTGCTTGCTGCGCTTCTATACCCCGTCAAAGACCCCGGCACGGCAAGCCCCCAGTGTACTGGTGGTCAACTGAAATCGCTAAAAAGCGAAGGGAGTGTCACAAGCTTCGACGTGAGGCTCAACGGGTGCGGAACCCTGATGAGGCATGCGAGTAGGTGGCAGCATATAAGTCGGCCAGGAAATGCCTTCGCAAACTGATCAACAGTAGCAAGGCTCGCTGCTGGCAAGACCTAGTGGACAATGTGAACAAGGATCCGTGGGGCCTTGGCTACAAGCTGGTCATGGGGAAACTTGGTGCCCTACGGAAGCCTTGCATACATGACACGGGAAAGATGGACGCGATAGTGCGGGGGCTCTTCCCCGCCCATCCCGTCCGTGTTGACGCTGTCCATGGTGAAACAGCAGTAGACTGCCCACTCTTCACACAGCTGGAGCTGGAGGAGGCAGTTCTCTCATTGAAAACGAGGAAGGCTCCAGGTCCAGATGGTGTTCCAGCTGAGGTGTTTCGGCTCGTCTATCACCATTGTCCTGACTTGCTGCTCAGCACATTCAACGCTTGCCTACGGTACGGGGTTTTCCCGGTACGATGGAAGGCGGCGAGGCTCGTGCTGATCAGCAAGGGGAAGGGAAATCCCTGATCGCCGTCTGCATACCGCCCGTTATGCATGCTAGACACGGCTGGGAAAGTGCTAGAGAAACTCATCAAGGGAAGACTCACTGACGCGATTCGTGCTGCTGGGGACCTATCTCCTCGGCAGTACGGCTTTAGAGCAGGACGTTCTACCATTGATGCGATTGCAGAGGTGGTGAACGCGGTCCAAAAGCCAGAGGCATATAGTTGCACCAAGCGATGGATCGTCCTGTTGGTGACCCTCGACGTCAGGAATACCTTCAACTCCGCTAGATGGGTGGTTATTCTGGATACGCAGGAAAACTATTTTCAAGTTCCAGAATATCTTATGCGGCTTTTGAGGAACTACATTAAGGACCGAAGCCTGCTCTACGACACGACGCAGGGCCAACGAAGGATGGAAATTACATCGGGTATTGCTCAGGGATCTATCCTTGGTCCGGACCTGTGGAACGTGTCTTACGACGGGCTACTGAGACCTGAGATGCCAGATGAGTCGCGCTTCGTTGGCTATGCGGATGATGTTGCGGCTCTGGTCACTGGACGCACCGTTGAACAAGCGCAACTTAGGCTAGGTATGCTAATGCACCGAGTGAGCGAATGGATGACTGCTCGCGGGCTAAGTTTAGCACTGGAAAAAACCGAAGTGGTCATCTTGACAAAAAAGAGAATCCCTAGAGTAAGCATGATCAGTATTGGAGACATACAAATCCAATCGAAGCCAGCGGTGAAATACCTGGGGCTACTGATCGACTCGAAGATGAATTTCTCTGAGCAAATCGGGGCAACGGCTGAGAAGGCTGCTTCGGGAATATCGGCCCTGAGTCGACTTATGGCCAACGTAGGGGGGGCCAGTCCATCAAGAAGACGCCTCTTGATGAGTGCTGTAGGGTCAGTGCTACTGTACGGGGCAGAGGTATGGGGCGACGCTCTCAGCAAGGAGGTATACCGGAAACGTTTGGCATGGGTGTGGAGAAGAGGAGCACTGAGAATTGCATCTTCGTATCCAACAGTCTCCAACTCGGCCGTGAGAGTGATTGCAGGCGTGATACCTATCGCCCTCCTTGCTAGAGAGCGCCGCGCTATTTATCTGCGGCAAAACGAGGATGCGAGGGAGATGGTTGTCCGCGAAGAGAGACAGCGCTCACTCAAAGATTGGCAGCAGTCTTGGGTGAGTTGCACGAAGGGAAGGTGGACTGCGCGCCTCATCCCGGATGTGAGACCGTGGCTAAATCGAAGGCATGGTGAGACTGACTTCTATCTGACCCAGCTTTTGAGCAGGTACGGGTGTTTTCAGTCTTACCTGCACAAGATCGGTAAGTCACGGTCTCCCGATTGTCGGTTTTGCCCAGGAGAGGAGGACAATGCCTGTCACACATTTTTTGCGTGTACCAAATGGGCCAGGCTGCGAAGGAAACTCTACAGGGAGACGGGAGAGCTCACCCCGGATAATATAGTTGCGGTGATACTTGAATCGGTTGACAAATGGAACCAGGTGGCACATTATGCTCGGGCAGTCCTAAAATATAAAAGGGACTCACAGCCGCCGGGGGCGCTGGGACAGGGGTATCGCTCTTCTGGCAATTCCTCTTCTCCTCTCCACTCCCGCTAGGAAAGGTATTCCCCAGCTTGAAGGTGCTCCACGGCGTAACAAAACGAGACCTGGCCCGAAGTAATGTGTCAAACGGTTCCAGGCTGGGTTCTCAGGTTGACAGGGGAGGTGTTTAGTGGGTAGTCCAGTCGCGCATGGGAGTCCCACACTCTGTGCATAAATAGCATTCACCTCCGTACCACAAAAAAAAAATGCTGTCTCGCCTGTTATACAGAAGCTGTTGTATGACGAACTCGATCGTATGTTGTCTTTGGAGGTAATAGGGGAAAGTCAGAGTTCGTGGAGTTCTCCTGTGACCCTTGTCAGAAAAGCCGGCAAGGTGCGTTTATGCCTTGACGCTGGACGCCTTAACGAGGTGACTGTTAATAACGCCTATCCGTTGCCACTGATTGAAGGTCTTTTGGCACGGTTGCAGAGTACCAGGTTCATCACCAGCTTGGACCTGAAGGATGCCTTTGGCAAATACCATTGGACGAGGCAAGTAAGGAGAAAACGGCTTTTACTCTCCCTGGCAGGCCCTTGTACCATTTCAAGGTCATGCCGTTCGGTCTTTGTAATGCTCCCCAAACGATCTGTCGATTGATGCATAAAGTAATACCGCATGAGGTGCAGGACAAGGTATTTGTTTACCTAGATGACCTGCTTGTTACAAGTTCAACATTTGATGAGCACTGGCAGCTCCTAAGTACTGTTGCAAAACTGCTCAGGGACGCCAACTTGACCATCAATGTTGAAAAAAGCAAGTTCGTCAAGAAGGAAATTAAATATCTTGGCTTTTGTAGTGAGTGATGGTATCCTGCGCACCGACCCGGAGAAGGTTTCAGGTATAGTCTCCTATCTTGAACCCCGAATGGCCAAAGACGTGAGACGGTTTATGGGCATGGCAGGATGGTCCAGGCGTTTCATTCCAAACTTCGCTTCGGTTACAGCCCCTCTAACGGATTTGCTAAAGGGCAAACGTGTCTTCAAGTGGCCTGCTTCTATCAATAGTGCCTTCAATGAAGTGAAGCAATTGTTGATTTCTGTCCAGTGCTGGCTAACCCCGACTTTACGAAGCACTTCTATATCCAGTGTGACGCAAGTACAGTGGGTATTGGAAGTGTTTTGTTCCAGAAGGACGATGAGGGTGGAGAGCATCCAATCGCATATATGTCTATGAAGCTCAACGCTGCGCAACGTAACTATAGCATTACAGAGTTGGAATGCTTAGCTGCGGTGCAGAGCGTAAAGAGATTCAGGGCATATATCGAAGGGTTGCCCTTCACCATCATAACCGACCATGCCAGTCTTAAATGGCTGACGCAGCAGTCGGACCTTTCTGGTCGATTGGCTCGCTGGAGTCTGAAATTACAAGGATTCAATTTCCAAATTGAACACCGGAAAGGTGCCCTTAACGTTGTTCCCGATGCGTTGTCAAGAACATGCTCGAAGGACGAGCGGGTGAACTCGATCATTCCCTGTCTCCCGGAGCACGGACACATTGGTGGTTCAATCCCGGAGTCTGCGTTTCAGGAGCCCGTGTATGAGCAACTCAAGGAGCAAATCTTGAAACAACCCGATCAGTTTCAGAATTTGCTCCTTGCAGATGGTCGAATATATATTAGTACTGGTTCTCCTGTAACGTCGACTACTGATGTTCCCCGAACAAAACTATGGGTTCCTGAGGATCACCAACGAGCTCTCATAGTACGAGCTCATGATGATCCCCGGGGCTCTCATTGTGGAATTCGCAAAACAACTGAAGTTTTGCAAAGGTATTATTATTGGCTTCGTTTGCGTCAAGATGTGATTCAGCACATCAAGAATTGTCTGATATGTAAACAGGTCAAACCGGCAAATTCTACAATGAGACCCCCTATGGGGGCATCATGAGACTCCGAATGACCTATGCAGCGCCTGTTTGTGGACTTCATGGGCCCATACCCTCGTTCAAGATCAGGAAATATCCAATTGTTCGTGTTCCTGGATCATTACACCAAGTTCAAATGGCTCAAGCCCCTGACGAAAGCCACTGCAGAGTCAGTCGTGCGATATTTGGAGCGCGAAATCTTTTTGACCTTTGGAGTGCCTGAATGGCTACACTCTGACAATGGGGTACAGTTCACCTCCAAGGTATTCGGCAAGCTTATGAATGACTAGGGAGTGCAGTATTGCTTCACCCCATTTCATTCACCGCAGGCAAATGCCTCAAAGAGGTCAAACCAGTCGACACTGAACGCCATTAGAGCCTATATAGGGTCTGATCATTGCAAGTGGGACGAGAATCTTCCAGCCTCACGTTTTGCCTTCCGCAAGGTGATTCATGAGTCCACGGAATATTCGCCCTACTTTCTCATGTTCCGGTACCACCCTATCCAACATGGTTCTGAGTACGCCCTCCTCAGAAACCTTAATGCCTTTGAGGATGGTGAGGTACAGCTAAGTGCTAACAGTGATCGACTGCGAGCTGTACAGGACCAAGTCAGATGCAAATTGCAAGAAGCCTACCAAAAGGGAGCTCAACGCTACAACCTTCGTGTTCGTCCTCGTGAGCAACTCCAGGGTCAGAAGGTTTTCGTGCGTAATTTCACTGTGAGCAATGCCGCAGATTGCTTTGCTGCCGAATTCGCTCCACGATTCACTCCTGCAGTGGTCCGTCGTCGTATTGGGCAAGTGGTATACGAGCTTGAGGATGAATCCGGTAAGCTGCTTGGGACCTGTCACGCTAAACACATCCGATTCATAATTACCCCTGCCGACCATCTTTGTTTGCCCGGCTGAATGATACACTCAGAGTCTGGGTCGTCCCCACGATTGTTGCGAATTCCGGCGTATCAATTTCCTCCCATTCGCAACATCAAATTGCCGCCGTAACATTTTCACCTTCCTTTGGGCACTCCTACCTTTTCCTCTGTGTATTTAATTATTTTCGTTAACATTTTTCATATTTCCCTTTAATTTTTATTTCAACATCATCACAATCCTACCCTTTCCCTGATTTCCAATTAGAACTCCCTAGTAATATAATAAGAAGCTTAATCTTCCTACTGGCAACACTCCCTACATTTATTCCCACTAACAAAATTTCATTCTATTCATTCTTCCTAACAAAACCTAATTCCTTCCTTCATACTAACAAATTCTATTCACTTGTTCCCACTAACAAATTTTATTTTTCTTACTAACGAAAATAAATCCACGTTTCCCTACTAACAAAATTCAATCTCATGCCCAGATACATCGTTGAAGTTTCTAATCTGATGAACGGGAGATCGATAAGGCATAGCTCCATTGGTTACGTCACAAGATTTCGACAGAGGGTCTGCTGGAACCCTGAGTTCAAGTTCCCCCGGGCGCACGAAAGCACACTTTTTGGGGTATCGGCAAAACCAATAGCTTCCGAAATGTGTATATGTGACACTTTGAGTTCAACCAAGCGCTTCTTGGATTGTGCAAATTGCCAAATGTAAAACAATGGATACTATTGAGTTTGTCGATATGGAACAAAAGATGTGTGGGTAGCGGAATCGAAGTGTAATGTACTTCGATTACGTTACGCAGATGCGGCAGCGGTAATTTGAAAATGAAAAGGATTGCAGGATCGGATTGGATAAAGGTGAAATGTGGAATTAAGTGGTTAGGATTGAGGCAGTTAGGATTTGACTGGGAGATAGAAAAGCAGTGCGGTGCGAGATAGTTAATTCGAGAAGAGATTCGATTTTTGAATTTGGAAAGAACAATAGGGATTGCGGTTGGCGGTGCATTAAATTTTAATTCGGGGAGGAAAGATTTTTTGCGGTGATTTAATCTTGAAAGAAATAGGGAGTTATCGCATTTTTTGTGGAGGTGATTTACGAAATGGATTGTTCGACATGTTGTTTCGAATAAAAAAGAGGATTTTGGGAATTAAAAATTCGAGGAAGTGTGTCAATGGTGTCAGTGGTTTGGTTTGGATTAATGACCTAATGTGATTAACGGTCGTGAAAGTGCATAGAATACTTAGAAACGACGTGCAATTTATTGTATTAGAAGTGCAGCAAAGATTTGGCGATTCGAGCGAGTCTCGTAGATAATCAATAAATCCGTTTAAAATTACGAAAAATTGAAAGGTGCTTAAATACATTAACGAGAAAATTACTTTGTTTAATGTGAATAAAGTTGGTTGTGTCTCTTCGTGGAGTGACAAGAAATCGGAAATAATTTATTAATGTTTTTCAATATTTTTGGTAGTTGCCCAGTTTCTCTTCTGTTGCAGAGCGCTCCGCAGCCGAAAAAAGGGTGAGTAGTTTTTAATTCTATTTTTTTTCCTTTCTCGGTTTCTCTTATGATATTATAAAGTGGATTCATTAATTGATTGTTTTCTTGGTGTAAATTTTAGTAGTAGCATTAATTGAATGTAAATTTTCATTTATTTTTATCTTTGAATCAAATTAAAATTTGTAAAAGGAAGAAAGCGGGGCTATAGAATTGAATTTTTTTGTTTGATAAATTGGTGCCTTGTAAACTAGTTGAAGAAAAAAATATAAAACATGAAGTGTTACGATAATTATTTTTCATTTCTCAATGTGACCTCTCCTTTCCCATCCTTTTCCCTTTGTGCTAGTTTATATGTAAGGTGGCTCAGCACGAGCAGAGGGTGTCCCGGAAAACCCACGACACGAATGAGCGCTAGCCGGCCTCAGTATGCCACCCCGGGCTACACACCTCTCTGCTAATATTTAATGTCTGCAACTGCGGTGACTTCCGTGGTTGCGACAAACTGCGAAAGCTGCAATTGGCTGGCTACATGAATCGTATGGACGAACAACGGATACCCAAAAAGGTATTCGTTGCGAGAACTGAAGACTGAAGACCGGTGGGAAACCGAGGAAATGTCGGTCTTGCTCGTTCGACGGAGACAGTTCATCGCTGCTTGGATTCGGAGGACGCGGTCTAAAGACCGAGACAGTTGAAGGCGTTATTTTTAGAAAGCAAAAGCCCAAGATAGGCTGTAATGTAACGAAGTAGAAGAAATAGATGGTTCTTATGACTAGAACAATAACAAATACCTTAGAAGTTGAAATTCACACAACTTTGTTAATAATAGTGGGATTTGTAAATACATCATATTTGACAGAGAATTCATATGGCTACCTTCAAATTTAAATTTAAACAGTCAAAGGAAAAGCCTTTATGGTCTGTAAGTTTCAAGAAAGTTAAATCACATTCATGAAAGTAATAGCCGTTTGAAAGCTCTTTGGGTACAAAAAAACAATGTACAGTTTTTCTACCAGTCAGATTTTCCCTCGGATCAGACACTAAACTTTAATCAAATTGTCACCAAATTTTGAGATCAAATAAATGAAAAAATCGTCTTTAAGATATCCTTCTGCTAATGTTTGCTATTGCAAAAGTATGGCACCAGGTTAAAATAGTGTAATAAGGATTTTGCTTTAAAGAGAGTCTTTATTTGTTGTAGATATTGTCAAAATTTCTCTTAAGTTTAAGTTCGTTATTCGCGTCTGCATATTTGTACGTTAAGTACAAAACCTGTCTGATATCAGGGTAGTTATGTCTACCCAATTTGTTTCATAATATGATTCTAAATAATATTACTGTTACCAATGATGGTTGTATCTTTGAATGAGGATATTTTCCTATCGCCCACTCAAGAAGGGTGATTGCCTCGTATATATGAATCGTGAGAAAATGTACTTGAACATGTTTGTCTTGTAGGGCTTAGGGCCCGGTCTTTTATTCGCAAATCGAAAACGAGGATGGAGTCCTCAATGTGGATGGTTCTTTCACAATCAATCGATTCAGCGGGCTTCATTTCCCCCTCTTTCGGTTGCAGGGGCTCATGCCGAGGTATGAGTGGTTCTCGCATGTGAGAGACATCATTAGGATTTTATATCTGGTTGGCAGGGGTGCATGGGGGCACCATCAATAACTGGTTGCCCTCCTTCTGTTGTGGGCCGTGAATACACTCATCAAGAATAAGACCCCTTTAAACATTGCACGCGTTTTTGCAAAAAATAGGCAAATTCGATGTAGAACTCTCGCGATATCTTAAATTTATTCCCTCAGACTGAGACGTGTTGCATCCTAATGGATTATTGAGATTCCCTAATTTGTACGCGTGATAAATATTTTTGTAGTGTGAGTTTTGCGCCGACGAAAAAAACCCGCTCCACTACACCACAGAAGCTAGCTGCTAGCATGCACGCACGTTGCTAGGCAAAACCATTCCAACTGAGCTCCATCAACGTTTATAGCTTGCTGACTCTTGTGCCAAACCATTGGCACCCGTGTCCAGTACGCACTTCATCAACATTTTTAAAACTCTACACGGTGTCTCAGATATCGATGTCAAGTCGGTAACGAGTGATAGACTACCTCATGGCGGTTTATTTTTCACGTTATAAGTATCAACAAATAAATCGGAAATACGGCCAATCTGTGATGATCTTTCAAGGCCTGTGTCGACAAATATTGACTTCTCCTAGATTTTCTTTTTTCTTTTATCCTTCAAGTGTTTATGTCGAGTATACTCGTCATCACAAAAATGTTGTTTTTTTGCATAATGATAAAAAGTATACTCGTCATCAAGGAAAAATAATCAACTTCGTATTATGTGTACATCATAAGTTAATTTTTTTTTCAGGGGCCACTCTCCTGTACTGTTATCATCGGTTAATGGACAATTTTTTCGAATCCTAGAGTTGTTACAAAGCCCTTTTGCTAGGAGCTCTCTCCCGCCTTCTTGACTTGTTTCACTTATGAGTATTAATTGTAGGTACTCATCTTCAGTCATTCATTAAATTGAATCAAGTGTTCAAAGCATGCACCTTGAACGTTGAAGTTGGGAAAAATTAACTCAAAATTATTCAATCTTCGCATTTAAAACAGCCACTATTTTGTTTTACGATTACTGATACCACTAGCTGAACCAATTCTCAAAGATATTCATGAAACCTATCATTCCTGAAATTTCCATGCAAATTATGGAAAACTTAAACGTCTTGTCTACTTACTAGAGTATGTAGAAAAATCTATTGAAAAATCACGAAAAGTATCCTTACTCGGTCGCTCATGTTCAAAGAAAATGACACAATTGCTTGGTAATCATTTTCCAGAGGTTGTACCAAGTACAAAATTCAAATTAAACCCCGCACGCATACTGTGCAAAAAGGAGCCTAAGAAATACTCGTAATCTCGGTATTTGTGCCAAACATGTAAGGTAGCTCAATGTGTTGTGTCTTGCTTTAAAAAGTACCATTGTCCCTAAATGAAGTTTAAAAAATTGTAATTTTGTATTGTTTTTTATAATGCGTTCAACTTGCTATTATGTTGTCTTACTCATCAAAATATGCAATTTTAGTTAAATTTGAATAAGATCCCGGATTTAGAAAAAACGACGAGCAGTGATTGATTTTTGTATCATAGTTACTGCACCAAGGAAAGATCCCTGAGCAACACCCGATGTAACTTCCATCCTTCGTTGGCCCTGTATCGTGACGTCAAGCAGGCTTCGGTCATTCAGATAGTCCCTCAAAAGCCGGACTAGATATTCTGGAAATTGAAAAGAGGTTTCCAGCGTATCCAGAATATCCACCCATCTAGCGGAGTTGAAGGTATTCCTGTCGTCGATTATCACTAACAGGACAATCCGTCACTTGGTGCGACTATGTGCTTCTGCCTTTTGGACTACGCTCACCACCTCTGCAATCAAATCATTGGCAGAACGTCCTGGTCTAAAGCCGTACTGCTGAGGAAATATATCTCCAGCAGCCTGAGTCTTCTCGTGGTGAGTTTCTCTGGCGCTTTCCTAGCCATGTCTAGAATACCTAACGGGTGATATGCAGACAGCGATCCAGGATTAACCTTCTCCTTGCTGATCAGCACAAGCTTTGCTACCTTCCATTGTACCAGGAAAACCCGTCCTATAGGCAAGCGTTGCGTGTGCTGGGCACCAAATCAGGACAATGGTGATAGACAAGTTGCAACACCTCAGCCGGAATACCATCTGGACCTGAAGCCTTCCTTGCTTTCAGTGAAAGCACTGCCTCTTCCAGTTCCGGCTGTATAAAGAGTGACACTCGACTGCTGTTTCACCATGGGCAGCGCCAATATGGAGAGGATGGGCGGGGAAGAGTACCCGCACTATATTGTCCATTTTTCCACATCATGTATGCAAGGTTTCCTTAGGGCACCAAGCGAGATTTCCCAGAAATTTTTTTTTTGTGAAGAGCACGTGCACGCTGTCATTTCCAGGTTGGTACGCCCGAGGCTAAAGTGTACAAACAGTGATTAAAGGTGTTAATTTATAATTAATTTTATAGCAAATAGACAACTTTAAACTGCCCTCACACAATAGGAGTGGAAATAAGCCTGGGAACCAACGTGCGATGGCTAGGATCTACGAGCAGAATAGTGGCAGTAACCAAACAGTGGAAAAGCTACAAGCGCGCGCAGAAGGCACAACAAGACCATTAGCAGAACCGGGGAGACAAACAAATTGCCGTTCCAGTTTAGGGCATGACAGAATTCTGGGACGCTCTTACTGATCTTTTAGAAGGAAACAGAACAGATGATGGTGGATTTAAGAACTGAACAAAATTACAGAGGTGTTTATATGCGTATTCATGAGAAGAAAAGTGTGGTTGCAGAGTCTTGGTTAACTTAGTATGAGGTTAGGAAATCACGGGAAAATCGCAATCGGCTGGGCCGTCATTACAGTTGTTGGCATACAGGGTGCTGCAGCATACCTTCCTTTTTTCAAAATTCAACAAAACAAATTTTCAATTTTTCAACGGTAAATGCACGCTCCGCACTGTTCCAACGCATGATAGCGACTAACCAAGGGATGGGCAAAACTTTAAAATCACCTCTCTCGAATGAGACTACTAGCGCCGCGCTATAACAGTTAGCACTTTAAGGGCGGGCATTTCAAAAAAGGAAGTTATGCTGCCGCACCCTGTATATTCATTTACTATATAAAAAAAAAATTTCGGTAGACCAACAGCGTTTTGCCAGCATGCGAATAAGAGATCGCATAAAAAAATCGAACTTTGGTGAATACGAAACAAGTGCTTCGACGGCCACAGATAATCCCCTTGAAAGTGATCGTCTCAATGAGAAACTGCTTGTGGCTTCGGTTGTGAAATCGGAATTAAAATCAGATGGTAGAAATAGTGATTCAATTAATAATATCATATTGAACTCAAAACTTACTCTAACCGCATATTCATGTGAACCCGGTTCGGGCGACAGGGATCGCATACTAGAATCCCTCTCAAATGGCGAAATAGACGACACTATAGCACCTATGCGACCAATACGAGGGCCTAAACGACGAAATTTCGAATGTTCCGGATCCTATTGTGATATGTCATGGATATGTCTTCTTATATGTATACTAGCTTTGTGTTTGCTATACCTCTCATCTATGTACTGTACATAGCGGAAAATAAGTTTAAAGCTGATGAGCTTTTGGCGCACAACAATTCACTCCATCCACATACCAGTAATCATTAACACGAGCGCATGTGACTAAGGCAATCTAAAGAAGCCAAACCAATTCAATGGCTTATGTACAAATTGATTTATGCTGGTATTTACTTTGAAGAAATTGTATGAATTTCAATGGATCGTAGCTGATGTACATGATCTATTCTGTATGCATTAAGAGACTTTACAAGTCTTATCACATAAGATTTATAACGGGGCTTATAAAGCTTTTTATGATAAATTGAGATTCGAAATTTTGCATGTGCCTCAGACGGAAAACCGACCTTAGTTTAGGAGCACAATAAATTATTATATTAAATCAATTACAATTTAAAATTTCCTACCATAAAAGAATGTGTAATATCATGTTCTAAAAAGAAGGAAAAATTCCAGATATGACGTCCCATAATTAACATATTATGTCTAGTAGACAATATTTTCATTGGGATTCGTTGAAATTTTGATAGTAGTTAACAGCTCCTTATCCAAAACATTCCCAAACACAAAAAGTTGTAAAAGTGTACCCAAGATCTAAATAGGATGTGAGCTCTACTCCTAACCTTTCCTTAATTATGATATTATCACGATGAAATAAATGTTAATCACTTAACGGTTTCTATATAGAATAGTTTCTAGCCCTTCCAAACTAGCTTCCTTCAGAATTTTTCAAGCGTAAAATCAGTTAGAAAACCAAAAGTAATGTTCTTATAGCCATCTAAATTTGTCCAGATAACCTCTACTGGATAGCATTCATGGTTCAAATGATTTTTTAAAAAAAGCTTATTTCTATAGTAGCTTCCAACACTTAATAAAAATTAATGGAATTTTAATAAGCATAACGTTGAAGTTGAAAACGTTGAAATTATACGCAAGTTATACAACAGAAAAAAATGTAAGGTCATTATCTTAATACGATAATTATACCTTAGCTGTGTAGACATGAACGAAGTCTAATTTAAAATGGAATCAGAAAGTCTATTTCTTAATAAATTCAATGTACAGAGGAGTGAAAATGGTTCAAAACCCCCTAAATCGTATGAAATGCAATTTCGTCATTAATTGTATGCAAACGTATAATCAATATTATTTTTCTCGAATGCATGAGAACTATTTCAATGAAATTTCATATTATTAGTAATAATAGGGATTTATAAACAATAATGATAATATATTCATTGTCGATTAGAATATGAAAAATAACAAAATAAAAATCTGTTAATGGATAACAAACAGTAGGAAAGCAAAAACACCAAATGAGTACCAATAAATATTACATTTATATCTGTTCCTTGTAAGGAAAGCGAAAGAAAATTTAATAATAACATGAAGTGCTAAACTATAACCAGACTTTCCTTCCCAGCCTGCCCTTTTCTTTCAGCAGGAGTCAGAGCGAACGGTAAGTATGCCGTGACGAGGGTAGGGTTGTAGAAATCCGCGGTAATACGCGGTACCATCGTTTGTTTTGCATTTTTCTAAAGTAGGGTTTTCGGATTTAGATTAACGTAGAATATTTTTCGGTACCGCGTCGGTGAAATTCGGGAACGCGAAATTGAATCTAGTTTTTTTGTTGCTGGCCAGAAGAATGAAAGAAATACGGAATAACGTAGAGATAGGTTAGTTTAAATATGTTTGAATTTTTGATGCGTTTGAAACGGGCACTTGATGGTGGCTGAAATCACATAATTGAGCGTAATCCATTTTAAAGACCTGTGACCGAAATCCTCTCTGAACTAGCTGGCCGACAAGCAGCCACCGCGAAATGGATTACGGGTGCATGGACTGGTTGACCGGTTGGTACCATTCGTTGGCACGACTCAGACTTCACGTAGGGAGCCGATGAGAGGTCGGTTCCGGTTTCATTCGAGTAATTTGAAGCGGGAAATTATTACAGTATCCTCTGTACTAAGGACTCTGAGGCAAATGTTACTTCCGGTATAGTTTTTTTCACTGCCAATACGGTGGAGAGTCGGCGAATTTCCGATATTTAGTACAACGAGCACCATCCTGGCTGCCATATCCAGGATTTCCCCCCTTGATATGTTTAAGGCATGCGCCATTCGATTGCTTTAGCGTTGAAGTCTCCCTCAACGATCATGTTCACATGTGCGTACGAGACAGCGCTCTCCAAAGCATTCAGTTTGGTTTGCAAAGATGATATCGATTCGTCTGGCGTTAGGTACACACTAGAAAGGTGGTCCCTAAGTACCGAAAACACATAAAACTTCCTTTCCTTCCACAGCTCTCCACCTGAAAATTACTGTTTTGAACCCAGATGGTGGCAGTACCAATTTCATCAGGGTACCATGATGTCGAATTTTTTATCATGGTGATGCTCACTCAGCAGCAAAAAGTCGGCTTTCGTGTCCCTCGCAAACTGCTCAAGTAGATTTTGGGCACTTGGGCTGCGGTGTAGGTACAGCCAGCTACAGTGCCAGAAAAAGTATAATGCTATTTTAGAAATTAGCTTTATAAGGTATCTCAGGCAGTGGTCATCGGTGCATTCTGTATGAAATCCATGATTTTATCTCCCATCTTCGTACTCTCAATTTTCTACAATCGGGTAAGACATCAAAAGGATGAAGGTCACTCCGCTGCAGGTTAATCTGCAGGGGACACTAGAACTGCCAGCTCAAGACGTGGTGAACTAAACGATGAGCATAATATCGACTGCTTACAGTGCTTTTATGCCCCGTCAAAAACCCTGTCACGGCAAGCGAAGGGAATGTCACAAACTCTGGCATGAGGCTCAATGAGCACGAAGCCATGATGTGGCATACAATCGGGTAACAGCATACAAGTTGACAAGAAAACGCGTTTAAGAATTGATTAACAACAGCAAGGCTCGCTGCTTGTAAGATCTAGTGAAGAATGTGAACAAGGATTCATTGGACCTTCGCTACAAGCTAGTTATGAGGATATTTCGTGCTCTACGGACGCCTTCTATCCAGGAGGCTGAAGAGATGGACGAGACAGTACGGACACTCTTTTCCACTCATCTCGTTCATGTTGACGCTTACGGTAGAAGCAACAAGCCTGACTTCAAAGCAATTATGTAGAATCGAGTCTTAAGATCATTAAAATGAAATCTGACACAGGAAACAAGGTTGTTATAATTAAAAAACCGATTATAACGAACGTTTGATCAAATTGATATCTGAAGATAATTTTGCAGTTTGCCTTTGTCCTCTGAATAAAATGGCAAAAGATGCCAAATCTATTATCGACATCGTACATAATGTTTTCAGTGTGAATAAACACTACTTAAGAGTGTCAAACCCACAAGTGCTATTGATGTATGGGCTGCCAAAGATTTATAAAACTGGAGACAAAATAAGGCAAAAGGCTTCGTGCGCCTACTAAACTTTTTTTTTAATTTACCAAATGGATGGTCGATGAGATGAACTAATTTGACAATTTCATTTCACATTGCATCTCTTGTCTCCAGAGTCCTCGTTGATTTAGCCATTAAAGCAATAACAGATCATCTCCAAAAATGCACCATCTTCATCGAGCATACCGACGCATACATACGCTGCTTCGAAGTATGCGGAAATACAATTGCTTTAGATTCAGGGGAAAATATTACTCGAGCCACTTTAGATGTAGTATGGAGAACAGTTTTTCACCATTTATAGCCGAAGCTTTCATGTATGGAAAATGAAATAAAGAATTAAGGAATTTAACCAAGGGTTTGGTGGCGTTATGTCGACGATATTTTGCAGTCATGAAGGCATAGAGCTTAAATCAAACCTTGGAATGGGTCAAAAGCCGTTACGTTAACAAAACATTTACTATCGAATCAGAAAATGAAGAAAAAACATGGCCTTTCCTTGATTTAAATATTATGTAACGCAACAGAAGGGGTGAGCTCATCCAACGGCTAACTCATGAGTGGTGGGGCTAGCTAATGTAGCGAGTACCATACCAGGTCCAAGTTTATAACGCAGATTTATCTATTCATTATTTTCTAATTAAGTGAATATAAATCGAAGGAGAAGTATTGCAGTTTGTAACAAATCTAACACTGATTTCATTACAACTAGATCAACAAACACTAATTCTCTGGTCAGTAAACATTTTCCCGTTCCCTTGAACTCACTAAACTTTTCTTCTTCTTCTTAGCACTACAACCCCTTTCGGGCCTTCGCTTCCTGCAAACAGGGCCTCCAACTGTCTCGGTCCGTTAGCCGCGTCATCCAATTCCAAAATCCGAGCAGCGATGAACTGTCTTCGTCGACGGAGTCAGACCAGCGTTTCATCGGTTTCCCAACTGGCCGCCGGCCTTCAGTTCTCCCAACGAATACCTTCTTGGGTATTCACTGTTCATCCATACGATTGATGTGTCCAGCCCATTGCAGCTTCTGCAGTCTTACCATCCTTGAGACCTCCGGTTCGTCAAAAATTTCATACAGCTCATGGTTGTATCGAATTCGCCATTGGTCCCCGTCTGGCTTCACTCCGATTATTCACCTCAGAGCCCGTCGCTCAAAAGCGTTCAATATATTTGCGGATGCTTGGGTTAGGGATCATGTTTCACATGCATAGCATAACACAGGTCTTACCACAGATTTGTATAGCTAAACCTTTACCATTCAATAAATAGATCACTATTTCTTTTCCTTTTCGAAAGATTTTTATTTTTTTTTCTTTAAATAAGTAGAAAGAATGAAGGAAACTTGTGAATAATCATGTGAAAAATAACGAACTTAGGTTTTGAATGAATACAAAGAATGAACTAAATTTGTGATTAGTGATGTGAAAAATAACGAACTAAAATTACAATTAATGATATGTAAACATAAAACAAACCAAAAGGGTACTTTCACAGTCTTCCTCCGACGAGCACCCGTAGATGGGAAAGGCGAGGCCTGCAACTAAAGAAATTTTGTTTTTTCCTCTTATTTTTTTCGTTTTAAGATAAATGTACGAATTGAAACTTAATAAGCAACACTGTTCACAAACTTATCATTAGGGTGAAAATTACTGGTATGCTTGAAGTTAGTTTCCGTGGTTTAATACCTTTTAGCAATCCATTTTCTGTTTCTGGCAACCAAGCAAAATACTTCTGCACATCCACAAAAGCGTAAGTTGCGTGCACGGTGTGACTAAAATTACTCTGAACACCCACGCGTGACGTGTGTATACAAAATGCCACCGCTAACGTATTTTACTTGGCGGCTGTACGTGCTACTTGCCCAACCAAACCCATTTGATCGGTAAACAAAAGCATGAATGTCAGCGCACACGCAATACTACTACAGTGTGCGAATCAGTCGTGAGGAATTTTTTCTGGGCATTTCTTCTTTCATCGTGAACACTAGTTAATTTCACTGGCCAAGGATAAAACGATTGCACCATAATATGCAGCGAATCCACGCATTTAGAAACTTCACAAAATAAAAAATAGCTCATATAAAAGAAATTAAACAGTTACTGAGCTACGCGTATTTAATTTCAATTGCCGATTTTCCACTGTTTGTCACTAAACACAAATCCAAAGGTGATAGTTGCATGGAATACAGGGACAGCAATCAGACGAATAAAATTTTTAGCACGACCAATTTTCTTCTTTGGTTTGGGGAAATCGCCAATATCACTGCAATGCGCCGCTCATTTCGTGACCATGATTTTTCCACTTTTTAAAAGACAGTCAGACTCCAATCTTGTCGAACTACTGCACGCTTCCTGCTATAATGTATCAGGGAAATCAGTACACGGCGAATAAATTGCGCTAGACCTACGTCCGACGTCGTAATGCTGAATATGAATCAGCCCTGAACTCCCGACGGGGTTTGATCAGTTTCACTGATTTTGTACAAATCCTTTTGGGTTTGCGGTGCGGTGACAATTAAACTGAGATTGTATTACTTGGTTGTATTGATTGGCAGCACTTCGTCAATGATTACAATTTTTTGGACAATTGTAGCGCATATTTGCCGCGGATTATGGTTATTAGCAATGGGAACACAAATAAATTTTAGTTGTTTCACAAAATTCAAACGAAATTTTTCATTTTGATCACCGACGACGGCATGTGATTGCACAAACCTCTCGTGTTGGTCCACCGCTAACCCATCCGTCCCGCGCGAAATTGAAAATGCGAGTCAGTTTCTTTCAAATTTCAATCACGTTCACCAATTATTTTTTATCGTGCGTCGCTTTCAGAAAAGAAGA
This sequence comes from Odontomyia ornata, assembly GCA_963969285.1. Classification (NCBI taxonomy): domain Eukaryota; kingdom Metazoa; phylum Arthropoda; class Insecta; order Diptera; family Stratiomyidae; genus Odontomyia; species Odontomyia ornata. The sequence goes on along the minus strand of OZ017738.1, from coordinate 271,765,509 downwards.
TCACATGATTTCTCAGGACAAGCACAGTCACACAATTCCCCGCCCCGTTGTTTGCCTTGTGGGACAATGCAATTCATGTTGATAAATTGCCTTACAAAGGGGTTGCCGTGATCGAATTTTAATTCTAAATTTAAATATTTTTATTTTTTAATTTACAATTGAAATTGGATCATGTATAATGGTGTTTTTGGAACAGTTCGCCTGGGATACTGCTTAATTACTAGATTTACGCAGAATGACGGGAAAATAAAAAACCTTCGATGATTAAAAAGCAAACAACAACAGACAGATACATCAGCAAAGACTCGTACTGTGCACATCAGAACAAAATTGCAGCGTTTAGATCGATGATATATTGTATGTGTCGTTTGCCATTATCAGTTGTCGATTAGAAGAGCGAGCATATCGTACACTTGACAAAAACGAGTGGATACGATAAAACACTTATGGACAATTGACCAGAGCGGATCTGTAAAATAATAACTACATTTGGCTGTAGAGAGAGGTACACTGATTTGTGCAGAAATAGTTGTGGAATAACTGGCATAACAAAAATCTCTCTCAAAAAAGTCGGAAACATTAATATATAAATCGAAATCTTTTAAAAATTATCAAAACCCAATTTCTCCTGCTTTTTTCAGTTATAAATTCAAAGTGACTCATTTAAAAGCAAAGTTGTGCGGAAATAAAAGCTCTGTAATTAAATTTTCTTCAAGATACGATTAGTTGAAATTTTTAAATAATTTTAATCTTGCCGCAAGCCACAAAAAAATAAGTTCGTTAGACCAATCTCGCTCATGTTCGAAGGGTTTTATACCCAAATTCTCCTAAATGCAGTCACCAGCAACGAATAAAGTCAAGAAACATGTCAAAGAGAAGTGCATGCTTAAAAGAAAATCCATTGTTTCTCTAATTTCAATGGTTGCCATTTTGTTGCAAGATATGAAAAATCACTCAAATCAATCAATCCAAAAATATTTATGCCATTGATCTTATTTGAAAATTTTAAGCAGATCAAATCAAAACTGCAGTGTCTGATTCGATGGAAAGTCTATAAAATACAAAAAATCGTGTGTTACTGCAATTAGAGGAATTTCAACTGGCTATAACTTCCGTGACAGCGATTCCATTTTTATCAAACTTACAGAGTGCTAGACTTTTTTATGAGACTTCTTAAATGTCGAGTTTCGTAAAGTTTAAGGGTATCCATACGAGTTTATTGGGGAAAATGTGAAATTCATGATCATACTATTATTAACAAAGTTGAGAGAATTTGGACTTCGAAGATATTTGTTGTTGTTGTTGTGCTAATAAAAACCTGCTTCCATAATCTTTTTCAGATCCTGGGAGGGAGGGACAAAAATTTTCCGTGTATTTCCCCTCCCTGAACCCCCTCGAAGCAAAACATGTCAGTTTAAGACCAGTTTTGAAAAACTCTCATCAATTACTATTATTTGATATTGGCTACCTTTGATAAACTTTTTTTTGGTGGCCTCTCCCCTATATGGGACAACCCCTTAAATACCTTATGAAATTTTTTATTGTTTACACTTACATACAAAATTTGAGGTTTCTAGCTTAAGTAGTTTGCGAGTCAAATTGCTGTGACACACAGACGGACAAACAGGTCGCGATTTTAGTCGGGTTCTGTAAAATTATTTTACAAAAACCTAAAAAGGAAAAAACGGCCTTATTTATTTAATTTTTTTAACACTTGAAATGCACTAGTTAAATAGCACACCAATTTTCGTCAAAATCAATTCAGCAGATTTTGCATAATAATATTGCAATCTAAATTTACTTTGAAAAAAGTCAAAATGTTTCAAATCTTGCTAGTCTGAAATTAAAGCATTTAGAAGTTTGAATTTTTTTTTACATATAAAGTTACATATATGATTATAATTTTTTGTGCATTAGTCGGTATAAGATTAATGCTACATTTCAAAAAGATTATTTGCCATGCAACTTGCAAAGTGTTTTATTAGTATTATTAGTTTATTCATTTATACGAGGTGTGTTCAAAAAGTAAGGCAACTTTGTATTTATAGGAAAAAATATTCATTTGTTCGTAAATATTTATGTTATCCCCTTCAAAGTAATCAATACACTTGTGCCAACGTTTTGTCAATCCTCGAAGCACTTCTTATTAGCACTTTTCAGTATAGCCTAGAGTTTTTCCAGCGAGGCAGTCTTTATTTCCTCAATCGTTGCAAATCTCCGTCCTTTCATAGGTTTCTACAGTTTTGGGAAGAAGAAAAGGTCACATGGGGCCAAATTTGGTAAATATGCTTATGCCTCTCGCAAACAAACTGAACATATTATACAGCTGAAACTGTAAATATATGTTCGTGACGAGTGTACCAACAAAACAAAATCGACAATCGAATGTACCTTGCTCGCGAAATTCGAAAAGTCATCTTACTTTTTGTACACACCTCGTACAGTAGTCACAATGTGTACTTTATATTGTTCATCCATTCATTAATAGTAAAACACTATAAAAATAGTAAGATATAGTATAATTTTCTTAAAAGTCGTATTTATAGACTATATAAAATTTAAGGTAATTTAGAATTTTCCTTTTCATATAAGAAAAAAGGTTTAAAAAATACATCCTTTTATCAACCGACTTCCAAAGGAAAGAAGGTTATCAGTTCCCGTATATTTTATTTTTGTTTTTTTTTTTCATGCATAACTCTTGAACGGAAGTAGATAGAAGAGTTTTTTTTGGCAAATGATACATCTTGCTTTCTGTTAGGCTCCATTCAAAGGACATGAAAATTAAATAACGCTAAGGTCTTTGACCGTTAAAATAAAAAAAAATTCTGACTTTCACCCCGATTTTATTTATAAGGATTTTGATTGTAGATGTTTCAAATGAAAGACAATATAATTCACTAAAATATATCGGTGCAGAATAGAATATACTGATGTTGAAAAATTAAAATTTAATGATCTTCAAGGATTTGATGCAGATATCAATTAATTTGTTGACGGATGATAAAAGTTATCAGAATCCTGAATTTTCTGCATAAACGATAAATTTTAGTGCATCGTTTCTACTGGAAATAACCAATAAATTAATTCTAAATGCAGCATTAATACAATTCAACATGGATTCGAACAATTACATTGAAGAAAAGTTTATCATTCTTTTCTTTTCTGCATTCATTCTTCACTTAATGAAGAACTTATTAAAAGATCCTCCTAACATTCTTAGACATAAACGTTACACATAGCATTTGCAAAATTCCCCGAAGATATACTATGAATTGTGTGATTGCAAATTACAGAGTTTATCACCATTTGAAAATTAATTCGTTACTTTCTAGTTAATATTATACATTATATTCCCAGAAATCTAAAATAAGCGATTTTCATACAAAAGACTGACGAGGATTGTGTCCCAAAGAGACGATACTAGTCCTTCTACAAGAGATCATATCTTTAAAGATGAAAATGAAAATGCACTGTCAAATTTTCATTTAACTGTAGGACATCATTTTCATGAAGCTTTCATGAAAGTTATGTGATAGAGTGTAATGATTTTATGTGTCTAAGTCCGGACGAGGCAACGACCTCTCATCGGTTCTAGACGTTAAGTCTGAGTAGTGCCAACGGATGGTACCAACCGGTCAACCAATCCGTGCACCGTAATCCATTCACGCGGTGGCTGCTTGTCGGCCAGCTAGATCGGAGAGGATTTCGGTCGCGGGGATTGGTTGACCGGTTGGTATCATCCGTTGGCACTACTTAGACTTAACGTCTAGAACCGATGAGAGGTCGGTTCCTCGTCCGGACTTAGACACATACAATCATTACAAATGGTGCCTAACGTGGGGCCAAAAACATCCTAAGGGGATAAAAAATTCGCGTCTTCTGACGAGTTGGTCCTTTATGGAGGATGTAAGGTACTTTGGTACTCGAGCCTCACAAACAGGAGCAGTGGAGTTGTGTGATACACACTTGCAGTCGCTTCACGTGAGTTGTAGCTTCCGCCCTCCTTTGTTTGATTTTTTTTTCGCGACAGAATCCTTCCGATGTGTTGTCCCAGGTTAACCCCTGTAAGGACCTTCTATTTTCTTGATGGAACTGTCAGCCAGATGGGGTTTCTCCTGTTGGCCTGGACTCTCAAGAAAATAGAAGGCTATCTTGCCTTTATGTCGCGGAAGGATTCTACTTATTTCGTATGCGTGATAGACGAGTGGTACCGGTTCAACGTTGGGTGGCGTATGCCGGAGTTGCGAAGCCCGGAATGCTTCCACACGTCGGAAATTTTGACCGCGTACAAAACCGTTACGGTAGCTCTACCACTTGTCTCGTCGAGTCAGTTAACGTAGTTTAGAGACAGTTTTGTAATGTATGTGGGTTTAGGGATAAATTTTTGTAAATCGGCCGAAAGCACCCTTTCTCCGGCAGATTACCACGCGCTCTCATTTTCCTTTGGAGGAGTCGACTACTGGAAAGGGAAGTGTGTATCAAATATTTTTTTTTATTTTTTGCTCATTTCAAATAGCTCGCCACTATCGGCCACTCCATTTTCTAGATTTTATCTAAACATATATATTAGGATAAGCTTAGCTTACATCTTTTTTCTCATTTCTTTTTAGGCATATCCAGCATCAACCACACAGAGCAAAAACAAAAATGGCAACGAAGCGGACCCCAGATAAGCGTTGGACCAGATCCAAAACGGTCCAACCAGCTAACTGCGGGATCTGCTTTGAAGACGTAGTGGAGGGTTTACACAGCGAGCGATTGGAGTGCGGACACCTTTCCCATCGTGCCTGTGTTCAACAGCTCCTCCTCAGGTCCGAGCTTTGCCCACTTTGCCGACGACCCATAGAGCGGACCGCCGTAGACTTCCCCCTCGGAACGCCCGTCCCAACGCGTGGAGCAGTGGCAAAAGGGGTCCCAGATGCCGAACTACCCCAATCACTGATGGACTTGCAAGGAGCCGTAGGCGGGGAAGTTCCCGCTGCAGTTGTCGCGGCCGAAGTTACACCCGCGCCATCCACCCACTCCATTGACACCCTCGTGGCGTTAATGCGAGACATGTCTGAGAGGATTGGCAACTTGGAGGAAAGGCTCCAGAACTTCCCGACGAGCCAACCACCCAGCCGCGTGAGAACTCCGCTTGGCTGGGAGCCCAATCCCAGTGTGGCTATGCCCCATTCTCGACCATCTGATCAATTGACCCTACCTCCAAGGAACTCGGGAATGGACCCCAGAGCTCCCGAGTATCGACCACGACACAGCACCGCACCTCCGCTGGTACCTCCAGTTCCCGAGGCAGTCCCTTACAACAGGTCAATCGAAGATGCGATTCCCCCCGGGAACGCATTGACACCTTTCCGAGACCCGACGCCTCGTATCATGGAAAGTTGGCGCCTGAACTTCACGGGTTTCAACGCGATGATATCAGCGGACCGGTTCCTTTTCAGGATTCAGGCGTTAGTATCCAGCACCCTGGGAGGTGATTTCTCGGCCTTCCTCCGGCATGCACACCTTTTGTTCAGCGGAGATGCTGCCGACTGGTACTGGAGTTTTAAGGAGTCGACGCCACGTCCCACTTGGGATTCTTTCAGTGCAGCCTTCCGCAATCGATTTGATGACGGCTTCACTGATAGAAAACTAAGGGAACAAATAAAGGAACGGAAACAAGGCGCAAACGAACCGTTCGACCAGTACTACACAAGCATAGTGAGATTGAGCACTCGCTTACGAACAACCATGCCCGAGGACGAACTGGTAGCAATTATCAGAGAGAATATGCGTTGGGAGCTTCAGAACAGCCTTCTGCATTTTCCCATCAACACCATACAGGGATTGCGCCTCCATGCCCGTAGGCAAGAACAACTGGATGAGCGGCGAGGTACCTTCCGTCCACAACCTCGCATAACGGAACCAAATCCACGAAATCATCACACCGCGGAGTTGATGGCAGCGGACCACTTACTTGCTGACCCAGTACCAGTACCGAGGAGTGGAGCACCACAGGAGCTTGAGGACCCAGCAATGACCGATCGACCATCCCTTGAAGCAATTACAAGCCCGACAGTCTGTTGGAACTGCCGACAAACGGGGCATCGGTTCTGTGCATGTCCAGCGGGACCGACGCTCTTCTGTTAACGATGCGGGAAGGCAGACACGTACGCACCTGATTGCGCAAATTGCAAACTGCGAAAAAACTTGCCAGCGAGTGCCGCGACCACCCGTTGGCACTCCTAAAACCCGGACGAACCAATGCTGACCCCATCACTAGCTATGACCAAGCCCCAGACATGACTCCAATTCTGCTGACTCGCACCGCCAAACACAGTTCTCCCGAAGTTCCACAACCAACGCCATCCTTTGTCGAGGCGGACGCGCAGGGAAGTGATAGCAAGGCGAAGGTTCCTTGGCATGTCAAACCCTTCCACGTCAGACTGCAGAATTATTTGGCTACTCGACAGCGCATCTTCCATGAGGAGTTGGCTACAACTGTCCCACCGCGAAGAAAGTGAGCCACGCGTCGGATGCGGAGCTTCTGGAGAAGAGTCAGGCAGTCGAGGAAGGTGCTGAAGAACATACACTTAGACGAATTATTGAGGGATGACCTTCGACCATATGCGTCAGTACACCTCCTGCAAAAACGAGTGTCAGGTTTAGTCGATACGGGAGCCAATGTGAATTGCATATCAGCCGATTTTGCAGGAGAGGTACTGGCAATGCACGCGGACCAAATCCACCATTTTACCACCTGGCTAAGCACGGTGGACGGAACTGGTCACTCTGTAGTGGGAAAAATTACGACGAATGTCACCTTTAAAGGAGTAACTAAACCTCTGGAATTTTACATCATACCTCAATTAACCCAGAATCTTTACCTAGGGGTGGATTTCGTTCGAAAATTTAACTTGGCCCCGGCACTGTTTTCCGGCACGACCCTGGAGTCCGTCACCACTGTTCCTGACCAAACTCAAACCACTCACTTATTACGACATACACTGGATGTGAATCAACAACTGCGACTTGACTCGGCTATATCGGCTTTTCCATCGCATGAGAAGCAAGGTCTCGGGCGGACGGCACTGGTGTTACACACTATAGATGTGGGGGATGCTAAACCCATAAAACAGAAACATTTTGCCATGTCTCCGACGAAGGAAAAGTTGTTATATGCCGAAGTTGATCAAATGCTAGCATTAGGCGTGATCGAAGAATCGCAGAGCGCGTGGGCTTCCCCGGTCATCTTAGTTGTCAAGCCGAACAAGGTCCGGCTTTGCTTAGATGCCAGACGCTTTTGAAGGCATTTTGAGTCGGTTGCCTAAAGCCCATTTCATCACGAGCTTAGACCTCAAGGACGCCTTCTGGCAAATTCCTTTAAACCTTAGCTCAAAGGAAAAAACAGCCTTCACAGTCCCAGGTCAGCTCCTGTATCAATTCCAGACCATGCCATTCAGATTGTGCAATGCCCCTCAAACAATGACGTGCCTTATGGATAAGGTGATACCACCTCATTTACGGCACCAAGTTTTCGTTTACTTGGACGATCTGCTGCTTATAACCGAGACCTTTAACGAACACATCGACCTGCTTCAGGAGGTGGCTCTACACATCCGGAGGGCAGGGTTAACCATCAACATATAGAAGAGTCAGTTCGTGATGACGGAGGTGAAGAATTTGGGTCACATCATTGGGCATGGCAATATCAAGACCGACCCCGACAAGACTCAAGCGATTGACGTTTTCCCATTACCCAAGACCACCAAGCAATTACGCCGATTCCTAGGCTTATGCGGTTGGTACCAGCGTTTTGTGCGTGACTATGCCACCGTTACCACTCCTTTGACCGACATGCTGCGTAAGGGACGTAAGTTCGTCAGGGAAGAGCCCAGCTTGCGAGCCTTTGAAGAGCTAAAGAAGAGTCTGACTACAGCCCCCGTACTGCACAGCCCAGACTTTGACAAACCGTTTTCAATCCATTGTGACGCGAGTCAACATGGGGTGGAAGTAGTCTTAGTCCAGGTTGCACAAGACGGCGAGGAGAGACCTATAGCCTGCTTCAAGTTAGCATGTTATATCCAGCTGATGAGTACGATTCAGGACCAGTTGCCACAGCTGCCAGAACTACGGGTGACGGAGGGATTTATATACAAGCGGACGAGACACGCCTCCGGAGACCCCATTCAAGAAGAGGAACAGTGGAAGTTATGGGTGCCCGAAGAACTGACATGCGAATTGATTAAGCGGGCTCATGACCACCCATTGAGTGCACAAGGCGGTTATGGTCATACGCTTTGGCGACTGAAGACTTACTTCTTCTGGCCTAAGATGGCGCAGCAAGTGAAAAAGTACGTAGCCGCTTGTGAGCTGTGCAAATGCACTAAAGCGCCCAATTCTGTTCTTCGGCCACCGATGGGAAAATTCGAACTACCGGAGCGGGTGTTCCAGCGCCTGTATATAGATCTCTTCCCTCGCTCGACTTCGGGATACACGGGAGCTGTCGTGGTCCTGGACCACTTGTCCAAATTTCCGATTGTGGAACCTCTTTGAAACCTGCACACCGGCCCCATAGTCAGTTTTCATCACCTGTGCCCTGCGTCCGTCTTTTCACTCCACCACAGGCATCTCCCCATACTTTGCCGTGTTCGGCCAGCATATGATTTGCCACGGAAACTCGTACCGGCTATTGCGGCAGTTGAAACGTTTGGAAGACCCAATAGTGGTGCTAGAGCCGCACGAGAAACTCTGAATTCTACGAGAACAAATCCGGGAGAGGATTGAAGACAGTAAACGGGTGGGGGAGGAGCGGTACAATCTGTGATCCCATCCTTCTGGCTTCAAGGCAGGCGACAAAATCTACCGACGGAATTTTAGATAAAGTGAAGCAGGTCGGCACTACACTGCCAAGCTAGACAAGAAGTTCGTGAAGTGTCGAGTCTTACAAGTTTTAAGTCCCACGCGAGTTTACCATGCCAAAGACCTACGACGCTGAGAGAAAAAAGAAAAAAAAACATCATAGGGCCAAGCAGCGTTTCCTTCAGTCTCCCCATGCCTGGTAGGCATCGTGGACACTGCCCTGGAATGAATCATGCGACGCCGCTGGCGACCACTACTAACACACCTTGCTGCTAGGTGGCTTGTCATTTCACGTTGGTTGCGACGAGCGCACATCCCACGTCAATTTTGTCGAGGGATGTCAAGAGGATTTGACAGCCACATGGGAGTGGAGTGTGCACGTAGTGGCCACCACCCATGAAGAAGTCCCCGAGTGTGCCGACAGTTCCACAAAGGTCAAATAGTAACGCTTCGATTCGATCACCAACTGTTGCGACAACAAAACCAGTAACTAGTCGGATTGCAGGAATTTGGAAAAAGGCAAGAAGAATCCGTGTACGAACCAACCAAAAAGGTAGGTAGCACTTTAAATACGATTCCATTAGTGAGTTTTCGTTCACCGCTGTAATGGTCTGTTTTTTGGATTCCTCCTGCTATTTAGAAACAGACTATATGTGCAACGAATGATTCCGTTTATTATGCCGCTACTCCACCGGCTCCGATAAGCAACATACCTAATGATCAGTTTGCAGTAGTTTACCCACCAGCAGGTTTGCCAACAATATACCCACCTTCAATGCCGTATCAGCCGTTTTAGCAGTACTACAGTTTGCCAATGAATGTTCCCACCATTTGGCCTCAGAACTATCAAGGTAATTAGGTTTGCTTGGATTATGTTGCGTGTGATGTTGTACACACACGATATGATTGTGCCGATTGTGGTTTCAATTTAATTTCGACCGGTTTCGATGAAACGTTTGTTAAAATTAGCTGAACAGTCCCTACTTCATGAAATAAGCGCTTGAATTCAATTTCGCTGAAGGTACTACTACGATAAAAACAAAACTAACAAACGAAAATATGTAATTATGATCGAAAGCAAAACAAAACGACTTTGTTGTGGATATAATGAGGCTACACCAAAGATTGTTTGATTTTAAGAACACAGCGCATTTATTTGAGATGCCTCCTTTTTTTATATACATTATAAATGTAAATGTTTACTGTATTGGTTTGACGGAAATCCATGGACGTTGATTATTAAGAGAAAAAATTAGATTAGGGAAAACATTTATTGAAGATGGTCAGAAGCGGTCTGTTGATAAAAATTAATTGGTACTCTAAGGGTTGATTTTTAATAGCTGGTTAGAAATAAAATGTTATTCGTAACTATTTGGAGAGAAACATAAAATGTTGGTTAACATGTCAGCGCTAGCATGGATTGGAGATTATAGACAAGGAACAATTTGGCTAGGATGCAGTATTGGAATAAATTTTTCAGAATATTTAGGAAAAAACTGTGAATTATACAGTAGTGTAAATAATGTGTCGAAAACATTTCATCCGAAAGACAATGACAAACATGTAATGGCTTGAAGAATTGTTTATTTTTCTGTTACCTGGCTTTGAATTTGAAATTAATTACGAAATACATTTTATTGTTTTTGCCCTTTTGTTATATTTGTCATTATTTTCTTGTTCCTTACTAACTTGCCTGGGAACCACCGGACCATTTCTTCACATGTATTAACTGGAAAGTATACCTTTAAAATTAATAATGTATTTTTATAGTTTCTTAATTGGAAGGTAGACTGTGCGTTACTCATTGGCTTTCCGATGGTGACATTACTAGAAAAAAAAAGATGATTTAAATATTTAATAAGTGGCTCCAAATACGCAAAATTCTTAACAAAATGAATATTGTATTAGTATTGCAAAACATTTTTTTATTGCATAACAGACCCTTTCGGGCCTTCACTTAGAGATAGAGTATCTCATTAGAAAACTTAACCAAATAAATTTTTAACGATTTTGATTAAAATTATAATACTTGATATAACCTATTGTTCCTATTGTATAAGAAAATTAAATCTATTTTCGTAGATATAAACTCGGTTCAAGAGTAAGTTCGTTGCTTTAGAAAAATTGTAACGATTTTTTTTTGCCTTTCTTGGCCGATAGTAAGACAAATTGATCTGAAAGAATTATTGTTCCAGCGTTTTTTTTTTCTAAGAAAAGAACTTATACATATATGGGACATTTTGTCATTGCATTGTATTTGTTTAAGTGAAATTTTAATAGAAATAATCATATTGAAAGTTACCGTGGTTTAATTATTTAACATTGGCTTAAATAATCAAGTACAATTGAAATCGAGTTTAATTGTTAGCATTAATTTTTGTTAGATTTTTTAAACAATTAAAACAGATACAGAACACATACATAGTAACATGCGCTGAGGATGAAAAAAAACTTCTAGACACTATAAAGTAAAATACAACACATATTTACCTATTTATTTGCTAGTGAATACGAAGAGTATTTAATAGTGATAAATTGACTTAAATTATGTAGAGAAATCGCACCCTGTTGAAATCTTACAAAATAAGTTAAATTATGCAACCAGAACAAAAAAAATACAAAAATAAGATGAATTGCTAACTAACCACACGACTTTCCTTTCCAGTGGTTCTTCCTTTCAGCGGGAAATAGAGTGCAGGGTAAGTATGCCGTCGCGAGGGTAGGGTTTGAGAAAATCCGCTGAGGTCGGTTTTGAGTTGCGCGCGGTACGCGGTACCTTTGTTGTTTTGCCTTTTTATTAGCGTAGCTTTCGTCGGGTTGAGTTAGCGTAGCATATTTTTCGGTACCGCGTCGGAAATTTGGGAACGCGAAGTAAAAATTAAATTTTTGTCCTTGACTGATTAAATGAAGAAATACGGAGTAACGTAAAGTAGGTTTCTTCTCCGTATGATTTTGTTTGGTGACACGTTTGAAAACGGGCATGTATTGGTGGCTGAAGATTGTAAATGAGCGTAATCCGTTTGGAGACCCGCGACCGAAATCCTCTCCGATCTAGCTGGCCGGCGAGCAGCCACCGCGTGAATGGATTACAGTGCACGGATTGGTTGACCGGTTGGTACCATCCGTTGGCACTACTCAGACTCAGACCTTGTTCGGACGTAGAAATCAAAATCATTACAAGAGTTTATTGAAAGCGAAGGCAATAGCTTTCGAATAAACGTAAACGAGTGATTCGGTTAGGAAGGATATTTAAGTAAATTTCTTAAGATTGATTGTAGAGTTCACCTTATGCTTACATGTATTGTAAATATACAGTCTGTTAATAAGGAGCGTGTCCAGCATAATTTTGAAATAGTTTATTTAATAACAGTTTTTGACTTATACGTACATTAAATACATTCTGAGGTAACACGCTTTCACTTTAATAGTGAGTCCGATCACCACCACCATCAATTATTGCTTGGCGTCTCCGAGGCATACTTTCCACTAAATTTTCGGCGTATTCGAGTGGAAGCGCCTTCCAAATGAGTCGAATTTGTCAGGAGAGCTGCTTCAAAGTGTAATCACGTTTTCCACAGAGCTTCTGCTTGATGTAGGCCCGGACGTTTTTGACAAGATTTGTATCAGGCAATTGCGAAGGCAGATCAAGTGTCACAATGCATTTTTTCCGTTTCAATTCAGTACACAGCCGGCCCCAGTGTTTAGGATCATTATCGGTACTCCACTATTTTACATTGTTTGCGCACAGATGTTCCCGAATGGGAACGTGTGATAACTCAAGACCTATTTGCTTCAGTTTCAATTGTTCTTGGCGTAAGGAAAAACCAAAATTGCGCAAAAACGAAGCCACTATTCGCTTTTCGTCCCTTTTCGTTATTTTTCCTGCCGAACCACGATTTGGGAGGTCATCGACGGTTTTTGACTCTTTAAATCGTTGAACCGACTTTTTGATAAGCGATACAGACTTTTTAATATATTTGGTCTCCACTACATAGTTCATTTTTGGTCTTTTAGGGTGTGTAAAAAGGAACACGGCCTCAAGTGCTTTGCGTAAATCGCACTCATCGCGATTTTAGTGTTTTCCTGATGGAAGATTGACTTCTACTGAAATATATATATATATATATATATATATATATATATATATATATATATATATATATATATATATATACACAGTCTGTTAAGTAAGAGCGTGTCCAGCATAGCTTGCGATTGGTAAGTGATATTGACTTCAAATTTTTTGTTGATCGGTAGAGAGACTCTGTCGTTCGCGCTTTGAAAAAAAAATTATGTACATATATATATATATATATATATATATATATATATATATATATATATATATGTATGTATATATATATATATATATATATATATATATATATATATATATATATATATATATATGTATATATATATATATATATATATATATATATATATATATATATATATATATATATATATTGTCCCGTGCTATGGCTCGCGGCCGATAGGTTTAATGTTTCGGGAAAGTGAAAACGCACTGTCTTTTAAATTAAGTTAAAAGAGTTTATTTACTAAAAATGCAATGAATGAATGAATCAATTTGAGTATTTTAGGATCTTTTATTTCGCTTGTCTATCAATTTTTATTTCAACTGTCCGTATAACGAAAATCATTCCACTCTATCAATCAATATCGCCTTTACTTCGCGCTTCACTCTATCGCAGTTTTACTATCGCGGTTGTAATAATCCCTCCATTCATTCAGCTCGGCTTTATATAGGGTCTCTAGCTATTCAATCCGTTTCTCGTACATTGGCGAATGTTCTGACGAGAGCTACCTGGAATATTCGAGCAATCCTGAATGGCCGCAGTGACGTCACTTTCAGGTATTGATCATGATGTTGTTAATAGTTGCGAAGACAATAGCGACAGTAGCTCACAGAATTATTTGCACATGTAACACTGCCCCCACCTCAGTTCTTTTCGCCCCGAAAAGATGTGTCGCCAGTTGTGGTCAAATCTGCCTGGATGTAATATGGGGCAAGACGGTTCAGGTGCACGATTTTCATTTTGGTCCTCGGCTTATGGTGTTCCTGTATGCGATATATGACGTCGTTGATTCGCTTTATAGCCCGGTATGACCTACCCTTCCGCCGTTGTGGGTTGTATAGCCACACCAAGTCATCTTGCTGGAAGACAGTAGAATTTGCCTTTAAATCATACAGGGTCTTCATGCGGTCAGTGGCCAACTTGAGGTGTTTTCGTACTGTCCGATGTATCTTGTCCAATCGTTGGGGGTGTTCCGAATTTTACAGGGATTGTATAATAAGTAACTGGACTGAGCCTGCCCCGCGCCGTCAAAGCGTCTTTTAACCGGTATCTGGTGCTGTAGTGGTGGTGGGGGTCTAGGTTAAGGGAACTGGGCTGCAGCAGTTGCCTTCAAGCGCTTGGAGAGATAGCATAGAGCGAGAGTGGGGTGCGTATTCAGTTACGTCGTCGGAGTGAAAATGGAGCGTACGATCGAGCAACCGAACCCGAATTTTTTAACCACGTTATTACAGGAGACGAGACGTGGGTTTTCGTATACGATCCTGAGACAAAGCGGCAGAGTTCGGAGTGGCACACACCCGCGTCACCACGACCGAAAAAAGCGCGCATGAGCAAATCGAAGGTGGAGTCGATGCTCATTGCTTTCTTTGATGTGAAAGGCATTGTTCACAAAGAGTTTGTGCCACCCGGCCAAACTGTAACCGGCCAGTACTACGGAAAGGTGCTTCGTCGACTTACCGTCCGGGTTCGCCGAGTCCGTCCGGAGATTGCCAATTCGTGGATCCTCCATCACGACAATGCTCCGTCGCACGCCTGCCTGCTCGTCACCGAGAAGTTAGCCAAACAGTCGAGGGCAACGTTGCCACAGCCTCCTTACAGCCCGGATATAGCACCAGTGGACTTTTCTCTGTTCCCCAAGATCAAGAGAGACCTTAAGGGGACGCGGCTCGGGACTCTGGAAAACGTTCAACGTTCCGACTTCCAGGGAGCGTTTGGGGATTGAAAAATCCAGTATCAGCATGTTATCGACTCCAATGGGGACTACTTCGAAGATTTCTAAAGAAAAATTGTACATATTTTGCCAATAAAAAATTTCCTGAGGTCAGTCCGGTTACTTATTATTCTGACCCTGTACATCAGCTGGAAGAGGAATAGTCTTTCCAAAAAGACTTTGGCACAGGCTTCACCCGTCGATGCATGTTCGGTAGCTCTATACACTATGAAGAATAATGGGATGTGCCGGTCCCAGTCCCTTTGGTTCTCATCAACCATCTTAGCCAAGTGTTTACTGAAAGTGGCGTTGAAACGTTCGACCATTCCATCGGATTGGGGATGTAGCGGTGTTGTCCTCGTTGTCCGTATTCCTAATAGTTCGCAAATTTCGCTTAAAACTAATGACACAAAGTTTCGGCCTTGATCCGAATGTCGTTCACAAGGTACGCCGTACATCTGTCTCAGTTTAACACTAGCTGTTCGGCTACAGTAGTTGCTTCCTGGTTGGAAAAGGGGTCGACCTCGGACCACTTGCTGAAATAACGGACCCACAACCAGCGGGTATCGATGTCCCCATTCGGATTCAGAAAAGGGTCCTGCGATGTCAACAGCAATCCTTTCAAACGGTACCCCCACGTTATAGGTTTGCATTTGTCCTCTCAGTCGTTGGTTTGGACCTTTCACAGAGGCGCAAATTGTGCATCGACGGCACCAGTCCTCTACGTCTTTCCGAGTGTGGAGGCAGTAGAACCTTTTCCGCATGTTTATATAGTAAAAACGATGTTTCTACTCCTCCAAAACTACAACTTTATTCAAAATATGGATATGGCCATTTCGAGAGTAACTTGCTCTCTTCTTCAGTCCATTGATACTAAAATCATTGGCTATACAATTTGATCTTAAATACGCTCCTAGTATAAAAAATCATTGGTAAGACAATTTGATCTTAAATACTTTGAGAGTATTTAAGATCAAATTGTATTGCCAATGACTTTAATATTAATGGACTGAAAAAGAGAGCAAGTTACTCTCGAAATGGCCATATCCATATTTTAAATAAAGTTGTAGTTTTGGAGGAGTAGATACAGTGTTTTTAAAATATAAACATTATGAATGTCTGCAAGTTTCGGAAAACAATACTACTCCTTTCCCGCAATTTCGCTATGGTCTTGTTAACATCAAGGTGGCCTCCCGAGGATTCTTCATGTATTTCCTGAACCACATCATGGATTCGGCTTTTGAGAAGTAAAGTTTACATTCTTTAGGAGCTGCTATCCGCCGTTTTCCATTTCCGCTTGAATACGCCACCCTCCACCTGAAGAAAGTTCCATTGTCCCAATAACTTTTCAGGGTATCACCATGCATCCAAACGTCCTTCCACTCAGGTCACCCAGTTGTCAGTTTCCATACGAGCAATGGTTCGATGTCTTCATCGGCTAACTGGGCATATCGAATCCCCTTCGATGACCAACCTTCATCGAATTCAGCCGTTATCAATCGCAGATCAACGGTCGGCTCCTTCTCCTCAATTCATCGGCAATATTTGCAGTTAGCTGGACATGGACGACAAGATAGGGCGTCAGCATTTCCATGAACTCCACCCTTCCGATGAACAATTTCGTAGTCGTATGAGAGGAGTATTTCGATACATCTCGCAACTTGTCCCTCGGGTTTTTGAGGTTAAGTAGCCATCTCAACGATGCGTGGTCTTTTCGAAGGACAAATTTCCAGCCATATAGGTACTTGTGAACTGCTTTGTGGCCTCTATTATAGCCAATAGCTCCTTCCTGGTCTCACAGTAGATCCTCTCACATTTTGAGAGAACTCGACTATAATAAGAGAAGACTCTTCCTTCGCCATTGATCTGCTTGGAGAGTACAGCTCTAATCCCGCCATTGACCACATCGGTGTCAACTGCAAACATTGTTCCCGGTTTGAGATATGCCAGCACGGGTGATTTGCTCAGCTTCACCTTCAAGGTCTCAAAGTCTGTCTGGCATTGTTCATTCCAGACATATGGACGATCTATTTCTGTTAACTGATGAAGACGCTTAGCTATTTTGGCAAAGTCTTTGACGAATCTTCAATAGTAGGTCGTCAGGCCTAGAAAACTTGGTAGTTGGCGCTTGTTGTTTGGTGTTGGCCAGCTTTTCACGGCTTCAATTTTCTCTGGGTCTGTTTTGACCCCTTTTGCTGATACGACGTGTTCCAGGTATTTCACTTCAGCTGCAAAAAGGATACACTTGTCGGGACTAAGTTTCAAATTCGCCAGTCGCAATTGGGAGAACACCTCGTTTAAGTTCCGCACATGCTTTTCGAACGTTCTTCTAATAACAATGATATCAGCTAGTTACACCAAGCAGGTCTTCCAGGTTAATTCTCGTAGCATGTATTCCATCAGGCGTTCGAAGTTGACTGGAGCGTTGCAAAGCCCAAATGGCATCACCACAGATTGTGACAATCCGGTCCCAACTGAAAATGCGGTTTTCTCTCGGCCCTTCTTGTCGATTTCTACCTGCCAGTAGCCACTTTTGAGATCGAGTGTAGAAAACCATTTTGCGTCGGTCAAAGTGTCCATGATGGCATCGATGCGTGGAAGTGGGTAACTGTCTTTCTTAATGACGTCGTTAAGCTGCCTATAGTCGACATAAAAACGAGTGCTACCATCCTTTTTCTTTACTAGAACGCCCATGGACTGATAGAAGGCTTGATGACACCTTGCTTTTCAATGTCCGAGAACAGAGCGCTTACTTCTTCTTGTTTGGCTATA
Organism: Odontomyia ornata; assembly: GCA_963969285.1. Lineage (NCBI taxonomy): Eukaryota > Metazoa > Arthropoda > Insecta > Diptera > Stratiomyidae > Odontomyia > Odontomyia ornata. The sequence continues at coordinate 271,747,863 of OZ017738.1, read as the reverse complement.
GGAAGACGTCTCGGTGCATATCGAATTGGCTTGGCTCCCTGTGTATCTATGACGTGAGTTACCATACTCGTTCAGCCTTGGTTATCCGGGCCTTGGAGAAGATGTCACTGTATTTGGTGACCAGATCAGAGGCTCGCTTGAATAGCTGCACTAGCAATTTGACCTGCTTCAATATTGTAGATGTGAGCTCCCGGGCTTTGTCTGTGTCTTGCCTCCTTTTTCAATGATGATCGTGAGTGGCTTCCAAAGAGGTGATGGTGGAAGTTGGCAGCTGCCGATGACTTCTCCCGCTTTGATGCTCGTGGTTGGGTCTGCAGTGTTAAGGACTCTAACTGGCACGTATCCGTTCGTTAAAGATCTTACAAGCCTTTGTCCTACAATCAAACTTCGCAATGCCGACGTCTTCGTTAGCTCTATTAGATAAGAATGGTGGTCTCCAGAATCACCACCAAGCTTGGCCCATACAATGCTTTCGGAAGATTTCGGTACATCAGTGTCAGTACATACTACCACAGTCATCTTCGGAATTTGAACGCTGGGTTCCTCCATCAATACTTCGACATCCCGCCATTTCAATACCCGTTAGCCCAAATCCAACGTGATTCAATGTGGTCGCAGAAAATCCATTCCGAGAATGCAGTCAGCCATAATGTTCGTGACCAGAATATTATGCAGGTACGCAAGGTCTCCCAACTGTATGTGGAGGTTGTTCTCTCAGTGGACTGATGTACTTTCTCCCGTGGCTGTCCGTAGTGAGAAAATCCTGCTTTTATGTAGTTGTTGCTTCACTAGATTTGGTCGAATAATCGATCGGCTTGCACCGTTGTCGATGGTTATGGTGCAATGTTCTCCATCAACTTGGCGTGGA
>OZ017738.1:271696995-271741995 GCA_963969285.1 Odontomyia ornata | reverse complement strand
CACAATGCTTTCAGAAGAATTCGGTACATCAGTGTCGACATATACTGCTACATTCATCTTGGGAATTTGAACGGTGGAATCCTCCATCAATACTTTGACAATCTGCCATTTCAATACCCGTTTGCCCATATCCAACGTGATTCCATGTGGTCGCAGAAAATCCATTCCGAGAATGTAGTCATCCATAATGTTTGCGACCAGAAAATTATTTCGGAACGTAAGGTCTCCCTACAGTATCTGGAGGTTGACCTCTCCATGGACAGGTGCAGTTTCTCCCGTAGCTGTCCGTTGTGAGAAAATCCTGCCCTTGTGAAGTATTTGTTGCCTCACATGGTCTGGTCGGATAATTGATCGGGTTGCATCAGTGTCGATTGTTATGGTGCAATGTTCTCCATCAACTTGACCCGGAAGGCATAAGTCTGCTTCTCCACGATGTAGTCTTGACACGAAGACGGTGGTGCTGGGGACGCCGATCCTCCTATCCAACCTCTTCCCCACGAAGTTGGCTCTTACATGTTTCCCGACCCCTCAGCTTGAAGAGCTTCCATTCTGGACTCCTGACTCGGTCTAGGTCTTTTCGTAGCTGCACACCCTGGACAATAGCTCGGTTTTCTTCGCTTCTTGCAGTCTCTTTGCAAGTGCCCCTTCTCTCCACAATCCCAGCATCTAAGCGCACCATTTACATGCGGATCCCGCTCAATTTCCACGCGGTCACACCTGCACCCGTCTGTCACTACCTCACGAACCCGGGCAGTGGTACGAGTCACATTTTTTGCTGGCTCGAAATTCAGACTATAAGCCAATGCGTCCTTAACTGTTTGCTTTTGAGCTGAACGCACAGATTGCTGCAATTCCTGGTTTTTTAATGCGCTGATGAATGCTTCTGTTGCTGCGTCATCTCGATGCTCTGGGTCGTACGCTGGGTAAGCCCAAAGTTTCAGTCGCTCAATGTCTTGGGCTAGTTGCTATAAAGTTTCGCCAGACTTCTGCATCCGATGCCGTAGATGTGCCCAATAAATCTACTTTAGATGATCGTCTCCATAACGCATGTCGAGCGCATTCAAAGCAGCTGGGTTTGAGTTCAACTCAACGGGGATCATCTGCAAGGGCTCAGCAGCTGGGCCTCTTAGAGCAAGAATTAGTGCAGTTGCTCTTTCCGGCTCATTCCAGTGATTTTCCCTAGCGGCAGCTTCAAACTGGGTATTGGAAATACTCTAGACCGTTTGCCCATCGAATATTGGTACTTGCACATTTCTGGATGTGCTATGCGTTGCGGTTGTAGGCGTGGCTGGTGAGGTGGTAACAGCTGCCTTCTCTGCTTTCAATTCCTTTTTCACTTTTTCCATCTCATTGTTGATTCCCTCCTCGACCTGGCTGACTTTTCCCTCGACCTGGTAAACCTTTTCCTCGACGCATTCAATTTGCTTGTTCAGACTACCGAGCTCCCATTTTATTTCCGTTGACTGTTTTTGGAAATCTGCCTTGATTTCGATCGCTTGTTGGTCCAGCTTCGCTGATTATTCATTTAACTTCGCCGATTGTTCATCTATCTTCGCAGCTAAACTGGATAACTGTTCACTTAGCTTCGCAGTTAAACTGGATGACTGTTCACTTTGCTTTGCAGTTAAACTGGATGACTGTTCATTTAGCTTCGCTGATTGTTCATCTAGCTTCGCAGTCAGACTGGATGACATCAGCATTAGTATTTGCATTAGCGCATTTTTTGGCTCCTTTGATTTTGGTGTTTCTACTTCTCCACCTTCTGCGGCTTTTTCCGCATCTGAGAGCTTACCCGAATCCAGATTCACACCTTCCAACTCGGTTGCGTCACGCTAGCGTGCAGTTAGTATGGCCTTTGTACCTTGTGTGGCCAGATTTCGCTGTTCCAACTCCTCCTTGAGCTCCGATATGGTCAATTGATAAATTTTTAGACGTAGGTTTCCTGGCATTTTTACTCTTTTGGTTATTTTTCCACCAGTTTCACGTTAATTTTCACTATTGTGCACCTTGAAAATGTTCAAACGTTTTCACTTCCAAAATTTTCTTTCTCACATCTTGACACCACTGTCGCTGTTAATGTTCCGGGAAAGTGAAAACGCAATGTCTTTTACTTTAAGTTAAAAGAGTTTATTTACTAATAAATGCACAATCATTACTTTAACTATTTCATAATTTTAATTTTCACTTTGTTTATAAATTTCTCTAACAACTGTCTTCACTTAAAAGTCAACGAAAATCACTTTACTATTACTCGATCGCTTTTCAATTCGCACCCCACACACTATCGCAGTTGCTACCATTGCGGTTGAATGAATAATCCCCCCATTCATTCAGCTCGCCTTTATATAGGGTCTCCAGCCATTCAATGCATTTCTCGTACATTGGCGAATGTTCTGCCGAGAGGTATCTGGTATATTCGAGCAGCTTAATGAATGGAGCAGTGCCTCACTTTCAAATGTTGATCATGCTTGGTGGGCTCTCGTGGTTTCGAGTAAATTCATTTTGTTGATGTTCTTAATGTTTGTGAAAACAATTGCGACAGTAGCTCGCAAAATTATTTGTACATGTAACAATATATATATATATATATATATATATATATATATATATATATATATATATATATATATATATATATATATATATATATATATATATATATATATATATGGGTGTGTCTATATATGTGAATATATATGTAGTTTTGTTGTTTAGTTATATATATATATATATATATATATATATATATATATATATATATATATATATATATATATACATAAGTATATATATATATATATATATATATATATATATATATATATATATATTTATTTATATATATATATATATATATATATATATATATATATATATATATGTATACATATATATAATGTGTGTGTGTGGGTGTGTGTGTGTATATGTACAATATGTGTGTGTGAATGAACAACATTTTGTGATGATTTTCGTTTAAATTCTCACAAACGAAATGTGAACCGACCCCTCATCGGTTCTATACGTGAAGTTTTGGAACGTAACAACAGACTGTTCCCTTCAGTTCAACAGGTCCGGACACTCTTAGTCTACTCCATGATGGCTGCTGCCTAGTAAGCTAGTTCGGAGAGGAGTTCGCCCGCGGATCTTGCGCGAACAGACCAATTCCGGCATATAAAAATTTAGCCACCGGTTCACATGTCCGATTTACTAACGCGTCGAAAACACTAACATACGGAAAAGTATGTTTATTCCGTATTTCTTACATTCTTTCAGACAAGAACAAAACAATGTATCAAATTCCACGTTCCCGAATATCACCGATGCGGTACCGAAAAATCATGCTACTCCAATTCGACTGCGAAATAACCGACTCTAAGAAAAAAAAACTCAAAAAAACAAACTATGGTACCGTCTACCGATCGTGATGCAAAACCGGCCATTCGCGGGTTACTCGAACGCTACCTTCACAACGGCAAACTTACCACTCGCTGCCATTCCTGCTGGAAAAGGAGGGTTAGCTGGAAAGGAAAGTCATTTTTTTGGTTTAGCAATTCATATTATTCTCTCAGTTTCTCAAAAAATGTATTACTTTACGTTATTTCCGTTCCTAAAGCACTGATCGGTGCTGAAACTTTACTAAATATAGTACCAAACAAGATAACAATAAAATTATTTGAAATTAACAAAATCGAAAGTATTAAACAAGTTGTTCTGACATTTCTGTTTTTCATATAGGTAATTTCATTTGCAATGGATTTGTAAGCATCTCGTAAAGATTTGTGATCATAGTGATAATTTTTATGAAAAATCATATATGCGATAATACAAATCTTTGTAATGATTTTCACCTTTTTAGGTTCGAACGCGGAACCGACCTCTCATCGGTTCTAGACGTTAAGTCTGAGTAGTGCCAACGGATGGTACCAACAGGTCAACCAATCCGTGCACCGTAATCCATTCACGCGGTGACTGCTTGTCGGCCAGCTAGTTCGGAGAGGATTTCGGTCGCGGGTCTCCGAATGGATTACGCTCAATTACAATATTTCAGTCACCTGAACTTGCCCGTTTTTCAAACGCGTCAACAATTACTCATCCAGAACGAGAAACCTACATTACGTTAGTTCTGGATGTGATCTATCCACAGATCTCAAATCAAAAACGCTACAAAATCCCAAAGGCGCGTTACCGATTCACCGACGCGGTACCGAAAAATATACTACTCGAACTTAAACCGAAGAAAACTACTCTAAAGAAATGGCGAAACAAGCAAAGGTACCGCGTACCGCGCGCGACGCGAAACCGACTTCAGCGGATTTGTCGAAACCCTACCCTCGCGACGGCATACTTACCATGCACTCACCCTCCCGCTGAAACAGAAAGAACCACTGAAAAGGAAAGTCTTGTTTACAATTAGCAATTCATTTTAATATTTTCCATGCTTTTCCTAATTAAATTTCAACAATTGATCTTATTAGGGATTTATATTGAATGGTAAGACTTAAGTTACATATTAAACTTGTGTATAGTACGGTTGAAATTTTCAAGATACGTAACGGATTACACTACATAAGCAAACTATCATCGCCGATTAACTTTTGACACCAAAATTATGCCTGATGTATGAATGTGTTTGTTATTGTTATTCTTTTTACTCCTACACATACTCCTACGTGCGTGTATGTATTCAAGTGAAAATTAAGCAAGGTACTGGTATATAAAATTAATCAACATATTCATACTTAATACTTGAAAACATTGTTCAATATATTGCTTTGTTTTCTAGGTTATGCGGACATGCAAATAAGGAACAATTTTTTTAATGTTTCAACTCGTAATTAATTAATCTTAATGATGAAAATAAATAGAATAAACCGTAGGGTGTATATTATAATATGAATTTTAAATGTATCCGAAATTATGACCAAATTTCAACTAGATTAGTGTATACTAGTTACTAAAATAGTGGATCTAAATTTTCAACGATTTTGTTTTCCGATTTTCAAAAGTATGCTGATAATAACCTGATCTCTATTATCGCGTTTGTTTTGATTTGTTCTATTTCTAAGAACTTATATTTTTAATAGTTGAGTATTAATTTAATAGTATAAAATAGAGTAATATGTAGTTCGTAAATTCTTATTACAAAAGTGGGTGTGCTTTCATATTCAAAAAGTTTCCTTGTGTATATATATTTTTTTTAAACCGTATTCAATGCCGGTAAAATAATCAATTTTTGAAAGCGGAATTCGAAAACAAAAGATTAACATCAATGAATCGAGAGATAGAAAATTTTCTCTCAATAGTTAACGACCGCGTTCGATTGTATATTCTTCTATATATATTTATCCTAGTTGTTGTTAAACTTCAGTAGAAAGAACTAAGGGAATTTGTGTGCACTCATGTTTCAAATTTCTCGACTTCCTAAAGATTGTTGTTTTCTTACAAATATTAACGTTTTTTTTCTTTATTTTAAATCATATGTTCATTACTTAACTCTTCTTCGCCCAGGAATACAAATATCAAACAAATTAAATTAATATTTTATCAACACTATACCGAAAGCTGTATTTATTTTTCATTTTCTGTCTATGAAATTGATTCCTTCGTGCTATGCTTAGCAATATAATTTAATGGGGTCAATTGTAGAAACATAAAAAAAACAATAAGGTGTAGCTCAGTTTTAATCTCATTGTCCTGTTTTGTGTATGCCTTTCCAAAAGAATGAATTCAAAGGCAAGAAACCCAGTATATTTCTAGAAACGCAGGTGACTTCGATCATAATGTATGCCTTCGCAGATGGCTTTAGTGAAATGTAGCTAAAAGTAAGGGTCAATCGTAACACTAAAGGCACATATCCGACACAATTGGTTGAAATTCATTTTCACATTGAAAATTTATTATTGACTGCTGCGAGAAATCATCAAATCCTCATCATTATCATCGCTGATCGCCGTTGATAGTTTATTCTCCTGATTTCGTGCAATCAATTCGGAAAGTGGTTGCCAATCCTCGTCGTCATCATCATCTTCATTTGTTACTATTTCTATAATTTTGTTTTCAGCCGGCCGCATGAATGCCCTCACATCCGCCAACAATTCCTCTTCTGGAACTTCTTCTTTGATACCGACTGAATGTTTTATCGAAGGTATATTTCCACTTAGTCCGCAGTTCACGCAACGTTAAATTTGATGAGGTGATCAGCCGCTGCATAGCTTCGCCATAATAGCAGCAAAGCTCTAGTGGATCACAATACCGAGTCAGTTCATTGTCACAATTGTCACTTTTCAAAAAGACATCTGACCATTCAAGAAAATTGTTTGCAGATGTGAAAACTTTCGTGCAACCAGCTGAAAACAAAATTATCATACGAACGCAACAATTTTCGTTCCGGATTCTTGCGATTTTCTTTCTATAGATATTTTCAGCACAAACAAGAGCGAAATCCGGACTCTGCCGCACCCAACAATTTGCAGCTGCTATCTCTGGTTCTTCCGATATTTCGCGACACTGGACATATTCGAAGACGACAGCCACGAAAAACTAAGCCGACATGTGGCTGTCAAAAATTTCGGTTGTCACCTCGGACAAAACATCTGTGCGTGGAATGGTACTTCATATGGCGGAAATGTGCTTCTCCAGATGTCGCCAGTGGCATAGTTTTCTCGATGGCCACGGTGGAGGGGCATTTCCAGATGGCTATGTCTCGAAAGGTGCCGGGGTTGGATTAATTCTATATTTCGAATATTTATATCCACGGATCTAAATATTTGGACAGAAAAAAAAATATTTTCTGCACAACGATATCCGCACAACAGATGAAGTCCGCTGGCACTTCGAGGACATATCCATCTGGCAGGTTACAAGGGTTCGGGATCGGAATCACTTCGATTCCTGGGCGTAGGCGTCACATTACACATTCCCCCCCCCAAAATCGAAGTAATTACGATCCCGTCTCCTTTGTAAAAGGTCTTGGTTAGGGACGTGGCGGGTCGAAGATCGGTTCCGAAGGATAGGCTACAACCATGTTCGTGAAGACTCGACAGTGACTATATAGTAGGAAGTCAGGTGTTATTCGGAGGCCTTCGTCTAGGCAGAGATTTGGGATAAGCCAAGGTTTCTCGTGGGAATTAGCTGCACTTCATCGTCTAAGGTCTTTTGCGTGGTAAATTCCCAGGGTTTTACCAGTCATGTCCGCGATGAGGTATCGGGTGAGGCTTATGACTTGTATGACTCGACACTTCACGAATTTCTTGTCTAGTTTGGCATTGTAATGGCGGGTGGCATCGCTCTGTCGGAAGTTTCGACGATATATTTCGTCGCCGGCCTTAAAGCCAGAAGGATGAGATCGCAAGTTGTACCGCTCCTCTCCCATCCGTCTACTTTCTTCAATCTTCTCCCGCAGTTGATCTCGCAGAAGTTGGAGCTTTTCGTGCGGTTCTAGAACCACGATTGGGTCCTCTAGCGATTTCAGCTGCCGCAATAGCCGGTAAGCGCTCCCATGACCGATCATGTACTGGCCGAACACTGCAAAATACGGCGAAATGCCGGTCGTGGCGTGGTACGACGAGCGCAGCGCACTAGTGATGGCGGACAATTTGCGATCCCAGTCCCTCTGATTCGGGTGGACATAGGCGCGAATGGCCGCTATGAGCGTACGATTCAGTCGTTCGGATGCGTTGGCTTGTGGTGAATAGACGGCAGTTCGTTGGTGGATGATGCCGTATTTGGACATTAGGTCTCGGAACTTGCTGGAGGTGAACTGGACCCCATTGTCGGAGACAAGTTTCTCCGGAACTCCAAACATGTGAAAGACTCGGTTCTCCAAAAAGCTGATTATTGGTCCAGTGTGCATGTTACGTAGTGGTTCTATGATAGGGAATTTAGAGAGCTGGTCCAGGACCACGACAGCTCCCGTGTGACCAGAAGCAGATCGAGGGTAAGGACCGATAAGATCAATGTACAAGCGCTGGAACACGCGTTCGGGGACCTCAACCTTACCCATGGGTGGCCGAAGAATGGTGTTGGGCGCTTTAGTGCACTTGCATAGCTCACAAGAGGCTACGTACGCTTTTATCTGTTGTGCCATCTTAGGCCAAAAGAAACAGGTTTTCAACCGCCTAAGTGTACGACCGTATCCGCCGTGCGCACTTGATGGGTGGTCATGAGCCCGCCTGATAAGATCAGTGGTTAATTCTTCGGGCACCCACAACTTCCACTGTTCTTCTTCTTGTATGGGGTCTCCGGATGCGTGTCCCATCCGTTTGTAAATAAATCCATCCGTCAACCGCAGTTCAGGAAGCTGGGGCTGTTGATTCTGGATAGTGTGAATCAGTTGGGTGTAGCTGGCTGACTTGAAGGCAGGATGGTCCAAATCGATCAATTGGGGGCTGTCGTCCTCCTGGACCAACTCGGCTCCTTCAGGGGCAAACATTCTGGATAGGGTGTCGGGGACTACATGCTGGCTTCCTTTTCGGTGGCGAATTGTGAAGTCAAATGCCTGTAGTTTCAGTGCCCACCTGGCCAATCTGCCGTTGAGATCAGTCTGGCTCATTAGCCATTTCAGAGAAGCGTGATCCGTAACGATTTCAAAGGTGTGTCCCTCCACATAGGCTCGGAAGCGTTTCACTGCCAACACCGCGGCTAAACATTCTTGCTCGGAGACCGTGTAATTTTGCTGGGCTGGGTTCAGCTTGTGAGACATGAAGGCTATAGGTCTCTCCTCGCCGTCTTGTGCAACCTGGACTAAGACTGCTCCCACCCCATGTTGACTCGCGTCACAATGGATTGAGAACGGTTTGTCAAAGTCCGGGCTGTGCAGTACGGGGGCTGTAGTCAGACTCTTCTTTAGCTCTTCAAAGGCTCGCAAGCTGGGCTCTTCCCAGACGAATTTACGTCCTTTACGCAGCATGTCGGTCAAAGGAGTGGTAATGGTGGCATAGTCACGTACAAAACGCTGGTACCATCCGCATAAGCCTAAGAATCGGCGTAACTGTTTGGTGGTCTTGGGTAGTGGAAGAACGTCAATCGCTTGAGTCTTTTCCGGATCGGTCTTGATATGGCCATGCCCAATGATGTGACCTAAATACTTCACCTCCGTCATCACGAACTGGCTCTTCCTTATGTTGATGGTTAATCTTGCCCTCCGGATGTGTAGAGCCACCTCCTGAAGCAGGTCGATGTGTTCGTCAAAGGTCTCGGTTATAAGCAACAGGTCGTCCAAGTAAACGAAAACTTGGTGCCGCAAATGAGGTGGTATCACCTTATCCATAAGGCGCGTCATTGTTTGGGGGGCATTACACAATCCGAATGGCATGGTCACGAATTGATATAGGGGCCGGCCTGGGACTGTGAAGGCTGTTTTCTCCTTTGAACCGGGGTCTAAAGGAATTTGCCAGAAGGCGTCCTTGAGGTCTAAGCTCGTGATGAAATGGGCTTTAGGCAACCGACTCAAAATGCCTTCGATCAACGGTAGAGGATATGCGTCCTTGACTGTGACGGCGTTCAAGCGTCTGGCATCTAAGCATAACCGGACCTTGTTCGGCTTGACCACTAAGGTGACTGGGGAAGCCCACGCGCTCTGTGATTCTTCGATTACGCCTAATGATAGCATTCGATCCACTTCGGCATATAACGATTTTTCCTTCGCCGGAGATATGGCGAAATGTCTCTGTTTTATGGGTTAGCGTCCCCCACATCTATCGTGTGGAACACCAGGGCAGTCCTCCCGAGACCTTCTTTCTCATGCGATGGAAAAGCCGATATAGCCGAGTCGAGACGCAGTTGCTGAGTTACATCCAGTGTATGCCGTAGTAAGTTAGTGGGTTGAGATTGGTCAGGAACGGTGGTGACGGACTCCAGGGTCGAACCGGAAAATAGTGCCGGGGCCAAGTTAAATTTTCGAACGAAATCCACTCCTAGGTAGAGATTCTGGGTTAACTGAGGTATAATGAAAAATTCCATAGGTTTAGTTACCCCTTTAAAGGTGACATCCGTCATAATTTTTCCCACTACAGAGTGACGAGTTCCGTCCGCCGTGCTTAACCAGGAGGTGAAATGACGGATTTGGTCCGCGTGCTTTGCCAGTACCTCCCCTGCAAACTCGGCAGAGATGCAATTCACACTGGCTCCCGTATCGACTAAGCCTGATACTCGTTTTTGCAGGAGGTGCACTGACGCATATGGCCGGACATCCTCCCTCAATAATTCGTCTAAGTATATGTCCTTCAACACTTTTCTCGACTGCCTGACTTTTCTCCAGAAGCTCCGCATCCGACGCGTGGCTCGCTTGCTTCGCGGTGGGACCGTTGTGGCCAATTCCTCATGGAAGATGCGCTGTCGAGTAGCCAAATAATTCCGCAACCTGACATGAAAAGGTTTTACATGCCAAGGAACCTTCGTCTCGCTATCATTTCCCTGCGCATTGGCCTCGGCGAAGGACGGCGTCGGTTGTGGAACTTCGGGAGAACTGTGTTTAGCGGTGCGAGTCAGCAGAGTTGGAGTCATGTTGGGAGCTGGGTCATAGCTGGTGATGGGGTCTGGATTGGTTCGTCCGGGGTCTAGGAGTGCCGACGGGTGGTCGCGGCACTCGGTGGCAAGTTTTTTCGCCCTTTGCAATTTGCACAATCAGGTGCGTATGTGTCGGCCTTCCCGCAGCGGTAGCAGAAAAGCGTGGCAATGAATCGAGAGATAGAAAATTTTCTCTCAATAGTTAACGACCGCGTTCGATTGTATATTCTTCTATATATATTTATCCTAGTTGTTGTTAAACTTCAGTAGAAAGAACTAAGGGAATTTGTGTGCACTCATGTTTCAAATTTCTCGACTTCCTAAAGATTGTTGTTTTCTTACAAATATTAACGTTTTTTTTCTTTATTTTAAATCATATGTTCATTACTTAACTCTTCTTCGCCCAGGAATACAAATATCAAACAAATTAAATTAATATTTTATCAACACTATACCGAAAGCTGTATTTATTTTTCATTTTCTGTCTATGAAATTGATTCCTTCGTGCTATGCTTAGCAATATAATTTAATGGGGTCAATTGTAGAAACATAAAAAAAACAATAAGGTGTAGCTCAGTTTTAATCTCATTGTCCTGTTTTGTGTATGCCTTTCCAAAAGAATGAATTCAAAGGCAAGAAACCCAGTATATTTCTAGAAACGCAGGTGACTTCGATCATAATGTATGCCTTCGCAGATGGCTTTAGTGAAATGTAGCTAAAAGTAAGGGTCAATCGTAACACTAAAGGCACATATCCGACACAATTGGTTGAAATTCATTTTCACATTGAAAATTTATTATTGACTGCTGCGAGAAATCATCAAATCCTCATCATTATCATCGCTGATCGCCGTTGATAGTTTATTCTCCTGATTTCGTGCAATCAATTCGGAAAGTGGTTGCCAATCCTCGTCGTCATCATCATCTTCATTTGTTACTATTTCTATAATTTTGTTTTCAGCCGGCCGCATGAATGCCCTCACATCCGCCAACAATTCCTCTTCTGGAACTTCTTCTTTGATACCGACTGAATGTTTTATCGAAGGTATATTTCCACTTAGTCCGCAGTTCACGCAACGTTAAATTTGATGAGGTGATCAGCCGCTGCATAGCTTCGCCATAATAGCAGCAAAGCTCTAGTGGATCACAATACCGAGTCAGTTCATTGTCACAATTGTCACTTTTCAAAAAGACATCTGACCATTCAAGAAAATTGTTTGCAGATGTGAAAACTTTCGTGCAACCAGCTGAAAACAAAATTATCATACGAACGCAACAATTTTCGTTCCGGATTCTTGCGATTTTCTTTCTATAGATATTTTCAGCACAAACAAGAGCGAAATCCGGACTCTGCCGCACCCAACAATTTGCAGCTGCTATCTCTGGTTCTTCCGATATTTCGCGACACTGGACATATTCGAAGACGACAGCCACGAAAAACTAAGCCGACATGTGGCTGTCAAAAATTTCGGTTGTCACCTCGGACAAAACATCTGTGCGTGGAATGGTACTTCATATGGCGGAAATGTGCTTCTCCAGATGTCGCCAGTGGCATAGTTTTCTCGATGGCCACGGTGGAGGGGCATTTCTAGATGGCTATGTCTCGAAAGGTGCCGGGGTTGGATTAATTCTATATTTCGAATATTTATATCCACGGATCTAAATATTTGGACAGAAAAAAAAATATTTTCTGCACAACGATATCCGCACAACAGATGAAGTCCGCTGGCACTTCGAGGACATATCCATCTGGCAGGTTACAAGGGTTCGGGATCGGAATCACTTCGATTCCTGGGCGTAGGCGTCACATTACACATTCCCCCCCCCAAAATCGAAGTAATTACGATCCCGTCTCCTTTGTAAAAGGTCTTGGTTAGGGACGTGGCGGGTCGAAGATCGGTTCCGAAGGATAGGCTACAACCATGTTCGTGAAGACTCGACAGTGACTATATAGTAGGAAGTCAGGTGTTATTCGGAGGCCTTCGTCTAGGCAGAGATTTGGGATAAGCCAAGGTTTCTCGTGGGAATTAGTTGCACTTCATCGTCTAAGGTCTTTTGCGTGGTAAATTCCCAGGGTTTTACCAGTCATGTCCGCGATGAGGTATCGGGTGGGGCTTATGACTTGTATGACTCGACACTTCACGAATTTCTTGTCTAGTTTGGCATTGTAATGGCGGGTGGCATCGCTCTGTCGGAAGTTTCGACGATATATTTCGTCGCCGGCCTTAAAGCCAGAAGGATGAGATCGCAAGTTGTACCGCTCCTCTCCCATCCGTCTACTTTCTTCAATCTTCTCCCGCAGTTGATCTCGCAGAAGTTGGAGCTTTTCGTGCGGTTCTAGAACCACGATTGGGTCCTCTAGCGATTTCAGCTGCCGCAATAGTCGGTAAGCGCTCCCATGACCGATCATGTACTGGCCGAACACTGCAAAATACGGCGAAATGCCGGTCGTGGCGTGGTACGACGAGCGCAGCGCACTAGTGATGGCGGACAATTTGCGATCCCAGTCCCTCTGATTCGGGTGGACATAGGCGCGAATGGCCGCTATGAGCGTACGATTCAGTCGTTCGGATGCGTTGGCTTGTGGTGAATAGACGGCAGTTCGTTGGTGGATGATGCCGTATTTGGACATTAGGTCTCGGAACTTGCTGGAGGTGAACTGGACCCCATTGTCGGAGACAAGTTTCTCCGGAACTCCAAACATGTGAAAGACTCGGTTCTCCAAAAAGCTGATTATTGGTCCAGTGTGCATGTTACGTAGTGGTTCTATGATAGGGAATTTAGAGAGCTGGTCCAGGACCACGACAGCTCCCGTGTGACCAGAAGCAGATCGAGGGTAAGGACCGATAAGATCAATGTACAAGCGCTGGAACACGCGTTCGGGGACCTCAACCTTACCCATGGGTGGCCGAAGAATGGTGTTGGGCGCTTTAGTGCACTTGCATAGCTCACAAGAGGCTACGTACGCTTTTATCTGTTGTGCCATCTTAGGCCAAAAGAAACAGGTTTTCAACCGCCTAAGTGTACGACCGTATCCGCCGTGCGCACTTGATGGGTGGTCATGAGCCCGCCTGATAAGATCAGTGGTTAATTCTTCGGGCACCCACAACTTCCACTGTTCTTCTTCTTGTATGGGGTCTCCGGATGCGTGTCCCATCCGTTTGTAAATAAATCCATCCGTCAACCGCAGTTCAGGAAGCTGGGGCTGTTGATTCTGGATAGTGTGAATCAGTTGGGTGTAGCTGGCTGACTTGAAGGCAGGATGGTCCAAATCGATCAATTGGGGGCTGTCGTCCTCCTGGACCAACTCGGCTCCTTCAGGGGCAAACATTCTGGATAGGGTGTCGGGGACTACATGCTGGCTTCCTTTTCGGTGGCGAATTGTGAAGTCAAATGCCTGTAGTTTCAGTGCCCACCTGGCCAATCTGCCGTTGAGATCAGTCTGGCTCATTAGCCATTTCAGAGAAGCGTGATCCGTAACGATTTCAAAGGTGTGTCCCTCCACATAGGCTCGGAAGCGTTTCACTGCCAACACCGCGGCTAAACATTCTTGCTCGGAGACCGTGTAATTTCGCTGGGCTGGGTTCAGCTTGTGAGACATGAAGGCTATAGGTCTCTCCTCGCCGTCTTGTGCAACCTGGACTAAGACTGCTCCCACCCCATGTTGACTCGCGTCACAATGGATTGAGAACGGTTTGTCAAAGTCCGGGCTGTGCAGTACGGGGGCTGTAGTCAGACTCTTCTTTAGCTCTTCAAAGGCTCGCAAGCTGGGCTCTTCCCAGACGAATTTACGTCCTTTACGCAGCATGTCGGTCAAAGGAGTGGTAATGGTGGCATAGTCACGTACAAAACGCTGGTACCATCCGCATAAGCCTAAGAATCGGCGTAACTGTTTGGTGGTCTTGGGTAGTGGAAGAACGTCAATCGCTTGAGTCTTTTCCGGATCGGTCTTGATATGGCCATGCCCAATGATGTGACCTAAATACTTCACCTCCGTCATCACGAACTGGCTCTTCCTTATGTTGATGGTTAATCTTGCCCTCCGGATGTGTAGAGCCACCTCCTGAAGCAGGTCGATGTGTTCGTCAAAGGTCTCGGTTATAAGCAACAGGTCGTCCAAGTAAACGAAAACTTGGTGCCGCAAATGAGGTGGTATCACCTTATCCATAAGGCGCGTCATTGTTTGGGGGGCATTACACAATCCGAATGGCATGGTCACGAATTGATATAGGGGCCGGCCTGGGACTGTGAAGGCTGTTTTCTCCTTTGAACCGGGGTCTAAAGGAATTTGCCAGAAGGCGTCCTTGAGGTCTAAGCTCGTGATGAAATGGGCTTTAGGCAACCGACTCAAAATGCCTTCGATCAACGGTAGAGGATATGCGTCCTTGACTGTGACGGCGTTCAAGCGTCTGGCATCTAAGCATAACCGGACCTTGTTCGGCTTGACCACTAAGGTGACTGGGGAAGCCCACGCGCTCTGTGATTCTTCGATTACGCCTAATGATAGCATTCGATCCACTTCGGCATATAACGATTTTTCCTTCGCCGGAGATATGGCGAAATGTCTCTGTTTTATGGGTTTAGCGTCCCCCACATCTATCGTGTGGAACACCAGGGCAGTCCTCCCGAGACCTTCTTTCTCATGCGATGGAAAAGCCGATATAGCCGAGTCGAGACGCAGTTGCTGAGTTACATCCAGTGTATGCCGTAGTAAGTTAGTGGGTTGAGATTGGTCAGGAACGGTGGTGACGGACTCCAGGGTCGAACCGGAAAATAGTGCCGGGGCCAAGTTAAATTTTCGAACGAAATCCACTCCTAGGTAGAGATTCTGGGTTAACTGAGGTATAATGAAAAATTCCATAGGTTTAGTTACCCCTTTAAAGGTGACATCCGTCATAATTTTTCCCACTACAGAGTGACGAGTTCCGTCCGCCGTGCTTAACCAGGAGGTGAAATGACGGATTTGGTCCGCGTGCTTTGCCAGTACCTCCCCTGCAAACTCGGCAGAGATGCAATTCACACTGGCTCCCGTATCGACTAAGCCTGATACTCGTTTTTGCAGGAGGTGCACTGACGCATATGGCCGGACATCCTCCCTCAATAATTCGTCTAAGTATATGTCCTTCAACACTTTTCTCGACTGCCTGACTTTTCTCCAGAAGCTCCGCATCCGACGCGTGGCTCGCTTGCTTCGCGGTGGGACCGTTGTGGCCAATTCCTCATGGAAGATGCGCTGTCGAGTAGCCAAATAATTCCGCAACCTGACATGAAAAGGTTTTACATGCCAAGGAACCTTCGTCTCGCTATCATTTCCCTGCGCATTGGCCTCGGCGAAGGAACTTCGGGAGAACTGTGTTTAGCGGTGCGAGTCAGCAGAGTTGGAGTCATGTTGGGAGCTGGGTCATAGCTGGTGATGGGGTCTGGATTGGTTCGTCCGGGGTCTAGGAGTGCCGACGGGTGGTCGCGGCACTCGGTGGCAAGTTTTTTCGCCCTTTGCAATTTGCACAATCAGGTGCGTATGTGTCGGCCTTCCCGCAGCGGTAGCAGAAAAGCGTGGCCTCCGCTGGACATGCATAGAACCGATGTCCCGGTTGTCGGCAGTTCCAACAGACCGTCGGGCTAGTAATTGCTTCAAGGGAGGGTCGATTAATCAATGCTGGGTCCTTAAGCTCCGGTGGTGCTCCGCTCCTCGGTACTGGTACTGGATCAGCAAGCAGGTGGTCTGCTGCCATCAACTCCGCGGTGTGATGATTTCGGGGATTTGGTCCCGTTATGCGAGGTTGTGGACGGAAGGTACCTCGTCGCTCATCCAAGTGTTCTTGTCTACGCGCATGGAGGCGCAATCCCTGTATGGTGTTGATGGGAAAATGCAGAAGGCTGTTCTGGAGATCCCAGCGCATGTTCTCTCTGATAATTTCTACCAATTCGTCCTCGGGCATGGTATTTCGCAGGCGAGTGCTCAATCTCACTATACTGGTGTAGTACTGGTCGAACGGTTCGTGAGCGCCTTGTTTCCGTTTCTTTATTTGCTCTCTTAGCTCTCTCTCAGTGAAGCCATCCTCAAATCGATTGCGGAAGGCTGCACTGAAAGAGTGCCAAGTGGGACGTGGCGTTGACTCTTTAAAGCTCCAGTACCAGTCGGCAGCGTCGCCGCTGAACAAAAGATGTGCATGCCGGAGGAAGGCCGAGGAATCACCTCCCAGGGTGCTGGATACCAACGCCTGAATCCGGAAAAGGAACCGGTCCGCCGATATCATATCGTTGAACCCTGTAAAGTTCAGGCGCCAACTCTCCATGATACGAGGCGTCGGGTCTCGAAAAGGTGCCAATGCGTTCCCGGGGGGAATCACATCCTCTATTGACCTGTTGTACTGAGCTGCCTCGGGGGCTGGAGGTGCCAACGGAGGTCCGGTGCTGTGTCGCGGTCTGTATTCGGGAGCTCTGGGATCCATTCCCGAGTTCCTTGGAGGTGGGACCCATTGCTCGGATTGTCGGGAGTGGGGCATCGCCACACTGGGATTTGGCTCCCAGCCAAGCGGAGTTCTCACGCGGCTGGGTGGTTGGCTCAACGGGAGATTCTGGATCTTTCCCTCCAGGTTGCCAATCCTCTCCGACATATCCCTCATCAACGCCACGAGGGTGTCAATGGAGTGGGCGGAAGGCATGGTTGTCACCTCGGACACGACACTTGCAGCCGGAACTTCACCGCCTACTGCTCCTTGCAGGTCTAAGAGTGGTTGTGACTGTTCAGCCTCTGGAACTCCTTTCGCCACTGCTCCACGCGTTGGTAGGGGCGTTCCGAGGGGGACGTCTAGGGCAGACCGATCTATGGGTCGCCGGCATAAGGGACACAGTTCTGACGTGAGGAGGAGCTGTTGTACACAGGCACGATGGAATAAATGTCCACAATCCAATCGCACGCTGTGTACGCCCTCCACTACGTCTTCGAAGCAGATCCCGCAGTTAGCTGGTTGGACCGTTTTGGATCTGGTCCAACGCTTGTCTGGGGTCCGCTTCGTTGCCATTTTGTGTGGGTTAATTGTGGTGCTAAAATAAAATAAAAAAATATATAGAGTATACTTATTCCTACTAATAACTTATCACTAAATTAGTGGCCGTTAGTGGCGAGCTATGTATAGAAAAAGAGAGAGAGAAAAAAAAATTATATGATACACACTTTCCTTTTCAGTGGTCGAACTCTTCAGCGGGAAATGAGAGTGCGTGGTAATCTGCCGAAGAAAGGGTGCTTCGGTCAATTTACGAAAATTACCCCATAACCCACATACATTACAAACCGTTTCTAATCTACGTTAAATGACTCGACGAGACAAGTGGTAGAGCTACCGTAACGACTTTGTACGCGGTCAAAATTCCCGACGCGTGGAAGCATTCCGGGCTTCGCAACTCCAGCATACGCCACCGAACGTTGAACCGATACCACTCGTCTAACACGCATAAGAAATAGTTAGAATCCTTCCGCGACATAAAGGCAAGGTAGCCTTCTATTTTCTTGAGAGTCCATGCTGATAGGTAAACCCATCAGACTGGCAGTTCCATCAAGAAAATAGAAGGTCCTTACAGGGGTTAGCCTAGGACAACACATCGGAAGGATTCTGTCGCGAGAAAAAAAAAATCAAACAAAGGAGAGCGGAAGCTACAACTCACGTGAAGCGACTGCGAGTGTGTATCACACAACTCCACTGCTCCTGTTAGTGGGACTCGAGTACCACAGTACCTTACATCCTCCGTAAAGGACCAACTCGTCAGAAGACGCGAAGTTCTTTCCCCCTTAGGATGTTTTTGGCCCCACGTTGGGCGCCATTCGTAATGATTTTCACCTTTTTAGGTTCGAACGCGGAACCGACCTCTCATCGGTTCTAGACGTTAAGTCTGAGTAGTGCCAACGGATGGTACCAACAGGTCAACCAATCCGTGCACCGTAATCCATTCACGCGGTGACTGCTTGTCGGCCAGCTAGTTCGGAGAGGATTTCGGTCGCGGGTCTCCGAATGGATTACGCTCAATTACAATATTTCAGTCACCTGAACTTGCCCGTTTTTCAAACGCGTCAACAATTACTCATCCAGAACGAGAAACCTACATTACGTTAGTTCTGGATGTGATCTATCCACAGATCTCAAATCAAAAACGCTACAAAATCCCAAAGGCGCGTTACCGATTCACCGACGCGGTACCGAAAAATATACTACTCGAACTTAAACCGAAGAAAACTACTCTAAAGAAATGGCGAAACAAGCAAAGGTACCGCGTACCGCGCGCGACGCGAAACCGACTTCAGCGGATTTGTCGAAACCCTACCCTCGCGACGGCATACTTACCATGCACTCACCCTCCCGCTGAAACAGAAAGAACCACTGAAAAGGAAAGTCTTGTTTACAATTAGCAATTCATTTTAATATTTTCCATGCTTTTCCTAATTAAATTTCAACAATTGATCTTATTAGGGATTTATATTGAATGGTAAGACTTAAGTTACATATTAAACTTGTGTATAGTACGGTTGAAATTTTCAAGATACGTAACGGATTACACTACATAAGCAAACTATCATCGCCGATTAACTTTTGACACCAAAATTATGCCTGATGTATGAATGTGTTTGTTATTGTTATTCTTTTTACTCCTACACATACTCCTACGTGCGTGTATGTATTCAAGTGAAAATTAAGCAAGGTACTGGTATATAAAATTAATCAACATATTCATACTTAATACTTGAAAACATTGTTCAATATATTGCTTTGTTTTCTAGGTTATGCGGACATGCAAATAAGGAACAATTTTTTTAATGTTTCAACTCGTAATTAATTAATCTTAATGATGAAAATAAATAGAATAAACCGTAGGGTGTATATTATAATATGAATTTTAAATGTATCCGAAATTATGACCAAATTTCAACTAGATTAGTGTATACTAGTTACTAAAATAGTGGATCTAAATTTTCAACGATTTTGTTTTCCGATTTTCAAAAGTATGCTGATAATAACCTGATCTCTATTATCGCGTTTGTTTTGATTTGTTCTATTTCTAAGAACTTATATTTTTAATAGTTGAGTATTAATTTAATAGTATAAAATAGAGTAATATGTAGTTCGTAAATTCTTATTACAAAAGTGGGTGTGCTTTCATATTCAAAAAGTTTCCTTGTGTATATATATTTTTTTTAAACCGTATTCAATGCCGGTAAAATAATCAATTTTTGAAAGCGGAATTCGAAAACAAAAGATTAACATCAATGAATCGAGAGATAGAAAATTTTCTCTCAATAGTTAACGACCGCGTTCGATTGTATATTCTTCTATATATATTTATCCTAGTTGTTGTTAAACTTCAGTAGAAAGAACTAAGGGAATTTGTGTGCACTCATGTTTCAAATTTCTCGACTTCCTAAAGATTGTTGTTTTCTTACAAATATTAACGTTTTTTTTCTTTATTTTAAATCATATGTTCATTACTTAACTCTTCTTCGCCCAGGAATACAAATATCAAACAAATTAAATTAATATTTTATCAACACTATACCGAAAGCTGTATTTATTTTTCATTTTCTGTCTATGAAATTGATTCCTTCGTGCTATGCTTAGCAATATAATTTAATGGGGTCAATTGTAGAAACATAAAAAAAACAATAAGGTGTAGCTCAGTTTTAATCTCATTGTCCTGTTTTGTGTATGCCTTTCCAAAAGAATGAATTCAAAGGCAAGAAACCCAGTATATTTCTAGAAACGCAGGTGACTTCGATCATAATGTATGCCTTCGCAGATGGCTTTAGTGAAATGTAGCTAAAAGTAAGGGTCAATCGTAACACTAAAGGCACATATCCGACACAATTGGTTGAAATTCATTTTCACATTGAAAATTTATTATTGACTGCTGCGAGAAATCATCAAATCCTCATCATTATCATCGCTGATCGCCGTTGATAGTTTATTCTCCTGATTTCGTGCAATCAATTCGGAAAGTGGTTGCCAATCCTCGTCGTCATCATCATCTTCATTTGTTACTATTTCTATAATTTTGTTTTCAGCCGGCCGCATGAATGCCCTCACATCCGCCAACAATTCCTCTTCTGGAACTTCTTCTTTGATACCGACTGAATGTTTTATCGAAGGTATATTTCCACTTAGTCCGCAGTTCACGCAACGTTAAATTTGATGAGGTGATCAGCCGCTGCATAGCTTCGCCATAATAGCAGCAAAGCTCTAGTGGATCACAATACCGAGTCAGTTCATTGTCACAATTGTCACTTTTCAAAAAGACATCTGACCATTCAAGAAAATTGTTTGCAGATGTGAAAACTTTCGTGCAACCAGCTGAAAACAAAATTATCATACGAACGCAACAATTTTCGTTCCGGATTCTTGCGATTTTCTTTCTATAGATATTTTCGGCACAAACAAGAGCGAAATCCGGACTCTGCCGCACCCAACAATTTGCAGCTGCTATCTCTGGTTCTTCCGATATTTCGCGACACTGGACATATTCGAAGACGACAGCCACGAAAAACTAAGCCGACATGTGGCTGTCAAAAATTTCGGTTGTCACCTCGGACAAAACATCTGTGCGTGGAATGGTACTTCATATGGCGGAAATGTGCTTCTCCAGATGTCGCCAGTGGCATAGTTTTCTCGATGGCCACGGTGGAGGGGCATTTCCAGATGGCTATGTCTCGAAAGGTGCCGGGGTTGGATTAATTCTATATTTCGAATATTTATATCCACGGATCTAAATATTTGGACAGAAAAAAAAATATTTTCTGCACAACGATATCCGCACAACAGATGAAGTCCGCTGGCACTTCGAGGACATATCCATCTGGCAGGTTACAAGGGTTCGGGATCGGAATCACTTCGATTCCTGGGCGTAGGCGTCACATTACATCTTACACTGTATTTTAAGTAATATTAAGTATGATTTATTCTACGAATAGTAATATTAATTCAAATACATTTACTTTTATATTACTTGAAAATAATAGAATATTGGCCAATTTTTATATGAGCAGAAAACAACGTTTATCGCACTTCAAAACGTGTTTTTGCTTCTGAAGTGCTGTTATTTATTAGTATCAGTTGCCATTAACCAATAAAAATTTTAAAAAAATGAACTAGCCAGCCATGTTGAAGTGGGAAAGTTTTTCCAATACAATTTATTTCTATTTAATCCCATTATTCGGGATCGAAGTATTCAATTGTCATACCGAAAAAAAACTGACCTTAAGATAAGATTAAATGTATTTAAGACAATACACAAATATGAATATATACGTTCATAAGATAGAAGAATGTTATTATGTGACTAATATAAGAAGTCTTAGCTACAGCGTATAGATTAACATAGTTATTGAAAATTCATTACATATGTTTGCGTTACATTTATTTAGTTTGAGGGACAAATAGTTGTTAAATAATCAAAAAAAAAAAAAATTTGTTTCGCTTTCCAATTGTGTACGTTGTAGAATTTTCGCTTATGGTATTTCAGATATGTTGACTTACTAAATAAAAATATTAAATTTACTTAGTTGTAAGTGGTATGGTAGCTATTGTCATATTTTCTAGGGCTTACACCTCGGGAGCCAATTACATATATTTTATTAACGAAAGATGGAAAGATAATTAGAAGCTTTTAAAACGAACTATCATAAACTGATGTAAATGAGGGTTGCTTTAAATGTGGTGATTAAGATGTTATTCAGGGAATAGATTAAAAAATTTAATTCAAATATTTTAAGGATTAATAAGCGATTGCAAATGCAATAATTGGTAAACATTATATGGCAAATAGTTATAGACTTTCAGATACTGATTTGATCTCACACCGGCTTTATGAAACGGTTATGGTTGCTAAGCAAATCATCATATAAGCGCTTGGCAAATGGATTTGCTTCATATATTTTTGTTGCGAAAAGAAATGTCGAGCAATTTTTTTTAAGTTTATTCCACAACATTTTTTTTGTGGTGGGGAGGTGAATGCCCATTTACACAGTGTGGGACTCCCTTGTTCATAAAAAGGCGACCGATTTACCCACTAAATACCTCCCCTGTCAACCTGAGAACCTATCCTGGAACCTTTTGGCCCATAAATTTGGGCCAGGTCTCGTCTTGTTACGCCATGAGGCGCCTTCAAGCTGGGGGATCACTCTTCTAGCGGGTCGAAATAGAGGAAGAAGAAGCGCCAGACAAGCGATCCTCCAGGCTCAATACCCCCGACTGCTGTGAGTCCCTTTTATCTTGTAGGACTGCCCGAACATAATGTGCCACTTGGTTCCATTTGGCAACTGATTTGTCAACATTGCAGTTAATGTCTTTGACTTGTGCCCGCTAATTGTTTTGACTTAATACTATCCCCACCCAGAAAAGTTC
The DNA here is from genome assembly GCA_963969285.1 of Odontomyia ornata. Classification (NCBI taxonomy): domain Eukaryota; kingdom Metazoa; phylum Arthropoda; class Insecta; order Diptera; family Stratiomyidae; genus Odontomyia; species Odontomyia ornata. Next base: position 271,719,104 of record OZ017738.1, on the reverse strand, counting down.
AAAGCATCAAAAAAGATACCCAATATAAATTTATGCCCATAAAATATTTTTTCGAAAATAGGGGTTGGAACATACATTTGTAGCTGTATATTGTACGTTACCTTATATCTACGTAATTAACCCTATAATATTCTTCCTAACTAAATATTCCATAAGAGATCTTAAAAATCCGCATTCATTGTAAATACATTGTTCTTTGGATTTGACATTACACCCCAACTTTCTTCCCGAAGAACTTTGTTTTTACCTTCCAGTGATATCAACTCCATGAAAGGGAACGGATTCGGTGGGTTGTATTCACATTCAATTTATTCAACAATCCATCTGCCACGAATTCAATGTATTGTGACATTAATCCGTGATTCATACCGAACATAGCTACTGGTAATGCATCTGTTAAGAATTCTTGCTCTATTTTGACATCTTCAGAAATAAGTTCAATGACTCTTTCATTTGTAGGTTTCTGCACCAAATGTTTGAACATAAGACAGGCAAAGTCACAATGTAATCCTTCATCTCGTGAAATCGGTTCATTGGAGCAAGTCAAGCGAGGCATGATTCCACGTCTCTTTAGCGAAAATATTGCAGCCAAGCTGCCACTGAAGAAAATATCTTCAACCGCTGCAAATGGTATTATCCTTTTGGCGAATGTGGCAGGTTTTCTTGAAATCCAAGACAATGCTCAATCGGGCTTCATGCAATTTCATGCAACCGCTGCTGGCTGAATCACCCACTTTTTGACAATCCTGGAACTGAGATGCACGCTCTTAAGGGAATCAATTGCAGCTTTCTACAGTACAGTGAATTTACTAGAGATGAATCAACTAACCGATAATGCCTTTACATTAGTGTATGGCTGCCTTCCGCCAGCATCTAAGACGTAATAGGATGCATCCTTCAAAATTTCCAAGAACACTACTCACACTAAATTGTGGAATAATTCGGATGTGAAATAATGCACCTGAGAGTCAACAATACACCAGTTTCAAATAAAACCCTTAATTGAACTATTTAGTGAGCGAGTAATTCGCGTAACTGTCAACTTAGAAATTAACACGAGACCCATTGCTATTTCTATTTTCTTGGTTTCCTGATAATTGTCAAAACGTGGTTCTTGACAACGAGCGGCTAAAGGATCGTGACCGAGCCGTCAACGTCAAGGGTAATCTGCGGTTTGGTGTCAGTGGCGTAGTGCTGATTTATTACAGAGCAGTGTCCACGATGCCCACCAGGCGTGAGGCAGGACCCGACACCACTTTCAAGTTTAGCATTGTAGTGCCAGACTGCTGCCCTCTGCCAAAAGCCAAAAGGATGAGATCGCAGGTTGTAACGCTCCTCCCCCACCTGTCTGCTATCTTACATCTTCTCCGTGAAGTGGTCTTGCATGATTCAAATTTTCTCGTGCTGCTCCAGAACCATTATTGGGTCTTCCAAACATTTTAACTGCCGGAATAACCGGTACGAGTTACCGTTGCAGATCATGTACTGGCCGAACACGGCAAAGTAAGGTGAGATACCTGTGGTGGTGTGGTATGACGAACGCAGGGCACAGGTAATGGTGGAAATCCTGCGGTCCCAATCCTTCTGAACCGGATTGACATAGGCACGAATGGCGTCTATGAGGGTACGATTCAGCCGCTTGGTCGCATTTGCTTGAGGAAAGTAGACTGCGGTCCACTGGTGAGTAATTCGATACTTGTCCATCAGGTCACCAAATCTGCCCAAGGTGTATTTGACTGCGTTATCAGAAACAACATTTTCCGGTACTCCAAATACATGGAAGGCACGTTTCTGCAGGAAGCTGACAATTGGGCCGGTGTGCATGTTACGAATCGGCTCAATGATTGGGAATTCGGGCAATTGATCCAAGACCACGACAGCTCTCGTGTAGCCAGAAGTTAAACGAGGATAAGGACCTGAAGTCGAACGAAGATAAGGACCGATAAGATGGAAATACAAGCGCTGGAAGACCCGCTCAGGTAGTTCAAACTTACCTATCGGAGGGCGGAGGACAGTATTGGGCGCTTTTGTGCATTTGCACAGCTTACAGGCGGTTACATACGCTTTTACTTGTTGTGCCATTTTAGGCCAAAATAAATAGGTTTTCAGCCGACGAAGTATACGACCGTATCCGCCGTGCGTATTGGATGGGTGGTCATAAGCACGTCTAATAACTTCCACTGTTCCTCTTCTTGTATGGGGTCTCCGGATGCGTGTCCCAACTGCTTGTATATAAATCCCTCCGTCACCCACAGCTGTGGTAACTGGCTCTGAAAAGTATCCATCAGCTGGGTGTAACCTGCTGACTTGAAGGCGGGATGGTCCAGGTCGATCAATAGCGAGCTGTTGTCCTCCTAGGCCAACTCGGCTCCTTCCGGGGCGGAAATCCTCGACAAGGTGTCCGGTACCACATGTTGGCTTCCTTTCCAGTGTGGAATTGTAAAGTCAAACACCTGTAATTTCAAGGGACATCTAGCAAAATGGCCATGGAGATCGGTTAAGCTCATCAGCCATTTCAGGGACGCATGACCTGTAACAATTTCGAAGGGGTGTTCCTCCACATATTTTCGAACGCGTTTCACCGCCAACACTGTCGCCAGGCCTTCCTGCTCTGAGACCGTGTAATTCAGCTGGGCCGGTTTCAACTTGTGAGACATAAAAGCTATAGACATCTCCTTGCCGTCTTGCGTAACCTGGACTAAGATTGCTCCCACCCCATGTTGACTAGCGTCGCATTTAATTGAGAACGGTTTACCAAAGTCCGGGCTATGTAGTATGGGGGCAGTTGACAGACTCTTCTTTAGCTCTCCAAAGGCTCGCAAGCTAGGCCCTTCCGAGATGAACGTCCGTCTCTTATGCAGCACGTACAGTCATGAAAAAATCGCTGGTACCAACCGCATAAACCAAGGAATTGGCGTAACTGTTTGGTCGTCTCAATCGCTTGTGTCTTCACCGGTTCGTTTTGGATGCTGCCGTGGCCAATGATGTGACCCAAATACTTAACCTCCGTCATTACGAACTGACTCTTTTGTATGTTGATGGTTAACCCTGCTTTTCGGATGTGCAAGGCAACTTCCTGAAGCAGGCCGATGTGTTTGTCAAAGATCTCGGTTATAAGCAGTAGGTCGTCCAAGTATACGAAAACTTGGTGCCGTAAATGCGGTGGTATCACTTTGTCCATAAGGTGCGTCACTGTTTGAGGGGCATTACACAGTCCGAATGGCATGTTCACAAATCGGTACAGTAGACGACCTGGGACCTTGAAGGCTGTCTTCTTCTTTGAGCCAGGATCTAACGGGATTTGCCAGAAAGCGTCTTTGAGGTCCAAGCTCGTAATGCCGTCCTTGATCGTAATAACGTCCTTGACAGTGACGGCACTCAAACGTCTGGCATTTAAGCATAGATGGACCTTGTTTGGCTTGACAACTAAAGTAACCAGTGAGGCCCATGCAGTCTGCAGTTCTTCGATCACACCTAGTGCTAACATACGATCAACTTCACCATATAACGACTCTCAATTCACCAAAGATAGGGCAAAATATCTCTGCTTTATAAGTTTAGCATCCCCTAGATCTCTTGTGTGAAACACCAATGTTGTCCTGCTGAGACCTTCCTTCTCATGCAATGGAAAAGCCGATATAGCCGAGTTAATTCGCAGTTGTTGATTTGCATTCAATCGAAGTAAGTGGAAAGTTGAGGCCACATCATGGACAGTGGTGGCAGAGTCAAGTATGGTGCCGGAAAATAATGCCGGGGCACTTGGACCCCTTTAAATGTGACATCCGTCGTTAGTTCCCCCACTACGGAGTGACGAGTTCCGTACGCCGTACTTAACCAGGTATTAAACTGCTGGCTTTCGTCCGCGTGAGTCATCAGGACCTCTCCTGAAAAATCAGCTGATATGCAATTCACACTGACCCTAGTGTCAACCAAGCCTATCAGCCGCTTTTGCAGGATGCGTACTGACACGTACGGGTGAACATCGTCCTTCAATAACTCGTCTAAGTGTATTGTTTGCAACGGTTTCCATCGACTGCCTGACCCTTCTCCGGAAGCTCCGCATCCGACGCGTGGCTCGCTTCCTTCGTGGAGGAGTAGTTTTAACCATCTCTTCATTGAAGATGCAATGACGAGCAGCTAAATAACCCCGCAGTCTGACGTGAAAGGGCTTAACATGCCAAGGGACCTTCGTCTCGCTACCAATCCCCTTCGCGTCCGGCTCAGCAACGTGTGACATTGGCGGCAGAAATTCAGGAGAACTGTGTTTCACTGTACGAATCAGCAAAGTTGGGGTCGTATCTGGGGCTTGGTTGCACATAGGAATGGGTTCGGTATCTATTTGCTCAGGCTTTGAAGTGCCAACGGGTGGTTGCGGTACTCGCTGGCAAGTTTTTTCGTAACTTGCAATCTGCGCAATCAGGTGCAAACGTGTCCGTTTTTCCGCAACGGTACAGAATACCGTCGGGTCCACTGGACATGCAGAGAGCCGGTGTCCCCATTGTCGGCAGTTCTAACAGACCTTTGGACTTGCAACTACCTCAACGAAAGGCCGGTCTTTTGCTAGTTCGAACTCTCGATTCAGGGGTGCTCCGCTCCTCGGGACTTGTGTTGGGTCGATAATTACGTGATCTACTGTTAGTAATTGCGCAGAATGGTTGCTTCGTTGATTATGTCCCGTCATGCGATGTTATGGACGTAAGGTTCCTCGCCGTTCATCTAGTCGTTCTTGCCTACCGATATGGAAACGTAATCCCTGTATGCTGTATATTGGCACATGAAGGAGACTGTTTCGAAGCTCCAACCGCATGTTCTCTCTGATGATTTCCACTAGTTCGTCCTCGGGCATGGGTGTTCGTAACCGAGTACTCAGGCATAGTATACTGGTATAATACTGGTTCAATGGTTCGTGGGTGCCTTACTTGCGTTTCCATAGTTGTTCATGCAATTTTCTTTCGGCGAGGCCGTCATCAATGTGGTTGCGAGAAGCTGCACAGAAGGAATTCCAATCGGGACGTGGTATGGATTCCTTGAATCTCCAGTAACATTCGGCAGCATCCCCGCTGAACAAGAGGTGTGCGTGTCTAAGGAAAGCTAAGAAGTCGCCTCCTAACGTACTGGTGACTAGAGCCTGAATCCGAAACAGAAACTTGTCCACTGGTGTCACCGAATTAAAGCCGGTGAAGCTGAGTCGCCAACTCTCCATGATATGAGGTGTTGGATCTCGGGTTGGAGTCACTGAATTCGCGGGACGATTCGCATCATTGGTGGGCCTGCCATGAAGAACCGATTTTTGCATTGTAGGTATCAGTTGCGGTGCGTTGTTGTACCGTGGGTGATACTCCGGGGCCCTGGGGTCCATTCCCGAGCCCCTTCGGGGAGATTCCAATCATCAGCCAGTCTAGAGGTGGGCATAGCCGTCTTAGAAAACTGTCTCCAAGTGTCTGATCATATCAGGCAACCCTTGTAATAAGGACAAATTGTGTCGTGCCATTTGAATGCGCTGTTGGGGCATTTGCCAGTACTCCTACAACTGGAGCTTCTCCGTCCACGGCTCCTTGGTTGTCCGACAGCAATTGGACAACCAAGGAGCCTAAGTCCGGAATGCAAAAATGCAGCCACTGCACTAACACGATTTACTAACGATTTACTAACGCGTCGAAAACACTAACATACGGAAAAGAAACCTATCCTTGCTTTATTCCGTATTTCTTACATCCTTCCTGACAAGAACAAAAATATGTATCAAACTCCACGTTTCCGAATATCACCGACGAGGTACCGAAAAATTGTGCTACTCTAATTTGACTGCAAAATAACCGACTCTAAAAAAAGCTCAAAACAAACTACCGATCGTGCCGCGAAACCAGCTAACCGCGGACTACTTGAACCCTACCTTCGCAACGGCAAACTTACCACTCGCTGCCATTCCTGCTGGAAAAGGAGGGTTAGCTGGAAAGGAAAGTCATTTTTTTGGTTTAGCAATTCATATTATTCTCTCAGTTTCATAAAAAATACGTTATTTCCATTCCTGAAGTACTGATTGGTGCTGAGATTCTACTAAATATAGTACCAAACAAGATAACAATAAAATAATTTGAAATCAATAAAATCAAAAGTACTAAACGAGTTGTTCTGACGTTTTTGTTCGTCATATACATAGGTCATTTCATTTGCAACAGATTTGTAAGCATCTCGTAAGGATTTGGGATCATAGTAATAATTTTTATGAAAAATCATATACGAGATAATACAAATCTTACACTGTATTTTAAGTAATATTAAGTATGATTTATTCTACGAATAGTAATATTAATTCAAATACATTTACTTTTATTTTACTTGAAAATAATAGAATATTGGCCAATTTTTATATGAGCAGAAAACAACGTTTATCACACTTCAAAACGTGTTATTTGCTTCTGAAGTGCTGTTATTTATTAGTATCAGTTGCCATTAACTAATTAAAAATGAAAATAATGAACTAGCCAGCCATTTCGGAGTGGGAAAGTTTTTCCAATACAATTTATTTCTATCTAATCCCATTATTCAGGATCGAAGTATTCAATTGTCATATCGAAAAAATATTATATAAAAATTGACCATAAGATAAGACTAAATGTATTTAAGACAATACAGAAATATGAATACATAATTAGATAGAAGAATATTACTATGTGCCTAATATAAGAAGTCTTAGCTACAGCGTACAGATTAGTTATTGAAAATTCATTACATATGTTTGCGTTACATTTATTTAGTTTAAGGGACAAAAAGTTGTTAAATAATCAAAAAGAAGAAATTTTATTTAGCTTTCTAATTGTGTACGTTGTAGAATTTTTGCCAATTGTATTTCAGATATGTTGACTTACTAAATAAAAATATTAAGTGTATTTAGTTGTAAGTAGTAAAGTAGCTGTTGTCATATTTTCTAGGATTTGCACCTCGGGAGCCAATTATATATATTTCGCTAACGAAAGATGCAAAGATAATACGAAGCTTTTAAGACAAATTATTATAAACTGATGTAAACGACGGTTGCTTTAAATGTTGTGATTTTGATGTTATTCAGGGAATTGATTAAATAAATTAATTCAAATATTTTAGGGATAAATAAGCGTTTGCAAATGCAATAATTGGCAAACACCATTTGGTAGAAAGTTAATAAGACTTTCAGATACTGATTTGATCCCACACTGGCTTTATGAAACGGTTATAGTTGCTAAGCAAATCATCACATAAGCGCTTGGCAAATGGATTTGCTTCAAAATTTTTTTTGCAAAAAGAAATGTCGGGGAATTTTCTTAAGTTTATTCCGCAACATTGCAGTTAATGTCTTTGACTTGTGCCCGCGAATTGTTTCGACTTAGTGGTATCCCCACCCAAAAAAGTTCACAGGTTCAAAAAAGATACCCAATATAAATTTATGCCCATAAAATTATTTTTCGAAAATAGGGGTTGGAACATACATTTGTAGCTTGAAGTAGTATATACACGCATCTAATATATATTGTACGTTGCCTTATATCTACGTAATTAACCGTAAAATATTCTTCCTAACTAAATATTCCATAAGAGATCTTAAAAATCTGCATCCATTGTAAATACATTGTCCTTCGGATTTGACATTACACGCACTTTTGATATTCGCCAACTTTCTCCCCGAAGAAGTTTGGTTTTACCTTGCAATGATATCAACTCCATGTAAGGGAATGGGTTTGGTGGGTTGTATACCTTCGGCACATTCAATTTATTCAACAATCGATCCGCCACGAATTCAATGTATTGTGACATTAATCCGCGATTCATACCGATCGTAGCTACTGGTAAGGCATCTGTTAAGAATTCTTGCCCTATTTTGACAGCTTCAGAAATAAGTTCAAAGACTGTTTCATTTGTAGGTTTCTGCACGAAATGTTTGAATATAAGACAGGACAAAATCACAATGTAGTCCTTCATCTCGTGAAATCAGTTCATTGGAGCAAGTCAAGCCAGGTATGATTCCACATTTCTTCAGCCAAAATATCTCGGCGAATGCGGCAGATTTACTTGAAATCCAAGACAATGCACAATCGGCCTTCACGCAATGTCATGCAACCGCTGCCGGCCGAATCACCTACTTTTTGACGATACTGGAACCGAAATGCACGCTCTTAAGGGAATCAATTGCAGCTTTCTGCAGTACAGTAAATTTGCTAGAGACGAATCAACTCACCGATTATGCCTTTTACACTAATTGTATGCCTGCCATCCACCAGCATCCAAGACGTAATCGGATGCATCCTTCCAAATTTCCAAGAACACCTTTCACACTAAATTGTGGAATAATTCGGATGCGAAATGTTGCACTTGATAGTAAACAATACACCAGTTTCAAATAAACATTTATTGAACTACTTAGTGAACGACTAATTCGCGTAACTGTCAACTTAGAAATTAACACGAGGCCCGTCGCTATTTCTATTTTTTGGTTTCCTGATAACTGTCAAAACGCGGTTCCGTTACCGAACCGTCGACGTAGTGCTGATTTATTACAATTTATTGATTTATTTACACTGTCTTACAGATCCGTGAACCCAATTACAAAATAGGTTATGAAATATAATATAATATAATAGATGCGAAAAAAACAAAGTTAGCAGTTTGAAATAAGAAAAAAAACCAAAAATATAAAAAATATACTAATAAACTATTGGGAGCTAAGGAGAATATTATGCAATATGCATTTAAAAGCGCTTAAGGAATATGGGAGGGGACCCAGCTGGAGCGCATTGTAATGAAGTGATACGCGTAATAAAAATGAATAAAAATAAATGTCGGTACGAGCATAGGGCATAATGAATATGTCAGTTGAACGCCATCTTGAGGTGGAACGTATATAAAGCTTTTCCCGAAGGTCGGATGAAAGAATACTGTGATATAATTTACACAAGCAGCACAGGTCTAAGAATTCTCTCCTATTTTTGAGTGATGAAATGTTGAGGATCCGTAAGCGCTCATCGTAGGAGCTGTAAGTGAGGTTATATGAACGTGTGAATTTACCCTGTACAGTTTAAACAGCATCCGATAGATTTATATAGTGAGGAGATCATACTTGGGAGACATACTCAAGGATTACCGGGCTAGAAGTACTAATAGATGGACGCTGGTTGAAATGCTAAAAGACTTGGAACAGGATCGTAAAATAAAACCAGTGGCACGTGAAGCTCTAGTGGTTATGCATGAAATATAGATGTTAAGTTTCAAATAATACTCGCAAATATTTAAATTTGTCCACAAGTGCGAGCAGTGATCTATCAATCCGGTATACATTTAAAACTGGATGAATTTTGTTGGTGAATCTCATATGAATACATTTTGAAATGTTAAGAGGAAGTAAATTATCTTGACACCAATTTCGGAGATTGTCAAGATCATTTAGAAGGTATGAGCAGTCTTTCTTGGAGTTAATGGAACGATAAATTTTTAAATCATCAGCGTAAAGAAGACAATTAGAGGACAGGCATTGAGGAAGATCGTTAATGAAAATGTTGAATAGCAAATGGCCTAAAATTGATCCTGAGGAGCACCAGATTTTGGGCTAAACAAGTCTGACGAAAAAAAATATTCCATGTAACGGTGCAGGGGCGATGGGATAAGAAGGATAAGATCCAAGAGAGGATTGAGTCAGAAACGCGGAACGATCGGAGTTTGTTAGCCAAAAGGCCATGATCAACACTGTCAAAGGCATTAGAAAATCGGGGTATATGACATCAACTTGTTGGCTCTTGTCAAAAGCAAGAGAGATGGTATTCGTAAGTTCTAACAAATTAGTTACTGTTGAACGAGCTTGAATGAAGCCATGTTGTTCATTTGCAAGCAGGATACTGATGTCACCGTACATTCTGTTATGCACAATTCACTCAACGAGCTCGCCAAAACAAGACAGCATATAAATCGGACGATAGTTCAAGATTTCACTACAATCTCCGGACTTATGGATCGGAAAGATGTTAGCATGCTTCCAGACGTCGGAAAAGTAGGAGGAAGAAAGGCTAATATTGAAAATAATTGATAGATGGGTAGATAATGAAGAAGATAATGACTTTACGAACAGATTTGGTATTCCAACAGGACCCGGACCACCATTAATGTCAAAATCAAGCAGTACATTTTCAATTCGCGATGGAGAGGTCATGATAGAATGCATAAAAGGGGAAGAAGAAGTACACGATGAATATAAAGTGAGGTTTGAAACCTTAAATGTGGAGGAAAAAAGTTTAATGAAATGGTCACAGATAGCTTGCCCATCAGAAGCTTGGCAGTTACGCCATTAGAAGATATTAGGATTATAGGCTGTTGTTTTCAGAGAGTGTATGTATGTCCAAACGGGCTTAGGACTATTAGATTGCAGTGATGTTTCAATCATATAATAATAAGATCACATTGCGTTCTTAACCGCTTTTTTAGCTTCTTTATGAAGCAGTTGGTAGTTCGTGAGGTCAGTGTTAGAGTTGGAATAATGAAATTTTTTTTGAGTGCCTGGTTCTTCAAATAAAGAGCGTCTGAGACTTCAGCGGAAAACCAGCTGGGGCTCTTATTCCGAGGGGAACGGCAGATAGGTACATGGTTTGTAATTATGTTTCTGAGATTCTCATAGAAAGTTGATAGCATTGAGTTGACATTGAGCTTCTGTAACATTGAATTACAGTCAATAATATCTAGCTCAAGCTAAATGGCTGCATAGTTGGCTTTGCAAAAATTAAATCTTGGGGAGAAAGGAGTGCGTATGGACTGAGGTGCGAGAAAAGATAAACGAACCTCAAGCGGAGGATGATGGGGATCAGGTTTTCAATATTTGGAGGGGCATTTTGTGATCGAGGAGATAGAGGCAGGATTGGAAGTAATGATGAAATCGAGAAGTTGATTGTTTGCGTTCGGAATCATATTTAATTGCGATAAGGAGCAAAGCGTTAAAAAAGAAGAAAACAGGATAGAGAGATCATTGAAGGATGAGAGAGCATGAGAGCTTGAGTCCCACCTTTGGTAAGGCAAGTTAAAGTCACCACAGATTAAAATAGTGTATAGAGGGATGATGCTACAAAAACACCCAGAAAATTCAGAAAAAAAACGGTTGTAAACGCGGAAAGGAGCATTGCAAGGGATATACACGCACAGCAATACTAAAGTCACGGCTTGAGAGATATTGATTCGGACAGTGATGCATTCCACTGGAAGTAACGGTGAAAAGTCAGAGCAGAGTTTGCTGTTCAAGGCTGTATGAGTAGCAATGAGTACACCAACACCGTCAGATTTACCTAAAACCAAACGATCTCTATCAGTTCGGTGGACATCGTATAGTGGAAAAATTTCACTGCTGGCGATATCAGGAGTCAGCCAGGTTTCTGTTCAACAAATGAAATCATTGCCGGAAACAGAAGAGGAAATTTTAATAGCTTCCAGCTTGGTTCTCATACCACGTACATTTTCATAAAAAAGATTGAAGCTATGAGAAGTGTTTCGAATATTAAAATTTAAATTAATATTTGAAAAATGTTAAGGGTGATCATTTATTAAAGTTTCGGAAGAGAGCTCACCACGCGATGACAGTTTCTTCTTTATTTAAGCCTGGAGGTTGCAATTTTGCCTCGATTTTCGCCAGATTTTCAAAAATTAAATATTTCGGCTAATTTTCTTAATTATTCAAAAAGACCAAGCAAACATTAAAGGGCGGACGTTTTAATGAAAACCCCTTGATTTCTATTCTGACTAAAGTGTAGCTCCGATTTGAACCAAAAATGGTACAAAGGTTCATTGACGTGTGCGATAAAGCTCACAGTAAAAAATTCAATGTCAAACCATCTGAAACAATATGGTGACCACACAAAGATCGAAAGAAATTAAACAATAAAACAAACTTCTGGGTCAGGTCAGTATATCAAAATGGCGGTCAGGCAAAGTTCAAATTTTGACAGCTTCAATTTATACTGGACTCTTATGAAACCCTAAAATCAAGGTAGACGTTGATGAGATCTTTTACTAAAATTTATCAGAACTAAATTCAATTCCTATGAACGCTGCAAATATTAGCAGTACTGTGTTTCGCGCTGCAGTCAAGAAATTCAATTTTCATATACATTGTACAATGTATTCAAAAAACGCAGTTCTTATAGATTTGAAATGTAAAAAATTTTGCCACTCAAAAGGTTGAAATAAAAAAAGGTTTAGGAAAAATAAGAAAACCCACCTTAAAAAGGCTGATATAAATTTTATTGAAGCGGTGCTAAATCAATTTCCAAATTACAACATACAAACTTCCAACACATAACAAAAGAAACAGGGAAAACCTGATATCACACCGGTTCCACAAAATTTATTTCATCCTTTCGAAGTCGGTTGTTTTTTCTAAAAGCTTTTTATTGTTTATAACTTCGTCGCAAATGGCGGTCAACTTTGACCGGTTGTATTTCAGGAGCTAATACACATTATTCAACTTAAAAACAAAAGCCGTTCACAATGGCTTACAATGCATTTTTTTCAATTTTATTTAAATCTACAGTTAACGAGTTATTCAATTTATTTATGATCGAAATTAAAAAACTTTTAGAAAAGAAAGAGACCCCGACTTCAAAGTTCCCGTAAAAAGGATGAAATAAATTTTATAGAAGCGGTGCCATATCAGTTTCATCCTGTTTCTTTTGTAATGGTGCGTCTGTTGGAAGTTAATGTGTCAAAACAAGAAAACTGATTTGGCACCGCTTCCATAAAACTTATTTCACACTTTTTAGGATATTTTTAGTCGATTTTCTATTTTTGTATAAGTTTTTTATTTCACCCTTTTAAGTGGCAAACTTTTTCATTTCATATCATTACATGTACCATATATATATATATATATATATATATATATATATATATATATATATATATATATATGAGTATATATATATATATATATATATATATATATATATATATATATATATATATGAGTATATATATATATATATATATATATATATATATATATATATATATATATATATATATCTATATATATATATATATATATATATATATATATATATATATATATATATAAAATGTAATTCGCGGTACTTTTTGAACACACCTCGTATATATATATATATATATATATATATATATATATATATATATATATATATATATATATATGTATATTAAAATGTAATTTCTTGGCTGCAATGCAAAACTCACTACTGCTAAAATCTACAGCGTCCATAGAAGTTGAATTTAGTTCAGATTCATTTTAGTCCAAGATCTCATCAACGTCTACCTTGATTTTAGGTTTCATAAAAATCCAATATAAATTGTGACTTTAAGAAACTTTCGGAATTCGAACTTTGCATACCCGCTGAAATTTTTTTTTATTGTTCACTATACGTTTACGGTCTGTACTACTTTCAAAAGTTGCATCCACAATCGTTCAAAGTTTTTTTCACAACCACAGTAACAAAATTTTGTATGTTTTTCGAGATGGTTCGACTTTTGACTAACTTTATCACAAACTTGAATGAAACTTTGTCCCAATGTTTGTCCAGATCGGAATTATACTTTGGTCAGACTCGAAATCACGGATTTTCATTTAAAACAGTCGCCATTTAATTTTTGCTGAACCAATCTCAATTATTACCAAAACTAGACACCATTTTTGAAAATTTGTCGAAAATCAAGAATAATTGCGCCCTCCAGTCACAAATTTCGTTATACTCGTATCCATTATATACAATGTATGTACACACACACCCCCACACACATATACACGCATATATATATAAATATATATATAAATATATATATATATATATATATATAAATATATATATATATATATATATATATATATATATATATATATATATATTTATATATATATATTTATGTTTACACATATATATATATATATATATATATATATATATATATATATATATATATGTATATATATATATATATATATATATGTGTATATATACATATATATATATATATATATATATATATATATATATATATATATATATATATATATATATATATATATATATATATATATATGTATATATATACTTGCCAGAAAGAGTATCCGTACATGCAAGATAACAAAGTTATCGTTGTAATAAAAAGGATACGTCCACTTAATTTGAATGATTTCTTCTATAATACCAAAAAATTTACACTTTTGCATGATTCCCAGTATGTTTCATAGTACTTACTATTTAAAAAGACTTGAAACTTAAGCAAAATCAATTTATGGCAACACAATACATATATCAGAAAAGGTATCCGTACAGAGCTAACTAGGGGATCCCAGTGTTATGCTATGACACATGCAGATGCATATTAATGTTTTAAGGTCCGACAATAGTTCGACTTTAAGTTGGGAAACGTTTAAAAGTGAGTGCAGTTTTTTTTTTTAAATTTTTGTGTACTAGAATACATGATGATGCCCAAAATTATCGTAATCAGCACTGAGGAGAGGAAAATTATACTGAAACTTAAGAGTGAAGGGAAAACTTACCCTGAAGTTATTCGGAATGCATCCGCGCACTTAATTTCGTTTTTCACACAAAATTTGATACACGTTCTTTGATCCATTTTTTTGAATAAGTAAAATCGAAGACGATTGAAAACACGTGCAAGTGAAGCAGCTATCACCAATCAAGTGAACATTCAAAATGGCCGAGCTTGTCGGCATAAGTGACAGACATGAGTACCAACATAACGCCACAAAAAATCGAAATTCGAATATACGTAACCCGCGAAAATTCAAAATTCACGATACTTTTTGAACACACCTCGTATATATATATATATAAATATATATATATATATATATATATATATATATATATATATATATATATATATATATATATGTATATATATATATATATATATATATATATATATATATATATATATATATATATATATATATATATATATTAAAATGTAATTCGCGGTACTTTTTGAACACACCTCGTGTATATATATATATATATATATATATATATATATATATATATATATATATATATATATATATATATATATATATATATATATATATATATATATATATATATATATATATTACAATGTAATTTCTTGGCTGCAATGCAAAATTCACTACTGCTAAAATCTACAGCGTCCATAGAAGTTGAATTTAGTTCAGATTCATTTTAGTCCAAGATCTCATCAACGTCTACCTTGATTTTAGGTTTCATAAAAATCCAATATAAATTGTGACTTTAAGAAACTTTCGGAATGCGAACTTTGCATACCCGCTGAAATTTTTTTTTTATTGTTCACTATACGTTTGCGGTCTCTACTACTTTCAAAAGTTGCATCCACAATCGTTCAAAGGTTTTTTCACAACCACAGTAACAAAATTTTGTATGTTTTTCTAGATGGTTCGACTTTTGACTAACTTTATCACAAACTTGAATGTAACTTTGTCCCAATGTTTGTCCAGATCGGAATTATACTTTGGTCAGACTCGAAATCACGGATTTTCATCTAAAACAGTCGCCATCTAATTTTCGCTTAACCAATCTCAATTATTACCAAAACTAGACACCATTTTTGAAAATTTGTCGAAAATCAAGAATAATTGCGCCCTCCAGTCACAAATTTCGTTATACTCGTATCCATTATATACAATGTATGTACACACACACCCCCACACACATATACACGCATATATATATATAAATATATATATAAATATATATATATATATATATATATATATATATATATATATATATATATATATATATATATATATTTATGTTTACATATATATATATATATATATATATATATATATATATATATATATATATATATATATATATATATATATTTATGTTTACATATAGATATATACACATATATATATATATATATATATATATATATATATATATATATATATGTATATATATACTTGCCAGAAAGAGTATCCGTACATGCAAGATAACAAAGTTATCGTTGTAATAAAAAGGATACGTCCACTTAATTTGAATGATTTCTTCTATAATACCAAAAAATTTACACTTTTGCATGATTCCCAGTATGTTTCATAGTACTTACTATTTAAAAAGACTTGAAACTTAAACAAAATCAATTTATGGCAACACAATACATATGTCAGAAAAGGTATCCGTAGAGGGCTAACTAGGGGATCCCAGTGTTATGCTATGACACATGCAGATGCATATTAATGTTTTTAGGTCCGACAATAGTTCGACTTTAAGTTGGAAAACGTTTAAAAGTGAGTGCAGTTTTTTTTTAAATTTTTGTGTACTAGAATACATGATGACGCCCAAAATTATCGTAATCAGCACTGAGGAAAATTATACTGAAACTTAAGAGTGAAGGGAAAACTTACCCCGAAATTAGTCCAATAGTAGGCAGAACTCACTCCCCTGTCCAGTATGTGGTGAAAACATTTAGAACAATTGGTTCAATTCTGTCAAAGCTTCGTTGTGGTCGACCC
Source organism: Odontomyia ornata (assembly GCA_963969285.1). Classification (NCBI taxonomy): domain Eukaryota; kingdom Metazoa; phylum Arthropoda; class Insecta; order Diptera; family Stratiomyidae; genus Odontomyia; species Odontomyia ornata. The sequence goes on along the minus strand of OZ017738.1, from coordinate 271,702,579 downwards.
TCCATACTAACTCTACGCGAAAAAAGAAACGTTTTACAGGCAATCAAAAAGAATTCTCGAGTAACTGCCTCCCAAATTGTTACAAATATAAAAAACTATTTTGGCAAGGTTCTCCACGAAGATACCAGAAGAAAACTACTGAAGAGAGATGAATATCGCTCATGCATAGTACGTAAGAAGCCATACATTTCGGAAGTGAACCGAACGAAACATGTAGATTTCGCAAAAAAAATATATAAACAATCCACCAGAGTCAACAGGCCCTATTCTCTGATGAAAGCAAATTTTGCGTATTTGGCATTAAAGGAAGAAAGTTAGGGTGGCGGAAGAGCAGTACTGCCTTCGAGAAAGAAAATCTCATACCAACAGTGAAACGTGGTGTAAGTGGTTGTATACCGGCAGAAGGAGTTGTGTTTATAGAATCAACTATGGATCAATACGGCTACCTTAATATTTTGAAGGCAAATTTAAAGCAAAGCGTTCAGCAGCTTGGTAACGATTTCTAGTTCCAGCAAGGTAGTGATTCCAAGCACACAGCACATAATCTGAAGCTTTGGTTGCTCTACAACACAAAACATCAACTGTGTACGCTGCCCAAATCCCCAGATCTTACTCCCATTGAGCATATGTGGGACTTCTTTGAACGCAGGATCGGTCAGCACAGCATAACCTCGAAGGAAATGCTGAAAAAAGTCATCTTTGATGAATGGAGTAAAATTACCAGTCAAAACAAAGCCAAATCCGTTCACTCCATGCCAAATCACCTTAAGGAGGACCTTAAGAGATAAGGTTATCCGACAAGTTATGTAATAAAATATTTGAATATTTCAAATTAATATTGTCATGTACGGATACTTTTTCTGGTTTGTTTAAGAGAAGCTTTTTTGCTTTTATTTTTGAAGGAACCCCACAGGAAATATTTATAGGAAAGAAGGTTTCATTAATGAATAAATTTTGTTGCATATATATTTAAATGTAGCAGCTTTTTTTGGCATGAATTTCGTAATATGTTGCTTTTTTTATGTTGCCTGGATACTGTTTCTGGCAAGTATATATATATATATATATATATATATATATATATATATATATATATATATATATATATATATATATATATATATATATATGCGTATACACCTATACACACACACAAACACACACACACACACACACAAACACACACTCATACACACACACACACACACATATATATATATATATATATATATATATATATATATATATATATATATATATATATATATATATATATATATATATATATATATATATATATATATATATATATATATATATATATATATATATATATATATATATATATATATATATATATATACTTGCCAGAAACAGTATCCAGGCAACATAAAAAAAGCAACATATTACGAAATTCATGCCAAAAAAAGCTGCTACATTTAAATATATATGCAACAAAATTTATTCATTAATGAAACCTTCTTTCCTATAAATATTTCCTGTGGGGTTCCTTCAAAAATAAAAGCAAAAAAGCTTCTCTTAAACAAACCAGAAAAAGTATCCGTACATGACAATATTAATTTGAAATATTCAAATATTTTATTACATAACTTGTCGGATAACCTTATCTCTTAAGGTCCTCCTTAAGGTGATTTGGCATGGAGTGAACGGATTTGGCTTTGTTTTGACTGGTAATTTTACTCCATTCATCAAAGATGACTTTTTTCAGCATTTCCTTCGAGGTTATGCTGTGCTGACCGATCCTGCGTTCAAAGAAGTCCCACATATGCTCAATGGGAGTAAGATCTGGGGATTTGGGCAGCGTACACAGTTGATGTTTTGTGTTGTAGAGCAACCAAAGCTTCAGATTATGTGCTGTGTGCTTGGAATCACTACCTTGCTGGAACTAGAAATCGTTACCAAGCTGCTGAACGCTTTGCTTTAAATTTGCCTTCAAAATATTAAGGTAGCCGTATTGATCCATAGTTGATTCTATAAACACAACTCCTTCTGCCGGTATACAACCACTTACACCACGTTTCACTGTTGGTATGAGATTTTCTTTCTCGAAGGCAGTACTGCTCTTCCGCCACCCTAACTTTCTTCCTTTAATGCCAAATACGCAAAATTTGCTTTCATCAGAGAATAGGGCCTGTTGACTCTGGTGGATTGTTTATATATTTTTTTTGCGAAATCTACATGTTTCGTTCGGTTCACTTCCGAAATGTATGGCTTCTTACGTACTATGCATGAGCGATATTCATCTCTCTTCAGTAGTTTTCTTCTGGTATCTTCGTGGAGAACCTTGCCAAAATAGTTTTTTATATTTGTAACAATTTGGGAGGCAGTTACTCGAGAATTCTTTTTGATTGCCTGTAAAACGTTTCTTTTTTCGCGTAGAGTTAGTATGGAGGGTCGACCACAACGAAGCTTTGACAGAATTGAACCAATTGTTCTAAATGTTTTCACCACATACTGGACAGGGGAGTGAGTTCTGCCTACTATTGGACTAATTTCGGGGTAAGTTTTCCCTTCACTCTTAAGTTTCAGTATAATTTTCCTCAGTGCTGATTACGATAATTTTGGGCGTCATCATGTATTCTAGTACACAAAAATTTAAAAAAAAACTGCACTCACTTTTAAACGTTTTCCAACTTAAAGTCGAACTATTGTCGGACCTAAAAACATTAATATGCATCTGCATGTGTCATAGCATAACACTGGGATCCCCTAGTTAGCCCTGTACGGATACCTTTTCTGACATATGTATTGTGTTGCCATAAATTGATTTTGTTTAAGTTTCAAGTCTTTTTAAATAGTAAGTACTATGAAACATACTGGGAATCATGCAAAAGTGTAAATTTTTTGGTATTATAGAAGAAATCATTCAAATTAAGTGGACGTATCCTTTTTATTACAACGATAACTTTGTTATCTTGCATGTACGGATACTCTTTCTGGCAAGTATATATATACATATATATATATATATATATATATATATATATATATATATATATATATATATATATATATATATATATATACATATATATACATATATATATATATATATATATATATATATATATATATATATATATATATATGTGTATATATATATATATATGTAAACATAAATATATATATATATATATATATATATATATATATATATATATATATATATATATATATATATATATATATATATATATATATATATATATATGTAAACATAAATATATATATATATATATATATATATATATATATATATATATTTATATATATATTTATATATATATATGCGTGTATATGTGTGTGGGGGTGTGTGTGTACATACATTGTATATAATGGATACGAGTATAACGAAATTTGTGACTGGAGGGCGCAATTATTCTTGATTTTCGACAAATTTTCAAAAATGGTGTCTAGTTTTGGTAATAATTGAGATTGGTTAAGCGAAAATTAGATGGCGACTGTTTTAGATGAAAATACGTGATTTCGAGTCTGACCAAAGTATAATTCCGATCTGGACAAACATTGGGACAAAGTGACATTCAAGTTTGTGATAAAGTTAGTCAAAAGTCGAACCATCTAGAAAAACATACAAAATTTTGTTACTGTGGTTGTGAAAAAACCTTTGAACGATTGTGGATGCAACTTTTGAAAGTAGTAGAGACCGCAAACGTATAGTGAACAATAAAAAAAAAATTTCAGCGGGTATGCAAAGTTCGCATTCCGAAAGTTTCTTAAAGTCACAATTTATATTGGATTTTTATGAAACCTAAAATCAAGGTAGACGTTGATGAGATCTTGGACTAAAATGAATCTGAACTAAATTCAACTTCTATGGACGCTGTAGATTTTAGCAGTAGTGAATTTTGCATTGCAGCCAAGAAATTACATTGTAATATATATATATACAGTCTTCCACAAAAGTCAAGGTACAGTGATAAATATCATGAAAATTGTTTGATATTTTTATTTAAAAAACCTATAGTGATAAAATTTTTTTGGTATTACTTCAACTATAATCATTACATTTTAAATTCATGTAAAACAAAACGAAAATCTGTCGCAATAATATATTATTACATATGATGTGTTGGAAAGTCAATGAATGAAGTCCACAAAAGTCATGGTACACCTAAAGAAAAATGATACAAATTGTAATTATAGTCTTGCATAGTTATTTGAATTATACTTTTCTTAATATTTTGTCGGATATCCTTTCATCTGAATTACTGACTTCAGTTTTTAGGCATAGAATATACCAATTTTTTAGTAAATTCGCTGCTGATTCTGGCCCACTCCTCCAATCTAACATCCTTAAGCTGCGCCTTGCTTGATATCACTCTTTTTCGGATTTTTGTCTCAAGCTCATGCCAAAGATGCTCTATAGGGTTCAAACCAGGGCTTTGAGGCGGTGTAGCAAGCATGCGAGTATTGTACAATAGCCACATTCGAACTTTATGCGCAGTGTGCTTAGGGTCATTGTCCTGTTGAAACAAGAAATCTTCTCGCATGCCTAATTTGGCTGCACTTTGTTTCATGTTGTTTCGTAGAATCTCTAAATAAGAGTTCTGATCCATAGTATTTTCGATGAATGTCAGATTTCCAACTCCAGCAGCAGCCATGCAACCCAAACCATAACACCACCGCCTCCATGTTTTACTGTTTTAATAGTGTTCTTGGGATTAAATGCTTCTCCTACTTTTCGCCAGACCCTCTTATGCCCATTTACACCAAATATACAAAATATAGACTCATCCGAAAATAAAACATTATCCCAAAACGTTATTGGTTTGTCAATATATGCTTTTGCAAATGTTATTCTTTTTTGTTTGTTTATGGAACTTACAAGAGGTTTTCTTCTAGGCGTACGAGATGAAAATCCAGCTTCTACGACAGCTCTACGCACAGTTTCTGCGCTAACCTCCTTCTTATCATTAATTCCAAGAACATCGCAGATTTTTCTACAGCTTAGAAATGGATCTTGTTTTACCATTCACGAAATTTTTCTCTTGTCCTTTGCACTTAGTTTAGATGGACGACCTGTTCGGGGCACATTTTCCACTCTATTTTCCTTCTTAAATCGATTTATCACTTTTTGAATGGTTGACCGACTTCGCAACACTAGTTCAGCTATTTCAGAATATGAATTGCTCTGATTTGAATGCAGATTAATAATTATTTCACGCTCCTTAATACTCAACTCCTTTCGACTCATTTTTTAAAAATTTTATTAAATAAAATATACACCACGAATAGGGACGCGATATTAAAGACAGCGGCCTACGGTTGTTAACTCACTCTGATAATATGAACTTGGGGGATTCCCCTTTTTACAAATAACAGGGCATTTTCTGCAACTGTACCAAGACTTTTGTGGAGTAGAAAAAAGACATTGCCAACAAAAAATTATTGTCTTCAATGATCATTATTGCCGAATCCCTTTAAATTTATGAAAACTTAAATTCAACAGAGCTCGTATTATTACCATTTCATAACTTTTGGTTTTCAAATAAAAATATTGATTCAGTAATACAATTTTCAGTTACCGATTCTCTGTACCTTG
>OZ017738.1:271624495-271691995 GCA_963969285.1 Odontomyia ornata | reverse complement strand
CAGTTAGCTGGACATGGACGGCGGGATAGGGCGTCAGCATTTCCATTATGTTTGCCCTTGTGAAGTAGTTGGGAACTCACTAGGTCTGGTCGGATCGTCGATCGGGTTGCGCTAGTGTCGTTTGTTATGGTGCAATGTTCTTCATCAACTTGACCAGGAAGGCATCTGTCTGCTTCTCCACGATGTTGCCTTGGCACGGTGATGGGGGTGCTGGGGATGTCGATCCTCCTAGCTAACGGTTGCCCCTGGAAGTTGCCCCTTGCAGTTTGATGGGCCTCCATTCTAGGCTCCTGACACGGTCTGGATCTCCACCATCCTGGACAATAGCTCCGTTTTCTTCGCTTCTTGCAGTCTCTTTGCAGGTGCCCCTTCTCTCCACAATCCCAGCATCTAGGCGCACCATTCACCTGCGGCTCTCGCTCATTTTCCACGCGCCTACAGCTGCACTCGTCTGCCACTACTTCACGGACCCGGGCAGTGGTACGAGTCGCATTTTTCGCTGCCTCATAGTTCAGACTATAAACCAATGCGTCCTTAACCGTTTGCTTTTGAGCTAATCGCACGGCTTGTTGCAATTCTTGGTCCTTTAAGGCGCTGATGAATGCTTCTGTTGCTGAGTCCTGTCGATGCTCCGGGTCGTACGCTGGGCAAGCCAAAAGTGCCAGCCGCTCAATGTCTTGGGCTAGCTGCTGTAAGGTTTCGCCAGACTTCTGCATCCGATTCCGTAGCTGTACCCGATAAATCTGCTTCAGATGGTCGCCTCCATAACGCATGTCGACCGTATTCATTAGAGCATTCGGGTTTGAGTGCAATTCATCGGGGATCGTCTGCAAAAGCTCGGCAGCTGGGCCTCTTAGAGCAAGAATCAGTGCTGTTGCTCATTCCTGCTCATTCCAGTGATTTGCCCTTGCGGCAGCTTCAAACTGGGTCTTGTAAATACTCCAGACCGTTTGCCCATCGAATATTGGTGTTTGCACATTTCTGGATGTGCTTTGCGCTGCGGTTATAAGCGGGGCTGGTGAAGTGGTTACTACTGCCTTCGCTGCTTCCAATTCTTTTTTGACTTTTTGCATCTCATGGTTCATTCTCTCTTCGACCTGGCTGACCTTTTCCTTGACCTGGTAAACCTTTTCCTCGACCTGGTCAACCTTTTCCTCGACGCCTTTAATTTGTTTGTTAAGACTACCTAGCTCCGCTTATATTTCGGTGGACTGTTTTTGAAAATCTGCCTTGATTTCGATCGCTTGTTGATCCAGCTTCGCTGATTGTTCATCTAGCTTCGCAGTCAGACTGGATGACATCACCATTAACATTTGCATTAGCGCATTTTCTGGCTCCTTTGATTTTGATGTTTCTACTTCTCCACCATCTGCGGCTTTTTCTGCATCTGAGGGCTCACCCAAATCCAGATTTTCGCCTTCCGACTCGATCGCGTTACGCAAGCGTGCAATCAGTATGGCCTTTGTACCTTGCGTGGCCAGATTTCGCTGTTCCAACTCCTCTTTGAGCTCCGATATGCTCAATTGGTTGAGGTTTAGATGTAGGTTTCCTGGCATTTTTATTGTTTCGGCTATTTTTCAACCAGTTTCCACGTTAGATTTCACTATTGTGCATTTCTCTTTTTTTTATGTCTAAACGGTTTCGCTTCCAAAATTTTATTTCTCACTTCTCGACACCATTGTCGCGTGTTATGGTCCGGAGCCAATAATTTAATGTTCCGGGAAAGTGAAAACGCAATGTCTTTAAAATTAAATTAAAAGAGTTTATTTAATTTGTCAAAAATGCACAATCACTTTACTAACAATTTCACAACTTTAATTTTCTCTTTTAAAATTCTACCTTCCGCTTGTCCATAAATTTCTATCGCAATTGTCTACTAAAATCACTTCACACTCAAACAATCAATATCGCTTGTACTTCGCGTATCGCAGTTTTCTATCGCGGTTGTAATGAATGATCCCCCATTCATTCAGCTCGCCTTTATATAGAGTGTCTAATCGTTCAACTCAGTTCTCGTACATTGGTGAATTAGCGGGAACATTCCAGCATGAATGAATGGAGCAGTGACTCACTTTCAGATGTTGTTCATGCTTGTTAGGTTCTCATGGTTTCGAGTAAATTCGTTTTGCTGATTTTCTTAATTGTTGTGAAAACAATTGCGACCGTAGTTCGTAGAATTATTTGTACATGTAACAATATATATATATATATATATATATATATATATATATATATATATATATATATATATATATATATATATATATATATATGTCTATATATATATATATATATATATATATATATATATATATATATATATAATATATATATATATATATATATATATATATATATATATATATATATATACGGTGCGTACGGTATTTGAGGACACCTTGAGAGTAAAATTAATCAGCTTGTATTTTAACGAAATTTAATGAAATTTCAGGAATTTTTGATACAATGTTAAGTTAATATATTTCTATAAAGTTATTCAATAAAATCGCCATTAGCAGCAGTAGCCTCTTCGATCCGGGTTTTTTTTTGTGGTAGGGAGGTGAATGCTATTTATGCACAGAGTGTGGGACTCCCACACACGACTGGACTACCCACTAAACACCTCCCCTGTCAACCTGAGAACCCAGCCTGGAACTGTTTGACACATTACTTCGGGCCAGGTCTCGTTTTCTTACGCCGTGGGGTGCCTTCAAGCGGAAGAGTCCTTTTTCTAGCGGGTCGGGAAGAGGGGAAGAGGAAATGCCAGAAGGGCGATCCCCCAGCCCCAGCGCCCCCGGCTGCTGTGAGTCCCTTTTATATTTTAGGACTGCCCGAGCATAATGTGCCACCTGGTTCCATTTGTCAACCGATTCGAGCATCACCACGACTATATTAACCGGGGTGAGCTCTCCCGTGTCCATGTAGAGTTCCCTTCGCAGCCTGACCCATTTGGTACACGCAAAAAATGTGTGATAGGCATTGTCCTCCTCTCCTGGGCAAAACCGATAATCGGAAGACCGTGACTTACCAATCTTGTGCAGGTAAGACTGAAACACTCATGCCCGCTCAAAAGCTGGGTCAGATAGAAGTCAGTCTCACCATGCCTTCGATTTAGCCACGGTCTCACATCCGGGATGAGGCGCGCAGTCCGCCTTCCCTTCGTGCAATTGCCAATCGTTGAGCGAGCGCTGTCTCTCCTCGCGGACAAACATCTCCCTCGCATCCTCGTTTCGGCGCAGTTAAAAAGCGTGGCGCTCTCTAGCAAGGAGGGCGACAGGTATCACGCCTGCAATGACTCTCACCACCGAGTCGGAGACTGTTGGATACGAAGATGCAATTCTCAGTGCTCCTCTTCTCTGTACCTGTGCCAAACGTTTTCGGCATACCTCTCTGCTGAGAGCGTCGCCCCATACCTCTGCTCCGTACAGTAGCACTGACCCTACAGCACTCATCAAGAGGCGTCTTCTTGATGGACTGGCCCCCCCTACGTTGGCTATAAGTCGACTCAAGGCCGATATTCCCGAAGCAGCCTTCTCAGCCGTTGCCCTGATTTGCTCAGAGAAACTCATCTTCGAGTCGATCAGTAGCCCCAGGTACTTCATAACTGGCTTCGATTCGATTTGTGTATCTCCAATACTGATCATGCTTACTCTAGGGATTCTCTTTTTTGTCAAGATGACTACTTCAGTTTGCTCCAGTACTAAACTCAGCCCTTGAGCAGTCATCCAGTCTCTCACTCGGCGCATTAGCATACCTAGCCTAAGTTGCGCTTGTTCAACGGTGCGTCCAGCGACCAGAGCCGCAACATCATCCACATAGCCGACCAAGCGCGACTCATCTGGCATCTCAAGTCTCAGTAGCCCGTCGTAAGACACGTTCCACAGGTCCGGACCAAGGATAGATCCCTGAGCAACACCCGATGTAATTTCCATCCTTCGTTGGCCCTGCGTCATGTCGTAGAGCAGGCTTCGGTCCTTTAGGTAGTTCCTCAAAAGCTGCATTAGATATTCTGGAACTTGAAAAGAGTTTTCCAGCGTATCCAGAATATCCACTCATCTAGCGGAGTTGAAGGCATTCCTGACGTCGAGTGTCACCAACAGGACGATCCGTCGTTTGGTGCGACTATATGCCTCTGCCTCTTGGACCGCGTTCACCACCTCTGCAACCGCATCAATGGTAGAACGTCCTGCTCTAAAGCCGTACTGCCGAGGAGATAGGTCCCCAGCAGCACGAATCGCGTCAGTGAGTCTTTCCTTGATCAGTTTCTCTAGCAATTTCCCAGCCGTGTCTAGCATGCATAACGGGCGGTATGCAGACGGCGATCAGGGATTTCCCTTCCCCTTGCTGATCAGCACGAGCCTCGCCACCTTCCATCGTACCGAGAAAACCCCATCCCGTAGGCAAGCGTTGAATGTGCTGAGCAGCAAGTCAGGACAATGGTGATAGACGAGCCGAAACACCTCAGCTGGAACACCATCTGGACCTGGAGCCTTCCTCACTTTCAAGGAGAGGACTGCCTCCTCCAGTTCCAGCTGTGTGAAGAGTGGGCAGTCTACTGCTGTTTCACCATGGACAGCGTCAACACGGACGGGATGGGTGGGGAAGAGTCCCCGCACCATCGCGTCTATCTTTCCCGCGTCATGTATACAAGGCTTCCGTAGGGCACCAAGTTTCCCCATGACCAGCTTGTAGCCAAGGCCCCACGGATCCTTGTTCACATTGTCCACTAGGTCTTGCCAGCAGCGAGCCTTGCTACTGTTGATCAGTTTGCGAAGGCATTTCCTGGCCGACTTATATGCTGCCACCTGGTTGCATGCCTCGTCACGGTTCCGCGCCTGTTGAGCCTTACGCCGAAGCTTGTGACACTCCCTCCGCTTTTCAGCGATTTTAGTAGACCACCAGTACACTGGGGGCTTGCCGTGTCGGGGTCTTCGAGGGCGCATAGAAGCGCAGCAAGCATTCGTGATTTTGCTCGACCCGGGTTGGGAAACGATTTCATGCCCGAATCAAATGCTCCTTGTTCATATTGACCATAACGGTATTAATAGCAGTCTTCAGCGAAGAAGTGGTATTATGAGGGCGCTTATTGGTCTCACGCCCAAATACGCCCCACACTTAAAAATCCAAACGGTTAATGTCAGTTTGGTGTTATGTGGTCATGAAAATGTTCGGCCATCCAATCTAGTGTCGCCATCGCTTTATGTGAAGGAGCAGAGTCTTGTTGAAAATTGTATGATCTGCCTCCGCTTACATCCAAGGTTTCACTACCTTCTCCAAAACCTCGATGCATGCAGCAGAGTTCACTCGAAGTCCTTGAGTAAAAAAACGTGGTGGTAAAACATGTCCTTCGTTGCTAACAACACCTAAAACCATAACAATGGCTGGAAATTTTGTGTGCATAGAAACAGGAACCTCTGTAGGATTTGAACATAGCCATCTGTCATTTCTGCGATTGGTCTTTTGATCTTGGTCAAAATATTTTCGTCGGAAAAAAACCATAACATTTTGGGCACCTCAAGGTGCTTGATTTTGTTTAAAAGACGTTTTGATCGGAGAACTCTCTGTTCCCGTGTTCATTCCGACATGAACTGTCCTCTGCGCATCACGTAAGACTTACTCGTATACCGAAGGTTTTCGTGGACAACTCTACGAATAAGGCGCTCAGAAACATGAAGCTCACTCGCAAGGACCCTCATTGAACTTCAAGGGTCCTTGCGAGTGAGCTTGCACTTGCTCTAAAAATTCTGCATATTGGACAGTGTCAGAACGTTGTTCGTACTTTTTGCGTTTTGCAACCGATTCTGTATGGCCTCCTGATGCTTCCAATTCACGGCGAACCTTATGCACGGATGAACGGGCGCAATTGTGGAAATTAGAGAGCTTTAAATCTGTATGGTTCACACATATAGCAATGATGACAGCATGTCTCTTCATTTCTTGAGTGATGTTGTAGTCCGCCATTTCTTACCTGAAAAGGGAAAAAATTAAAAAATAAAAATTCTTGAAGTTATAGTCACATATATGCATGTCCTCAACTACCGTACGCACCCTATATATATATATATATATATATATATACAAATATATATATATATATATATATATATATATATATATATATATATATATATATATATATATATATGTATATATATATATATATATATATATAAAAATATATATGCATACATAGATATATACTATATATATATATATATAGATATATATATATATATATATATATATATATATATATATATATATATACATATATATATATATATATATATATATATATATATATATATATATGTATATATGTATATATATATGTATATATGTATATGTATATATGTAATATGTAAACAGAAAATTAAACTCCGCCATAGGTAAATTACACTTAAGAAATATTTACCTTACAAAACACTTCTAAACCGTATCACTCGTTCTATTTTATTCCAAAGCCATCGCGACCTTCGTTTTTAGTAAATTATGGCACATAATTTTCATGAACGCTTCATGAAAATGATGTCCCATAGTTAAATGAAAACTCGGCTTTAAATTTTCATCTTCATCTTTAGAGTTATAATCAGTTATACAAGGCAAAGCATAATCTTTTAGGTCGCTATTCTCATCGGTCTTTTGTATGGAAATCACTTCGTTTAGGTTTTTGGGTCTTTAATGTAGAATATTAACCAGAATCACTTTTCAAATGGCAATTAACCCTCTCATTTGCAATCAATCAATCCTTAGTATTTGTTCGGAAAATTTTCCGATTCCCGTCGATTTTTTTGAAAATTTGGCGAAAATCAAAGCAAAATTGCGACCCCGGGTACAAATTTTATTATATCCTGTATATCCAAACACACATATATATATATATATATATATATATATATATATATATGATTTAGTTCAGGTGATTTTTCGGTGACAGACTACGAGTGTTTACTCAGTGGTAATATGTACTGATTTAATCAGATCATATCACAGCTGAGCAAGCACACGGGAGCATGGTACTGACCAAACCCACTTCCGAAAAAATCAATAGGGTCATGAAAATGAGATACTCTAACTATCTCTAAGCGAGGGCCCGAGAGGGGCTGTAGTTCTACAAAGGAGAAGAAGATATATATATATATATATATATATATATATATATATATATATATATATATATATATATATATATATATATATATTTATATATGTATATACATATATATATATATATTTATATATATATATATATATATATATATATACTCGTATATATATATATATATATATATATATATATATATATATATATATATATATATATATATATATATATTTATATTTATATTTTGTATGTATATATATATATATATATATATATATATATATCTATATCTATGTATATATATATATATATATATATATATATATATATATATTTTTATTTATTTATAAAATATTTATATATATATATATATATATATATATATATATATATAGATATATATTTATATACAATATATATATATATATATATATATATATATATATATATATATATATATATTGTATATAAATATATATATATATATATATATATATATATATATATATAAATATATATATATATATATATATATATGTATATATATATATTGATATACAATATATATGTATATATATATATATATATATATATATATATATATATATATATATATATATATATATATATATATAAACTAAAGTGAACTCCGCAATCAAGCGCAAAAAATTTATTGGAAAAAATCCTTTATAACCGTATCGCTCGTTCACGTTTAATTTGATACCCATCACCTTCGTTCCCAGTGAACTAGGGCACATAATTTTCATGGAAGCTTCATGAAAATGATGTCCTATAGTTGAATGAAATCTCGACTATGCATTTTCATGTCCATCTTTAAATTTATAATCAGTTATGCAAAGAAAAGTATCGTCCTTTTAGGTCGCTATTTTCATCGGTCTTTAATATGGAAATCACTCATTTTAGATTTCCGGGCATATAATAATATAATACGAGTATTAACTAGAAAGTAAAGATTCAAATTTCAAACAGCAACTAACTCTTTAATTTGCAATCACTCAATCCTTATTATTTCTTCTGGAAATTTTGCAATTCTATGTGTAACGTTTACGTCTAAGGATATAAGAAGGATATTTAATGAAGTTCATCATGAGGCGAAGAATGATTGCGGAAGAGAAAAGCATCTTGAAATGTTCCCCAATGAAATTGCTCTAACTTCATGTTGAATTTTATTTTTGCTGCATTTTGAGTTAATTTATTGTTACGGTAGAAATGATGGACTAAAATGTACCATTTATGCAGAAAATTAAGGATACTAATAGTTTTTGTCATCAATCACCAAAAAAGCGGTATCTTCATCAAATCCTTGAAGAGTGCAAAATAATTGGCATTTTTCATACAAAAGATAACTAAAATTCAATTTCTCGTCATCAATGTATTGAACTGTTAAAATGTCCGGAGCCCTTTAAAGGATTATAATTTTGTACCGATTCATTTTATACAATATGTTGCCCTTCATTTGAAATTCCCACAATCCAATCCAATCCAATTTACAAAAGGCAATCACTAGCAACGAATAAAATCAAAAAAAAGTCGAAGAGATTTGCTCGCTTAAAAGAAAATCCATTGTTTCTCCATTTTCAACTAACAAAAATCACTCAAATTATGAAATCCCAAAAGCATTTACGTCATCGAACTTATCTGAAATTTTTAAGAAGATCAAATCAAAACTGTAGTGTCTGATTCGATGGAGTGTCCATAAAATACCAAAATCGTAGGTTATTGTTGTTGTAATTGGAGAAATTTCAAATGGATATAATTTCCGTGATTTCTTGTTTTTAAAGGCATCCATACAATTTTGTTGGAGAACATGTGGAATTCGAAGATCATACTATTATCAACAAATTGAACGAATTTTGGCTTCTAAGGCATTTTTTATTGTTGTTCTCACAAATATCTCCCTTGATTATTTCTTTTTGGAGTTTTTAGATCACATGTGTCCAATCGTGAGTGGAGAAACACATTTTTCATGTATTTTCCCCTCTGTGCCCCCACTGAAGCAAAAACTGTCAGTTTAAGACCTGCTTTGAAAAGCTCTCATGAAGACCTTTCATTTTATACCCATATCCCCTGTACTGTAATCAACGATTCATGGCATCAGAAAATTTTTTTGGAACCCTGGAATAGTTACAAATCCCTTCTACTAGGAGCTCTCTCCTGCCTCTTTGACATGTTTTACGTATGAATATTAATTGTAGGTACTCATCTTCAGTCAGTCATTAAATTGAATCAAGTGTTAAAAGCATGCACCTTAAACGTTGAAGTTGGGGAAAAATAACTCAAAACTATTCAATCTTCGCATTTGAAGCAGCCACTATTTTATTTTGCGATTACTGATACTACTAGCTGAACCAATTCTCAAAGATATTTATGAAAGCTATCATTTCTGAAACTTTCATGCAAATTCTAGCAAAGCTGTAGTGCTGAGTCGGTAAAGAGCGCATATTGTTCCATAGCCATATGTTTCCATAGTAATCAATGCAGTGCATATTTTTCCATAGTAATACAGGGAAATTCAAACCACGATAACTTCGTGAAATA
Source organism: Odontomyia ornata (assembly GCA_963969285.1). Taxonomy (NCBI): domain Eukaryota; kingdom Metazoa; phylum Arthropoda; class Insecta; order Diptera; family Stratiomyidae; genus Odontomyia; species Odontomyia ornata. The sequence goes on along the minus strand of OZ017738.1, from coordinate 271,682,331 downwards.
CAATTTGATTTAAAGGTACTTTTAAGATTTTATTCAAGAAAATTGAAAATCGATAAATTATACTATACTAAAAAAGTTGAAAAAATTTCGACTTCTAATGGATTTGTTGTTGTTATACTCGTAAAGGCCTACATTTATGATTTCTTTCAGATTTTTCGGATGAAAGGTGTCCAATCGCGAGGGGGTACGCGAAAAGTTCGTACATTTCCCATTCCCCTGCCCCATGGTACCGATAAGGCGATTGTAGGACTTGTTTTGGAAAGACCGCATTGAGACCTTTCCAATGACACCCTATTCGAGTACAATGGTGAACATTTTTTTTCGAAGGGTCACCTCGCTATATGGAGAGACCCACCTTGAACCCGTTTGAAAAATTTTTCCACTCCAAAACTTTTAATACGTCACCACTTCTGACCTTTCCACAAAGTGCTATGGCTGTAGCTTCCATAGTTTCGGAGAAAAAGTGCTGTAACATACAGATGGATGGACACAGGTTGTGATTGCAATAGCGTTTTGAATTTCAGTAGTCATCAAGACCTTTCATTTCACTTTTTTTGGGGGGCCACTCCCCTAAATGGGGAGACCCCCCTTGAACACCTTATAAATTATTTTTTGTGATGAAACATTGAAGAGTGCATCACTTTACACCTACTTACAAAATCTTATGTTTCTAGCTTATGTAGTTTGCGAGAAAAAGTGTTGTGACCCACGGACGGACGGACAGACAGGACGCGATTTTAGTAGGGTATTGTAAAATGATTTTACAATACCCTAAAAAAGACGCCTCTTTGATGAGTGCCGTAGAGTCAATGCTACTGTATGGAGCAGAAATATAGGATAATGTTCTCGGTAAGGAGATATACCGAAAATGCTTGGCACATGACTGAGGACTGCATCGTCATATTGGACAGTTTCTGATTCTGCGGTTCGATTTATTGCAGGCGTGATACTTGTTGCCCTCCTCGCTAGAAAGCGCTGTGCTATTTGTCTGCATCGTAGCCAGGCCACGAGGGAGACGTTTGCCGGCGAGGAGAGATAGCGCTCACTTAACCGTTGGCACTTATTTTGGGTGAACAGCTCGATGGAAAGGTGGACTGCACGGCTCATCCTGGATCTCAAACCGTAGCTTAATTGAAGTCATGGTGAGACTGGACTTCTGTCTGACCCAGTTTTTGAGCGAACATGGATGTTTCCAGTCTTACCTTTACAAGAGTGGTAAGTTGCTGTCCCCTGAGTGAACATTTTTCCAAAGAGAAGAAAACGATGCCTGCTACACATTTTTTGCGTGCAAAGCTGGGACAGGCTACAACGGGACCTCTACACGGAGACGGGAGAGCTCACTTGGGAAAGATTAGTCGCGTTGATGCTTTGCCCAGTTGACAAGTTGAACCATGTGAAACATTATGTTTGTGCAGTTCTAAAAGATTTAAGGGACACACCTGCCCAAAAGATCAACTTTTATTCAAGCTATCGCTGGCAATCCCAATTCCTTCATGTTGCTAGCAAAAGGGTTGGCCTTATTGGCGATTGACGATAAAATGGACGGTCCAAGATAAACATTTGTCCAATACGTAGAAATATCGCCGAAGAATGCTGTTCAAATACTGTTGATGAAAACAGATTGTTATGTAACATCGGATTCGATTATTCCTCTGTGCCCAGGAAAAGGTGGCGATTGGTGAACAACTTTCCCGCTATTTAGTACAGCGAATTCGTGAAGTAGCATATGATGTATTTTCTTGCACTGAAAGCACCTCAGCATACTCAAACACGTTCCAATTAAATTTCCCTTGTTCAGCGAATTGAGCCACATATCATTTCTCTTGAAAACAAAAAGTTTCTCTAAATGTTTAGATAGCAGGAACCCGGCGCATTGTCTCAAATGGTATGGCTCCGTACACAAAACGCACGTAACTCATTATTCTCCTTTTATCGTCAATACATTACGCAAAGCTTTGCTGGCCTTTTGGTTGCCCACCCCAGCAGATTCTAGGGCTCTGAAGCGAGTTTGCGGAAAATTCTACATCTTTTAAAATGAAGCTGTTCTACATTTGACTGTTACCGCTCCCAGATTTGGCGTGTGCCAGATGGTAGTCGCTGCATTGTTAAGAAGTATAGCAACATAGCTCACATTAATCTTCGACTTACAAGTTGTCGATTGCCTGAGTACAACCGAGAGTTTTGTCCAATAACATTTTTATAGAGGAAGTGGATTCAAGGGCGTTATTAATCGTTAATAATTTTTGAACTGTGCATTTAGCAACACATGCTTATCATCATAGCGTTTCACGAGTAGTTTCCATGCGAATTCATAGTTCGCTTCGGTGACGGAGGAATGTTAGAATGTTTGGCCTCACTGAGAGACTACACTTCAAATAATCCAGCTTTAAACCATGTAGAAGTCTACTTTTCTGTGAATTAAAGATAAATAAATCTTTAAACAACATCCACTTCTTGTTATTTCCCTAAACTTCAGAAGGCTGATTCGTGGAAGCTCAACATCTGCGTCATTCACTACCATGAATCATTGGTTTTGCATATCTTTGCTTACTTTTAAACGCTGTGCCCCCTCTTCCAAATGCAATTCTTCTAGCTCCCTTTCGAAGTTTAAATTGTGTTTCTCAAACGTTAAATAATAATTCTGTGAAAATATTTTAGCGAAAAGTCGTCTTTTTCATCCATCATTTTTTATGCGTTTGCATGAACGACTGGCCAAACTGATTTTTCGAACACGTTGTAACAATTTATTAGCATATGCATTTTTGCATTTTTTTGAGTCCTTACAGAAATAAATGAATAATTTATTTAACTGATGGGTCAACAATTTTTTTTGGGCCCCTAAACGATCCATTTCATAGATTGCACTTATTTGTAATAAAATGGGGCAATGATGTACTATACTTTGTTTATTCGTTTTATCATATTCACTTTGTCCCACAGTTTGGCCAAAAATTTCGCCACTAGAGGATTAGGAGATACGCTGATACATTTTAAATTATCGTTGCATGCATATAATGTGTCCCAATAGTAATATGGAATATACAATAAATTTTACTGAAGTATATTCCAGTTCAAGTCACTAAAAAAATAATTTCAAAAGTTTTAGTTTACAGTGGAGTAAATTTTGCAGCGTATATGAAAGGGTAAGTAAAGCAATAGACTTACTAGATCTTTATGCCATTAATTTTCATTTTTGCAAACTCTGGTGAATTAAAAAAATGCGCGAACAGGAATTTATTTATATATACTACCCACTATTTATTTTAGTACACTATCAACTCCTTCAATTTTTCCGTATTTTCTAGTTTCAATTTATTACTCTTTAAATCCACAGCAGATCCGGCGTAATGGACGGAAAGTATATTTTTGCAATAAAAACACGTACATAAAAGGAAAAACTCTGTCACGTAATTTTTTATAAGAATTGAATTCACTTAATTTAAAATAAATGTTTGCAATAAAAACTTTCGGACAAAATTTGTAAAATGATAACAATTTAATTTGCTATTATTCAAAAATAAATTTTTCGATTCAGTTCAACGCTTATATGTATTGATTGATTTTCTACTCGAGAATGGAAATTTACAAGTACCAACATTTTCTAGCATAGATATATAGTTCAAACAAAGGATTTCAAAACTTTACTTGTTAACGAGTTGTCTCTATCCATCGCCTACCATAATTATCAATTGTGAGTGCTACGATACTATTGCATTCTAATTTGCTATTGTGAAATACGATCTTTTATTTATATTACATGACATAATATTCAATGCTTGTGTCATGATACTCAATGTTTATTTTTGCTGTTTATTTAGTCGAAATTAATGTTTTCTTTGCACGTCAACTCCTACATTGTAGTATTACCAGAATGTTGTTGGTCTGTGAAAGACAACAGCAATGTTTACTGTTCGAGCGAGCCAAGATTTGGCTTGAATTACCTTGCTTGACGATACGTACATATGTGTGTTGCCAGCTTGCTTTATGCGGTGCCATAGGCTAATCTACTGATGACCCAAGTCATTCTTCTGTTTTCAATAGAGAAGCTAACTAATATAGGAAAATGGGCAACTGGGTGGATTCAGTGCCCCCACGCATTCTCACAACTGATTAAATTTACCAATAATAAATTTTAATTGTTTTTCTTGATTTTGAAGTCCAAACTTTGTATCAAAGTAATTAAGTTTACAACGTGATAGCAAACTAGAACAATGCCACATTTAACGAAGATACAGAGATTGAAGGTAATAAGTAAATTAACGCTAACAAGATACTTGCATATCGGATATACTTTAGCTAAGCAAACGCTCTTTTCTGGAAATTTGATTTGCAGCTTTATGTTAATATAGAACGAGCTTCTAATAGTTTCTTTATCCGTTTCGATTCAAATATTTCAAAAGTTCAAATGTACACCTTTTAAAGGGTTTTGTGCGTTAATAACATTTTGATTTATCAGCACCACATAAAAAGCTAAAAAGCTACCATATTACCTATGCTTCTTTGACACGGGTTTCAAATCCAACTTGGTGATAATTTTGCAGATCACGCCTGAGATTCAAAATATTGTCGCGTGTATTTTAATGTTCCGGGAAAGTGAAAACGCACCGTCTTTTAAATTAGTTAAAAGAGCTTATTTACTAAGAATGCACAATAATTGATTTCACTATTTTATGAATAATTAAAATGTTATCCACTTGTCTATAAATTTATATTCCAACTCTCTGTATCACTCAAATCACTTCACAATCAATCATTATCGCCTTTAATTCACGCTCCACACTTATCGCAGATTTACTGCCGCGATTGGTTTTCTAGTCATTCAATCCATTTCTCGTATATTGGCGAATGTTCTGGCGAGAACTACGTGAAATATTCGAACGATTCTGAATACCCAGCAGTGACGTCACTTTCAGATATTGATCGTGCTTGGTCAATTCTTGTGGTTTTGAGTACATTCATTCATTGATCATGATGTTATTAATAGTTGCGACAACGATTGCAGCAGTAGCTCGCAGAATTCTTTGCACATGTAACACTGCCCCCACCTCAGTTCTTTTCGCCCCGAAAAGTCTCCCTGGATGTAATATGGGGTAAGACGGTCCAGGTGCACGATTTTCATTCTGGCTCTCGGCTTACGGTGTTCCTGTATGCGATATACGACGTCATTGATTCACTTTGTAACTCGGCATGGTCCCTCCTGATTATGCTGCAATTTCGGATATCAACCCTTCTACCGTTGTGGGTTATATAGCCACACCAAGTCATCTTGCTGGAAGCCAGTAGAATTTGCCTTTAAATCATACTTGGTCTTCATGCGGTCAGCAGTCGATTCGAGGTGTTTTCACACTGTCCGATGTATCTGGTTCAACCGTTGCGTTAGCTCATTTGCGTACTCCAAGATCGTTTGGGGTCTCTCGGGGGGTGCTCCGAACTTTATATCAGCTGGCAGATGAATAGTTTTTCCAAAAATGACGGGCTTCATCCGTCGATGAATGTTCAGCAGCTCTATACGCCGTCAGAAATAATGAGATGTGCAAGTCCCAGTCCCTTTGGTTCTCGTCAACCATCTTGGTGAGGTGTTTATTGAGCATGCCGTTGAGACGTTTAACCCTTCCATTGGATTGTGGACGCAGTGATGTTGTCCTGGTTTTCCGTATTCCCAGCAGTTTGCACGTTTTGCCAAAAACTAGTGACTCAAAATTTCGGCCTTGATCCGAAGCTACAGTAGTTGCTTCCTGATTGAGAACGCAGTAGACATCGGGCCACTTGCTGAAATAATCAGCCACAACCAGCGTGTATCAATTTTCCCATTCGAATTCAGGAAAGGGTCCTGCGATATCAACAGCAATCCTTTCAAACAGTACCACCACGTTATAGGTTTGCATTTGTCCTCTCAGTCGTCGCTTTGGACCTTTGATGGAAGCGAAAATTGTGCATCTACGGCACCAGTCCTCTACGTCTTCTCGAGCGTGGAGCCAGTAGAACCTTTCCCGCAATTTAGCTAAAGTCTTCTTAACACCAAGGTGGCCTTCCGAGGATCCTTCGTCCATTTCCTCAACTTCATGGTGGATTCCACTTTTGGAAAATATAATTTGCATTATATAGGAGCTGACATCCGGCGTTTCCCATTTTCGCTTGAGTGCACCATCCTATGCTTGAAGGGAGTCCCATTGTGCCCAATAGCTTTTCAGAGTTTCGCCATGCATCAAAACGTCCTTCCAGTCAGGTCGCCCAGTTGTCTCCTTCCATATAACCAATGGCCCTATATCTTCATCGGCTACCTGGGCGTCTCGAATCTCCTCCAATGACCAACCTTCATCGAATTCGGCCGTTATCGCTCGCAGATCAACGGTCAGCTCCTTCCTCTCAATCCGTCGGCAATGCTTGCAGTTAGCTGGATATGGATGACGAGATAGGACGTCAGAATTTCCATGAACTCTGCCTTTGTGAAGTGGTTGTTGCCTCATTATGTCTGGTCGGATAATCGATCGGGCTGCACCAGTGTCGCTTGTTATGCTGCAATGTTCTTTGTCTGACCCGAAAGGCATAAGTCCACTTCTCCACGTTGTAGTCTTGACACGGTGATGGTCGTGCTGGGAACGTCGATCCTCCTAGTCAACGTCCGCCCCAGGAAGTTGGCCCGTTTAGTTTAATGCAACTCCATTCTAGGCTCCTGAGTCAGTCTGGTTCTCCACCCTCGTGGACAATTAATCCGTTTTCTTCGCTTTTTGCAGTCTTTTTGCAAGTGCTCCTTCTTACAGCAATTCCAGCACCTAGGTGCACCATGTTCCTGCGGCTCTCACTCATTTTTCACGCGCTCGCACCTGCACTCGTCTGCCAATACCTCTTGAACCCGAGCAGTGGTACGAGTCACATTTTTCGCTGCCTCAAAGTTCAGAGTATAAGCCAATGCGTCCTTAACCGTTTGCTTTTGAGCTAAATGCACAGCTTGTTGCAATTCCTGGCCCTTTAATGCACTGATGAATGTTCTGTTGCTGTGTCATCTCGATGTTCTGGGTCTTTCGCTGGGTACGCCAACAGTGCCAGTCACTCAATATCTTTGGCTAGCTGCTGTAAGGTTTCACCAGACTTCTGCATCCGATGCCGTAGCTGTGCCCGATGAATCTATTTCAGATGATCGCCTCTATAACACATGTTGAACACATTCATTATAGCAGCAGTGCAACTTGACGGAGATGGTCTGCAAAAGCTCGGCAGCAAAAATTAATGAAGTTGCTCGTTCCTTCTCATTTCAGTGATTTCTTCGAGTAGAGGCTTCAAACTGGGTATTGTAAATACTCCAGACCGTTTGTCCGTCGAATGTTGGTGCTTTCACATTTCTGGATGTGCTTTGCGCTGAGGTTATAAGCGGGGCTGGTGAGGTGGTTACTACTGCCTTCGCTGCTTCCAATTCCTTTTTCATTTTTTCCATCTCATGGTTGATTCTCCCCTCGACCTGGCTGATATCATGGTTGATTCTCTCCTCAACCTGGCAGATATCGTGGTTGATTCTCTCTTTGACCTGGCTGATCTCATGGTTGATTCTCTCCTCGACCGGGTAAACCTTTTTCTCGACGCACATAATTTGTTTGTTCAGACTACCATGCTCCGCTTTTATTTTGGTTGACTGTTTTTACCAATCTGCCTTGATTTCGATCGCTTGTTGGTCCAGCTTCGTTGATTCTTTCTGCAGCTTCTAGTTGATGTCTGTCTTGATTTCGAATGCTTGTTGGTCAAGCTTCTGGTCAACCTTCGTCTGTTGTCGCTGCTCTTGCTGTATCAACATCAACATTTGCATCAGCGCATTGTTTGGTTCCTTTGGTTTTAGCTTTTCTGCTACTCCCTTAAGCTCCATCATGATAAATTCATTAATTTTTAAATGTTAGCTTCGTGGTATCTTTATTATTTCGGCTTTTAATTGTTTGTCACCAGCTTCCACGTTGCATTTCAGTATTGTGCAAAATATTTATGAGTTTACACTTTCAAAGTTTTCTTTCTCACTTCTTGACACCAGTATTGCGTGTTATGGTTCGACGCCGATAATTTTAATGTTCCGGGAAAGTGAAAACGCACCGTCTTTTAAATTAGTTAAAAGAGCTTATTTACTAAGAATGCACAATAATTGATTTCACTATTTTATGAATAATTAAAATGTTATCCACTTGTCTATAAATTTATATTCCAACTCTCTGTATCACTCAAATCACTTCACAATCAATCATTATCGCCTTTAATTCACGCTCCACACTTATCGCAGTTTTACTACCGCGGTTTTACTATCGCGGTTACTATCGCTCCACCGCTCGGCTTTATATAGGTTCTCTAGTCATTCAATCCATTTCTCGTATATTGGCGAATGCTCTGGCGAGAACTACCTGGAATATTCGAATAATTCTGAATACCCCGCAGTGACGTCACTTTCAGATATTGACCCTGCTTGGTCGATTCTTGTAGTTTTGAGTACATTCGTTCATTGATCATGATGTTATTAAGAGTTGCGACAACAATTGCAGCAGTAGCTCGCAGAATTGTTCGGACATTTAGCAATATTTTTACGTACAACTGATGAAATGGATTCGTTCATTATAGGGTTGGGCTCACTGAATTCTCCTCGATATATTATGCCCAGATGTGATTTCAAGGTAACGCCAGATTTATTATTATAAGTAAATCCAATATCTAGATTTACACTCAATTATCGTTTCAGTACTATTACAAAACAAATTATCCAGATTCGATTACAATAACAAATTCAACTCGCAACAACAAATACAAAATCTCCATTGCAAAAGGCTGGGTGGCTCACTAATTAAAAAAGGGTATCAACGAAATAAACTCCATTGGCTGCGTACAGTACATATTAAATTACATAAGTAAACATATGGTAATCATTCAAGATCACATACGCGTATGAAACTTTATACAACGTTTTTCCGTAATTTTTGGCAGTTATTGTGACTATATCGCAAATATAAGGTCCGAGGTATAGCTCAGAATTTTTGTGCACTTTGTAATTGTGGCTGAAATATTTCTTGATAGAGTAAATTTTTAAAGGTCATGACGGGTAGTTTTTTTAAACATCAAAATAAATTAATTTTCAAATATTTAATGGGCATAAATCCATGCCGTTGATAACTGATAAGAGCAATTCAACAAATTTCGTAATTTTTTTTATTAGTTGAGTGGTGAATGTCATTTATGCACAGAATGAGAGACTGGACTTTCTACCTACCCTCTCAACCCGAGAACACAGCCTGGGACAATTTGACACATTACTTCGGGCCAGGTTTCGTTTTGTAATGCCGTGAGGCACCCTCAAGCTGGGGAGCACCTCTCATAGTGGAAGGCGAGAGGGGAAGAGGAAGCGCCAGACAAGCGATCCTCTAGCCTCAACGCCCCAGCTACCTTGAGTCCCTTTTATCATTTAGGACTGCGTGAACATAATGTGCCACCTGGTTCTATTTCTCAACCAATTCGAGCATCACCGCGACTATATTATCCGGGGTGAGCTCTTGCATCTCCCTGTAGAGGTCCCTTTGGAGTCTGTTGCATTTTGTGCAGGCATTATTTTCCTCTTCTGGGCAGAATCGAGGAACCGTGACTTACCAATCTTGTGCAGGTAAGACTAAAAATACCAATGCCTACTCAAAAGCTGGGTCAGATAGAAATCAGTCTCACCATGACTTCGATTTAGCCACGATATGACATCTTATATGAAGTGCGCAGTCCACCTTCCCTCCACGCAATCCACCTAAGGTTGCTACCAATCGTTGAGTGAGCGCTGTCTCTCCTAAAAGTTTCGTAATGGAAGATGCGTTAATTGTGTACATGCATGCATACGCAACACTCTTCTCTAAATTGGCCCACAAACCACTTTTCGGGCAACGTCAAATCATTAAAACTATTAACAATACCTGCAGGGGGAGTGCCAGCTGACAGAAATACTCTTAGGGGCTAGCATGTATTAGGGAGTGCCGCCCCCACGTACCCCAGGTAATTCCCGCGGGGTGAATGCCGGTCAACAGGAGTACTTTTGGACGCTCACATTCTAAGAGGAGTGCTGCCCCCATGGACTCAAGGATATGGGGGGCGCCGTGAGGTTCCCTCCTGGGATGACAGGTAACGACCCTGACAGAATCTGGACTAAGCTTTGGACAACGAACTGAAATTGATGATTTGGGCTGGCGGATATGATGATTTAGACCTTGTTGCTTTGCATTGTAGCACCAAGGTGACGCTCGTACATGAACGGCTCTAATTCAACTATCATACCGTTTTATTTCCAGTAAAATCTCGGTTGGCCTCGGAGGTAATTCGAAGTTCACACCATTGGATTGATGATATAGGTTCGGTTGAGATGGACTCCCGATTAGCGCTGGTGTGGCTTTGAGCACTTGTCCCCCATAAGTGCCTGTCCCGACCCGTACATGGCCTCCCTATTCTGGAAAGATAGCCATGGGATCACAAAGGCAAGTACAAATAATAACGAACTATCCTGGAGTCCACATAGAGATCATCGCAGGAAAAGAAAGGAGTGACCAGACAAATTAGACACCATTGTGTGATTTCATTGCTACCGTCGAAAATGTGGCGGAAGTACTTTACTTGGACATGGAAGCCGATAATCTCTCCTAAGAAAGGTGATCGCAAAGTGCAATTACCGCCCAGTAACATGAAGATCAGAGGTTCACCCAAAAAGCGGGAGATGTTTCAACAAGAATCAAATCTGCATGCAACTCACCAAAAATCAACAAAAGAATAAAGATTGTGCTCCTTGAACGAAAGGAGCTCCTTGACCACATAGGACATTATCGAAGGAGCTGATTAAGAGCCAAAGATAATCAGAAAGGAAAGAAGAGCAGAAGGCTAAAGAAGCACTGAGAGCTAACTGAAAGGGCACGTGCTGATAGCTCCACCATAAATCATCAATTAAAGAATGGCGTCTAGCCTAATCGTAAGAGATCGGCATAAAAGAAAAAAGGAAGAGGCACTTAATAGGCATGGAATGCCAGATCGGGGATTTCATACAGTGCTGACAAAAGGAGCGAAGTTAGTCGTAAAGAAACTCCTTCAAAAAGTGACAGACAATAAACTTCGCATGGGTTCTCTACAAGGAAAAAGACCTAATGTGAAATAGGAGGGAAAGAAGCCCTGACAAAGAACCCGACAGTAGGCACTGCAAGTAAAGTCCTAAGATGGCTGATTCTACGCAGAAGTGCTGCTGGATATCAGGGGAGTCGTAAGTTACTAAGACGCAAACACCGCCATAAGAACAACGTGGTTGGGCCACATACTGGTCAAATTCGGCACGGAGACCGACAATAAAGAAGCGTTCTGCGACGCAATACAGAAAGTTTTCAGTAAAAGTGCAACTATAAACTTGCTCAAATCGACAGCCACAATCGAAATAAAAGGCATTGACTGCGTCACAGAGATGGCCGAGGTCGAAAAAGCAGTCAAAAGGGAGTTTCCTAGCGTAGGCAGGATTAAAGCAAGGCTGACAACAGAAAACCATAGGGGACAACGCATGCCAATCATTGACAAAGTAATAATACGGTGATTTGTCGGCAGGATACGGTTAATAGCAGTGCCTTTTCAATGTTTCAAATGCCTTGGCTATGGTCATATCGTACAGTATGCTGAGGCGCTATTTTGTAAATGCGATGAGCTGAGACATAAAAGAAAAGAGTTTACAAAGAAGGCACACTGTATTCTTTGCAAGGATGCTGATCCAAGACTGGATCATGGGTACACGTTGGTATCAGAGAAATGTTGCGTTTTCAAGGAAGTCCTAGCCAAGGCAAAATCAGAACTTCCATGATCCGAATCCAGCAACTAAACCAACACTGCAGTTCAACTGCCCAAAACTTGCTTGAGTAGTTCGCGAGGGACTTGAAAGCCAACTTTTTGCAGCTAAGTGAGCAACACCATGATAAAAGTTCGGCAGCATGGTATCCTGGTGAAACTGATGCTGCCACCATTTGGATTCAAAACAGTGATTCTTAGGCGGAGAATTATGGATTGGGGGATAATTTTGGGTGGGTTTGGTGCTCAAGGACTACCTTTTTTGTATGTATCTAACGGCAAACGAATCAATATCATCTTTACAAGCCAAGTTTCATGCCTTGGACGGCACAGTCTCGAATGTAGACGGAAATGTGCTCGTTGGGGGAGACTTCAATGCGAAAGCAATCGAACGGGGCATTCCCAAAACGAGTCTTAGACATGGCGAGGGAGTTGGTTGTCCGCGAAGAGAGACAGCGCCCACTCAACGATTGGCAGCAGTCTTGGGTGAATCGCACGAAGGGAAGATGGACTGCGCACCTCAACCCGGATATCAGACAATGGCCAAATCGAAGGCATGGTGAGATTGACTTCTATCTGACCCAGCTTTTGAGTGGGTATGAGTGTTTTCAGTCTTCCCTGCAAAAGATTGGTAAGCCACGGTCCCCCAATTGTTGTTGTTGCCCAGGAGAGGAAGACAATGCCAGCCACAACATTTTTTTTTTTAGCACAAAATGGGACAGGCTGCGAAGAGCCCTCTACAGGGAGACGGGAGAGCTCACTCCAGATAATATAATCGCGGTGATGCTCGAATCGGTTGACAAATGGAACCAGGTAGCACATTATGTTCGGGTAGTCCTAAAATATAAAACAGACTCACAGGAGCCGGGGTGTTGGGGCTGGGGGATCGCTCGTATGGCACTTCCTCTTCCCCTCTCCCCTCCCGCTAGAAGAGGGATTTCCCAGCTTGAAGGCGCCTCACGGCGTAACGAAACAAGACCTGGCCCGAAGTAATGTGTCAAACGGTTCCAGGCTAGGTTCTCAGGTTGACACGGGAAGCGTTTAGTGGGTAGTCCAGTCGCCTTCTTGTGAACATGGGAGCCTAACACTCTGTGCATAAATGGACATTCACCTCCCTACCACAAAAAAAACCGCCTGTCATGAAGTCACAAATCGTACTCCTCGAAGAATGGACCAAGTTTTTTCCGACAAGTCGAAACCACCCATGTAGTCACCAATTGTAGTCACAGTATGTTGGACAGCTTTATGAATCTTAGGCTTAAGATGAAGCGTGAGCGATAATATACCGTCGAGATAACGCATAGTAGATAAATAAGACTATGATGCATGTTCTTGAGGTTGCTATAGAACAGACATGCAATTAATGAGTTGTCTTATTACAGTCAAATCATCTGATGCAACAAAATGTTGGAATAATTCTATTAACTTTTCAGCAATTGCTGGAAATTTTACTCTTAAAACTATTAACCATGGGTAGTCTGCGTGGCTTAGTGGTCAGAGCACTAAGCCCGTAAGCCAAAGGTCTCTGGTTCAAGTCTCGTTGGCATCAACGAGATTTAGATAGTTCGGGTGGTTCTTTGGACGGACTATAAGCCTGTTCAGTTATGATACATGCTGGTTTAAAATCAGAACGTATCACAGCTGGGTGGTCGGACCCACGGCCAAAGCGTGATAATGATCATATCACCTTGTGGAGTGCCGATACATTCGATCATGACAATGAGATATTCTAACTGTCTCTAAGCGAAGGCCCGAAAGGGGCTGTAGAGCTACAAAGCAGAAGACCATTAACCAATAGACAAATACAAGCACACAATACTTTCTCTTCTTTCGTTCGATCTATTGCCTCCATCAGCAATAAAAAAATATTTGGTGGATAATTCCTTTAATTTTTTTTTATTTCTAGCAATCTTTTTTTGACTAACAAATCTGTCAATGCCCTTTTTTACAAATAGGTATGTCTCAACATATAAGTATCGCCGTCTTTGTCGTTTGCAAATCTATAGGGCAATTATTTCAATTTTTCTTAAACAAAACGAAAATTACTCAGAATCTGCAAAGATTATTGACCTCTTTGACGAGTACTATTCCTTTTGCTCCTAATATTTTTTTATTTTTTTTTGCTTTTCTTAAAAGTTTCTCGAGCTGTTTGCGTGTACGGACTGGTTGATTACAACAAGACAGCTAATTTTTCACAATTCTTGCAAAGTGTGGATTGCAAAAAAGGAGCTGCAGGACTCATGGCATCGAGGCGAGAGAAGAGAGCGAAACTAGATCTAACGGACAGATAAACAAACGAATCGATAGAAAACGAGCAAATAAAAAATGTAAATGTCTTTAACCAGACAGATGGACAGACTGAAATGAACAAGATACTTAGCATGCATGGACACAAAGAGTGAGGTAATCGAAAACTCATGTTAGCTGTTAACAACGCAAATTCTTTTATTGTTTATTTAATTCATCTCTAAACAGATTAGACAAACAACAATCACGTTATAGACAAACAAAAATAAAGCAAAGTTTCTACAAACACCTAGTCCAAAAAGCGAAATTAAAAAAAAAATTATGTACAAAATTCAATAAACACAATCAGGAATAGAAAAATTTCTCCACGAAAATCAATACAAGAACTGATTCTTTCAGTTTTTTTTTAATTTGCCAAAAGACAGCGGTACTGATCCAAGACCAAGCGCGTTAGGATTACGCGGTAGTCGTTAAGCTGGCGAAAAAAAAAAAAAAAATATCAGTGCGAGCGAAGGGTACATTGAAGACTACCGAGCCTCTAGTTTGACGTCCCGTATTGGAGGAGGAAACTTTTAAGCCAAGACCTATAGGAAGCAAATTGTAATAAAGCTTGAAAAGCAGGCATTCATCGAGAAAAACTCTGCCAGAAACTAGTGAAGAAATGCGCGATAAAATAGACGATCACTATAAGCGCGATATGGGATACGTAATTAAAAAAAAAAAAACAAGTTGGGTAAACAGACCTACGTTTATGTCAGAAGGGTTTTGTACTCAACTTATAAAATGCAATCCCCCCATTACCCCCATTGAAGCAAAAAACTGCTGGCTTAAGAACTAATTTGAAAAGCTCTCATAAGGAACTTTCATTTGATACTCATATCAGCACCCTTTGATGAGATTTTTTTTTCAGGGGCCACTCTCCTGTACTGTAATCATCGATTCATGGCCTATTTTTTCCAATTCTAGAATGGTTACAAAGCCCTTTTGCTAGGAGCTCTCTCCTGCCTCCTCGACATGTTTTACGTTTGAGTATTAATTGTTGATACTCATCTCCAGTCATTCATTAAATTGAATCAAGTGTTAAAAGCATACACCTTAAACGTTGAAGTTGGGGAAAAACAACTCAAAATTATTCAATCTTCGCATTTGAATAAGCCACTATTTGTTTTGCGATTACTGATACCACTGGCTGAACCGGTTCTCAAAGATATTTATGATTCCTATCATTCCTGAAATTTTCATGCAAATCCTAGCAAAGCTGTAGTGTCTGAGTCGGTAAAAAGCGCATATTGTTCCATAGCTACATATATGTTTCCATAGTAATATCCCCCATATTGTACCATAGTAATACAGGAAAATTCAAATAGCCATAACTTCCTTAAATACCATTCGATCTTTAGGAAACTTTCAGGACGGACCAATCATATAAGAAGTCATTTGCATACTGAATTTATTTGAATGTAAAGGTACCATTAAGATTTTATTCAAGAAAATGGAAAATCGATAAATCATACTATACTAGCAAAGTTGAGTAAATTTCGACTTCTAATGTATTTGTTGTTGTTGTACTCATAAAGGCCTACATTCATGATTTTTTTAGATTTTCCGGATGAAAGTTATCCAATCGCAAGGGGAGTACGCGAAAAGCTCATACATTTCCCCTTCCCCTGCCCCCCTCGGTACTGATAAGTCAATTTTAGGACTTGTTTTGAAAATATCTCATTAGCACCTTTCCAATGACTTCCTATTCGACTACCAATGGTGAAAAAAAAATTTAAAGTGTCACCTCCCTATATGGAGAGACCCCCCTTAAGCCCCTTTGAAAAATTTTTTCACCCCAAAACTTTTAAAACGTCACCACTTCTGACCTTTCCACAAAGTTTTATGGCTGTAGCTTCTATAGTTTCGGAGAAAAAGTGGACGGACGGACGGACACGGGTCGTGATTGCAATACGGTTTTGTATTTTAGTACAAAATCCTTAAAAGGAACCGAGTAAACGTACGTTGCACAGATTTAACAGCATCACTGAGGTTTCATTAATGCGGACTCCATATTTGTGAACAATACTTCTTATGCTTCGAATAAGAAAAAAAAACAAACATACGATGAAATATCTCTAAAATCTTTTGTGGATCTGAGGATAAAACCGGGCATACGAGATGCTTTAGATACTAGGTGAGTTGTCCAAAATGAAGCTTTTTGTCAAAAAATACACCGCAGCTCCCAAGGAAACATTAGCAATTGCGTTGTTATAATCAAAAGAAGACTTTTCAGTTGTAGATAACATATCCAGGTCTTTCTGCAGAATAATACAATCATTGGCAGATTCAATCACCCTGAATATTTTCAAATCATCTGCCTTCATGAGTGAATCATTAACAAATGCAAGGAATAATGAAGGGCCAAGAATGGAGCCTTGTGGAACTCCAGAACAGGGATAAAATCGAGAGAATTTATGGGCATTAATTGTCACAACACAACTCCGATCAGCCACATAAAAATAGAGCCAATGTATAATAAACATGTCTAAGCCAAATTTACTTAGTGTTTGGATAAGAATAAGATGATCAACTGAATCAAAGACCTTAGAGAAGTCTGTGTAAATAACGTCTAATTGGTTCACCTTATTAAACTCAGTAGCAATCTTATTTGTAAAAGATAACAGGTTAGTGAGAGTTGATCTACCTTTGATGTACACAATTCCTTCCAGAACTTTGCTAAAAAAGGAAAGAAGTGAAATGGGGCGGCAATTGGACACGCTTGTTTTATCTCCAGGTTTGAAAATCAGCTCTTTCCGTCGTGATGGGAGCAATCATCTGAGAGACTTTGGTTAAATTAAATGGACAAAGAAATACACAGTGAAGACGACAAAGATTTAGCAAATATGTTGGGAATTCCATCTGACCCACAACCAATTCTACCATCCAGACCATGCAATAACCATTTGATTTCAAGAGGGTTCACATATGTTAATGGCAAATTCATGATTTAAATATTGATGACTGAAGATGCTGCAGCATTTGTGTTAGTATAAAGAGGAAAAGTTTTGGGCAAGAAGTTCACAAATTTTCGCGTTAACAGATGACGTGCTGCTGTTAAAACTCATCGAATAAAGCATACCGCAGGACTTTTTAAGCGGGTTTACATAGGTTCAGAAAGGCTTTTTTACAATCAACCTTATGGAGCCCTCCACGTGATCACTATAATGGCTTTTAGCACTTTTATTAATCGATTGGCTTCAATTCGTAGATCTTTATAACAACGCAGGTGCACCTCTGAACCTGTCAAGTGATATTTCCTACTGGCAGCGTCCTTGACATTTAAGACTAAAGTGATATTTTTATTAAACTAGGGTACATCTTCTAACATTCTGCTGGCATAAAGCAGTATATAACTGATTATCATAAATTCGAGAAAAATATACAACTTTTGAAGAGCTTCATCAGAATTTAAGTTTCAGAAAAAAGAAAACCAATTAACTGAGTTTAATTCTAACTTCGTGTCAGAATATCTGACTTTCAGGAAGTTCAAAGAAAAGTGGCTAACTTTTTTTTGAACAAGTTCACAAGCCAAAACAATTAACAAATGAAGCGAAGGATGATGAGGATCTGGTTTCAAGTAGGGGTTAAGGGCAGTCCACAGGGAGACACAAGATTTCCGTACGTTCGACAGAACTAAAACCAGAGCTTTCCTATTAACGTTTGGGATTTCATTTAATTTTGAAAGTGAACATAAAGAACGGAAGGGGGAGAGGGTAACGAAATGTTTATCCAGCTATAGGATTTTAGAAAAAGTGCAATCCCAAACAACATAGGGTAAGTTGAAGTCCCCACAAATCAAAAGCAATGAAGAGGGAAAGCGGCTAAACATATATGAAAGAATTTCTGGAAAGAAAGTTTCAAAAACAAGAACCGAACTGCCACAGGGAATATATATATATATATATATATATATATATATATATATATATATATATATATATATATATATATATATATATATATAGGTATATATATATATCTATATATATATATATATATATATAGGTATATATATATATCTATATATATATATATATATATATATATATATATATATATATATATATATATATATATATATATATATATATATATATATATATACAGGGTCTGAATAAAAAGTAACCAGGCTGACCTCAGGAAATTTTTCATTGGCAAAATACGTACAATTTTTTTTTAGAAATCTTCAAAGTAGTCCCCATTGGAGTCAATAACACGCTGATACTGGATTTTCGCAACCCCGAACGCTCCCTGGAAGTTGGCAACCTCGATCGTGTCTAGAGCCCTTGTCGTAGCACGTTGAACGTTTTTGCGAGTCCCGAACCGCGTCCCCTTAAGGTGTCTCTTGATCTTGGGGAACAGAAAGAAGTCCGCTGGTGCCATATCCGGGCTGTAAGAACTCTAGTTCAGTTTGCAGTCGATCAAGGATTTTCGAAGCGACAGCAACACGACGCTCCTTTTGCTCATCAGTAAGCTGTTTGGATACCAGCTTCGCGGAGATCCTCCTCATGCCCAGATCGTTCTTAATAATGTTATGAATGGTCATTTTATCAATTCCAACCTCATCTGCGACAGCTCAGATGCTCAGACAACGATCACTGTTCAACACATCACGCGATTTTGCACATTTGTGTCCGTGTGACTCGTTGATGGAGGACCGACGCGCTGTTTGTCATGGACGTAATCGCGGCCCTCCCGGAAATTAATGTGCCACTGAAACACTTGAATTCTGGACCAAGCATCCTCACCGTAAGCTTCTTGAATCATTTGAAGAGTTTCCGTGGCCGTTTTCTTGAGTTTGACACAAAATTTGATGCTAACACGTTGCTCGATTGTACGCTCTATTTTCACTCTGATGACGTAACTGAACACGCACTCCGCTCTCGCTCGATGCTTTCTCTCCAAGCGCTTGGAGGCAACTGCTACAGCCTGGTTCCCTTTAAGTAGACCCCCACCACCACTACAACCAGATACTGGTTAGCAGATGCTTTGACAGCGCGGGGCAGGCTCAATCTGGTTACTGATTATACTGTCCCTGTATATATTTATATATATATATATATATATATATATATATATATATATATATATATATATATATATATATATATATATATATATATATATATATATTGTTGCATGTACAAATAATTTTGCGAGCTACTGTTGCAATTGTTTTCACAACCATTAAAAACATCAACAAAATGAAACCCACCAAGCATGATCAACATCTGAAAGTGAGTCACTGCTCCATTCATTAAGCTGCTCGAATATACCAAATACCTCTCGGCAGAACATTCGTCAATGTACGAGAAATGGATTGAACATCTAGAGACCCTATATAAAGGCGAGCTGAATGAATGGGATGATCATTCCTTACAACCCCGATAGTAAAAGCTGCGATAAAGGCGAGTGCGAAAAAAAGTGATCGTGAAACCGCGATAGTAAACGCCGATATAGTGAAGCGCGAAGTAAAGGCGATAGTGATTGATTTATTGCTTGTTAAGTGGACAGTTGTAATAGAAATTAATTTACAAGTGGAAGTTAGATTTTAATTAACTTTTGTGAAATAGTTAAATTTATGATTGTGGATTTTCAGTAAATAAACTCTCTAAACTTAATTTTAAAAGACAGTGCGTTTTCACTTTCCCGGAACATTAAAATTATTGACCGCGAACCAAAACACGCGACAGTGGTGCCAGAAGTGGGATAGAAAATTTTGGAAGTGAAAAAGTTTTAAACATTTTTAAATTGCACAATAGTGAAAACTAACGTGGAAACTGGTAGGAAAATAGCCAAAACAGTAAAATGCCACGAAACTTGCATCTAAATATTGATCAATTGACCATATCGGAGCTCAAGGAGGAGCTGGAACCACGAAATCTGGCCACACAAGGTACGAAGGCCATACTGATTGCACGCTTGCGTGAGGCGATCTAGTCGGAAGGTGTGAATTTGGATTCGGGTGCGCCCTTAGATGCGGAAAAAGGCGCAGAAGGTGGAGAAGTGGAAACACCAAAATCAAAGGAGCCAACAAATGCACTCATGCGAATGTTGATGCTGATGTCATCCAGTGTAACTGCGAAGCTAGATAAACAATCAGCGAAGCTAAGTGAACAATCAGTGAAGCTGGACCAAAAAGCGATCGAAATTAAGGCAGACATCACACAGAAGCTGGACAAAAGTAGTAGTCTCAACAACCGAATTAAATGCGTCGAGGAAAAGGTATACCAGGTCGAGGAGAGAATCAACCTTGAGATCAGCCCGGTCGAGGAGAGAATAAACCATGAGATGGAAAACATGAAAAAGGGATTGGAAGTAGCAAAGGCCGTAGTAACCACCTCATTAATCCCGCTTATGACCACAATGCAAAGCTCATCCAGAAATGTAAAGCCCCAATATTTGACGGGCAAACGGTCTGGAGTATTTACGAAACCCAGTTTGAAGCTGCCGCAAGGGCAAATCACTGGAATGAGCAGGAACAAGTCACTGCACTAATTCTTGCTCTAAGAGGCCCAGCTGCTGAGCTTTTGCAGACTATCCCCGTAGAGTTGCACTCAACCCCGGCTGCTATAATGAATGCTCTCGACATGCATTATGGAGACGATCATCTAAAGCAGATTTATCGGTCACAGCTACGGCATCGGATGCAGAAGTCTGGCGAAACCTTACAGCAGCTAGCCCAAGACATTTAGTGACTGGCACTTTTGGCTTACCACGCGTAGAACCCAAAACAATGAGATGACGCAGCGACAGAAGCATTCATCAGCGCACTGAAGGACCAGCAATTGCAACAAGCCGTGCGTTTGGCTCAAATGCAAACGGTTAAGGACGCAATGGCTTATAGTTTGAAATTTGAGGCAGCAAAAAGCGTCAATCGTACCACTGTCCGGGTTCGCGAGGAAGTAGCAGTTGATTGCAGGTGTGAGCGCGTGGAAATTGAGCAAGAGCCGCAGGTGAATGGTGCGCCTAGATGCCAGAATCACGAAGAGAAGGAGCACCTACAAGAAGCGAAGAAAACCGAGCTATTATCCACAGTGTGCAGCTAGGAGAAGATATAGACCGAGTCAGGAGCCCAGAATGGAAGCCCTTAAACAGAGGGGTCAGGAAACATGTAAGAGCCAACTTCGTGAGGCAGAAGTTGGCTAGGAGGATCGACGTCTCTAGCACCACCATCAACGTGTCAAGACTACATCGTGGAGAAGCGGACTTTTGCCTTCCGGGTCAAGTTGACGGAGAACATTGCACCATAACAATCGACACTGGTGCAACCCGATCGATTATCCGACCAGACCTAGTGGGGCAACAAATACTTCACAAGGGCAGGATTTTCTCACTACGGCAAGCTACGGGAGGAACTGCACCTATCCATGGAGAGGTCAAACTCCGGATACAGTTGGGAGACCTTGTGTTCCGACATAATTTTCTGGTCGCAAACATTTTGGATGACTGCATTCTCGGGATGGATTTTCTGCGACCACATTGAATCACGTTGGATTTGGGCAAACGGGTATTGAAATGGCAGCATGTGGAAGTATTGATGGAGGATCCCAGCGTCCAAATTTCCAAGATGAATGTAGCAGTATGCACCGACACTGATGTACCAAAATCTACCAAGAGCATTTTCTGGGCCAAGCTTGATGGTGATTCTGAAGACCAGCAATCTTATCTGATAGAGCCAACGAAGACGTCCACATCGGGCAGTTTGATTGTAGGACGAAGCCTTGTAAGATCTATAAGGAACGGATACATGCCGGTTAGAGTCCTTAACACCGCAGACTCAACCACGAGCATCAAAGCGGGAGAAGTCATCGGCAGCTGCCAGCCTGTTTCCACCATCACCTCTCTGGAAGCCACTCACAACCATCATTGGAAAAGGAGGCAAGACGCAGACAAAACCCGGGAATCCACGTCTGCAACATTAAAGCAGGTCATATTGCCAGCGCAGCTATTCAAGCGAGCTCTGATCTGGTCACCAAGTACAGTGACATCTTCTCAACAAGCCCGGAAGACCAAGGCTGAACGAGTATGGTAGCTCACGTCATAGATACACAGGAAGCCAAGCCAATTCGACAAGCACCGAAATGTCTTCCTATAGCCAAACAAAGAGAAGTGAGCACACTGATCTCGGACATGAAAAAACAAGGCGTTATTGAACCTTCTGTCAGTCCATGGGCCGCGCTAGTAGTTCTAGTAAAGAAAAAGGATGGTAGCACTCATTTTTGTGTCGACTATAGGCAGCTTAACGACGTCATGAAGAAAGATAGTTACCCGTTCCCACGCATCGATGACATCATGGACACTATAGCTGACGCAAAATAGTTTTCTACACTCGATCTCAAGAGTGGCTACTGGCAGGTAGAAATCGACATGAAGGACCGAGAGAAGACTGTATTTCAGTTGGGACCAGAGTGTGGCAATTTGTGGTGATGCCATTTGGGCTTTGCAATGCTCCAGCCACTTTCGATTGCCTGATATGTGCTACGTGGCCTCACCTGGAAAACCTGCTTGGTGTACTTAGATGACATCATTGTTATCGGGAAAACGTTGGAAGAGCATGTGCGGAACTTAGAAAAGGTTTTCTCCCGTTTGCGACTGGCGAATTTTCAATTTACAAGTGTACCCTTCCCGCAGCTGAAGTAAAATACCTGGGACACGTTGTTTCAGCAGAAGGGGTCAAAACAGACCCTGAGAAAATTGAAGCTGTGAAAAGCTGGCCAACACCAAACAACAAGCGCCAACTACGAAGTTTTCTGGGTCTGGCAACCTACTATCGAAGATTCGTCAAAGATTTTGCCTAAATTGCTAAGTGTCTCCATCAGCTAACTGAGAAAAATCGTCCATATGTCTAGAATGAACAATGCCAAGTAGCCTTTGAGATCTTGAAGGAGAAGCTGTGTGAATCACCCGTGCTGGCATATCCGAAACCCGGAAAAATGTTTGTAATTGACACCGATGCGGGCAACGGCGGTATTGGAGTCATACTCTCCCAGCAGATCTATGGCGAAGAAAGAGTCCTCTCGTATTATAGTCGAGTTCTCTCAAAAAGTGAGAGGAACTACTGCGTGGCCTGGAAGGAGCTATTGGCTTTAAAAGACCCCACCTCACAGTTCCACAAGTACCTATATGGCCAGAAATCGGTTCTTTGGACGGACCATGCATCACTGAGATGGCTGCTCAACTTCAAAAGCCCTAAGGGACAAGTTGCAAGATGGTTCGAAAGAAATTGTTCATCGGAAGGGCGGAGTTCATGGAAATGCTGACGCCCTATCTCGTCGTCCATGTCCAGCTAACCGCAAGCATTGCCGACGGATTGAGGAAAAGGAGCCGCCCGTTGATCTTCGATTGATAACGGCCGAATTCGATGAAGGTTGGTCATCGGAGGAAATTCGAAATGCCCAGTTAGCCGATGAAGGCATCGGACCATTGCTCGTATGGAAGGAGACGACTGGGTGACCTGAGTGGAAAGACGTTTCAATGCATGGCTCAACCCCGAAAAGCTATTGGGCACAATGGAACTCCCTTCAGGTGGAGGGTGGCGTACTCAAGCGGAAATGGGAAACGGCGGATCGCAGCTCCTATAGGATGCAAACTATACTCCCCAAAAGCCAAACCCACGATGCGGTTAAAGAGATGCATGAAGGATCCTCGGGAGGCCACCTTGGTGTTAACAAGACCTTAGCATAATTGTGGGAAAGGTTATACTGGCTCCACGCTCAAGAAGACGTAGAAGACTGATGCCGTCGATGTACAGTTTTCGCTTCTGTCAAAGGTCCAAAGCGACGACTGAGAGGACAAATGCACACCTATAACGTGGGCGTGCCATTTGAAAGGATTGCTGTTGACATCATAGGGCCCTTCCCTTAATCCAAATGGGGAAATCGATACACGCTGGTTGCGGCCGATTATATCAGCAAGTGGCCCAAAGTCTACCCCATTCCCAACCAGGAAGCAACTACTGTAGCCGAACAGCTTGTATTAAATTGGGTCAGTAGGTATGGCGTAGCTTGCGAACTACATTCGGATCAAGGCCGAAGCTTTGAGTCACTAGTTTTTGACGAAATGTGCGAACTGCTGGTAAAACGGAAAACGAGGACAACACCTCTGCATCCCCAATCTGATGGAATGGTCGAACGTATCAACGGAACGCTCAATAAACACCTCGCCAAGATGGTTGACGGGAACCAAAGGGACTGGGACCGACACATCCCACTATTTTTGATGGCGTACAGAGCTGCCGAACATGCATCGACGGGCCAAGCCCCAGCCAAAGTCATTTTTGGAAAGACTATTCGTCTGCCAGCTGATATAAAGTTCGGAACACCCCCTGAGAAACCCCAAACCATCTCGGAGTCCGCAAGTGAGCTAACGCAGCGGTTGAACCAGATACATCGGACAGTCCGAAAACACCTCGAATCGGCTACTGACCGCATGAAGACCAGGTATGATCTAAAGACAAATTCTACTGGCTTCCAGCAAGATGACTTGGTGTGGCTCATAGATGTCAGAGAGAATGGACACGAAATGCATCGAGAGAATTGAAGCATTTTATGATGAAGCGTGAAGTTGGCACGTTATAAGCTGTTGATTCGAATTTCAAATAAATTTGACGTGTCGTCTTCCACTAATTTTCGCATCTTGAACTAAATCAATTTTCCGTGCGGGTTTTCTAACTTGAACGATATAAAAGATTGAACATGACTTACCCAACGAAGGATACGTCTCTGACATGCTTCCTATAGCTGTTTTTACGATCCCACACACATCACTACATTTTTAATTTTCCGACACAAAAACACTCGCGATCCGTAAAAAACTTTTCAGTTTGATTAATTATCACATTTGCAACGCTTTTGCACTAGATTTAACACGGTTTATCTTAAAAAAATTGTTTTGTGTACAATTTCAAATTCAACTTGATTAGACGTTTCCCATCATTGTTGAATTTTCACGAATCATATGTTGTCAATCATATGGTTGATACAGGGTGCGGCAGCATAACTTCCTTTTTTCAAAATTCAACAAAACAAATTTTCAGCGGTACTTGTTAATATGCACGCTCCGCACTGTTCCAACGCATGATAGCGACTAACCAAGGGATGAGCAAAACTTTAAAATCACCTCTCTCGAATGAGACTACTAGCGCCGCGCTATAACAGTTAGCACTTTAAGGGCGGGCATTTCAAAAAAGGAAGTTATGCTGCCGCACCCTGTATTTCGTAGCCAATTCGGGGGTTAAGTTATAAGAGGAGTGGGATTTTCGTGAGAGCAACTAGAAAGCCACTTAAATGTGTGGATTCTCTAGCGGCGTGAAAGGCAGGGGGATTTCGATTCGCATGCAAGAAGAAGGCATATATGTAGTAAAAGTACTTCACTCACGCATGGATGAAAATAAGTTCATTTCGCGTCCATTACTTTGTATGTCTTTGGTGTGGCTATATAACCCGCAACGGCGAAAGGGTAGGTCTCCAAAGTTGCAACATAATTGGGAGGGGACTATACTGAGTTACAAAGCGAATCAATGACGTCGTATACCGCATACAGGAACACCGTAGGCAGAGAGCCAAAATGAAAATCGTGCCCCATATTACATCCAGGGAGATTTGACTACAACTGGCGACACATTTTTCGGGGCGAAAAGAACTGAGGTGGGGGCAGTGTTACATGTACAAATAATTCTGCGAGCTACTGTTGCAATTGTTTTCACAACCATTAAAAACATCAACAAAATGAATTTACTCAAAACCACGAGAACCCACCAAGCATGATCAACATCTGAAAGTGAGTCACTGCTCCGTTCATTAAGCTGCTCGAATATACTAGATACCTCTCGGCAGAACATTCGCCAATGTACGAGAAATGGATTGAACGGCTAGAGACCCTATATAAAGGCGAGCTGAATGAATGGGATGATCATTCCTTACAACCGCGATAGTAAAAACTGCGATAAAGGCAAGTGCGAAAAAAAGTGATTGTAAAACCGCGATAGTAAACTCCGATGTAGTGGAGCGCGAAGTAAAGGCGATAGTGATTGATTGTTAAGTGGACAGTTGTAATAGAAATTAATTTTGTGAAATATTTAAATTTATGATTGTGCATTTTTAGTAAATAAACTCTCTAAACATAATTTTAAAAAACAGTTGTGTTTTCACTTTCCCGGAATATTAAAATTATTGGCAAAGCATTGCATTCTACAGGAAGTGACGCCTCGAAATTAGATGAGGAAGCTACTGAAGTCTCTTCACGGTGATACAGAATGATGAATTTTTTGCAAGTCAAGATTTTCTAGAATTAGCTTCTTGACGATGAGCAGAGCATGTTAATATCCCAACTTTGCAACAATATAGCTCCTGATCAATTCTTAATATGTATGGCAGCCCAAACGCGAGATGAAGATTTGAGTGGGTGGAGCAATAACATCGAGCGGTGGAAGATATGTCAGAGACGCAGTAAGTGACGCGCAGTGGCGGTGGATGAAGTGGTGTAATCGATGGATCACAAATAGCGCCATGTGCTACCGATTTTGCTGGACTCTACATTATAAATTTAGTTTTTGTCAATGAAACGGATACAGTTTCAGAGGGAGGGAGAGTAGAACATCATGAGGTCTAGAATCCATTAAAATTACGTCTGAAGAGCACAGTGCAGTTAATACAGGTTCATGACGGCTGTGCTGTTTGGCCAATGTATTCATTTAGCAAGGATGTAGAGAGGCAGTGTTGGTAGTAAAAACGACATTTTCATCGTTGCCAACATTGTCAATGACTTTTGAAGGAAGCGATTTTTCATTTTTTGCACTGCTGTTTTGCTTTCTGCTTTTGGCACGTTTTAACTCCCGTATGTGAAGGTAAAGATTGATCAGCCAACACACACACAAAGCAACAGCATTTTCTCCATTAGCAGATGAGTCGTCCGTTGAATGTAAAAAAGCATTACTGTCAGTTCAAACTGTCAGTCAAATGCTTTCAGCGCATTCAGCGCGTAATGCACTTAATTCCCATAAGAATCGCCATCGAGTGGAACTTGTTGTGAGTGAAATCGAAGCGAGGGGAACTCCTCCAACAAACGGAAAAAACCACTCCTGGAACATGATGTTCCCGGTGGACGGGAGGAAGAAACATAAAACCGGAGGTTATTTACGCCCGGGAAGTTTGGCGTGCTTTCTCTTCTTTTGAGGTGTTTTCGATCAACCGGCAGAGGAATGGATGGGGCGATATTCAGCGTCAACACTTTCAACGAATTGGAAAAGAATCCTGGATTTTCGAACAATAAATAAGGACGAGACAACTGAGACCTGTTGGTGGCGATATTAAAAAAATGGAAAAAGGGGCCTCTTACTAGAGAAGGGACTAAACGAATGTAAGTGGCTCTTTGCTACCATATAAATACATTCTTTTCAGCTGTGAAAGGTGTGGCTCGGGAACTCTTTTCCTGGGATGGGAACTCTTTTCCTGGTCCGGAGGGTGCAGTGAAGGTTAGTGTCGTTTCAGTTAATTTCGGTTGCCCTGGTATGGGAAACTACGAACTTTGTGTGGTGGTGTAACATTCTTACTCGCTCCGCGTGGTAGGATTTTTGGAAGGTGATCTTTGCGGGTACGTGGCAGTGAGCACAAAAATGTGTACTAGTGATAACTTTGCTCCGGACGGCCGTCTTTTCGTTCGGACGACCCCTCAGGAGGCTCGGAAAGTCAAAAGAGTGGAGCCTCAACCAGAGTAGCTCCAATATATCGGTGGGGTAACAGTGAATGTAAGTGAAGTGCGAGTAGCGACGGACAGTTCGGTGCGACGCGTAGCTTGCGGGAGTGAATTAAGGTGGTTTAAATTTTGCAGGAGTTTGTTTGTTATTGCAATTGGTGAAGCTTTTAGACTTAACGGTAGGGTTATGAGTTGTAGTTTTATAAATTCAGACTGTGTTTATAAGGAATCTTGAGTTTTTATTTAGTATTAAATTTTTGTGTAGTTATTATTAAGTATTTAGTAGTAGTGTGCAATTTCGGTCAAAAGAAAACTGGCATTGAGACATAAGATCCTCGTTGAAAGGCTTAGTAAAGATAAGCTAGCCTATGAGCTGAGGATTCGGAAAGAGGCATTATGCAGGATGAGATGAGGAAGTCACTGCAGATAGGACTCATGAACGTTGGACTGGCCTATAATTGAGACGGCTGCTTACCTGTTTACAGCGAAAGAAGACGTGGATGCTGTGTGTGAGAAATTAGAGAAAGCCAGAAAATTGGTAAGAGATTTTGATGGTGGAACAAATAGTGGGGATTTCTTGAAGATCACATCAAAGGTGGATTATGGTCTCCAATGGTTGAGTAAAATACCTCTAGATGAAGCGGATTTACCGAAGGAGGTGAGCAGGTAGAGGTCCACCCTGAGAATGTGGGCGAGCTGATGCTTAAACCTGGAGATGAGGATGAGGGGGATTATGTGGTACCAGGAAATGCTTTGGGAAGTTCTGTGGGACCAGTATGCTCTACCCCCCGGTTCGAGAAGCCCATGGGAAAACATCAAGATGTAAATAAGTGGGGTGATCGTTTTACGGGGGACTTGAATTCGGTAAGCTCCTTTCTGGTAAGGGAAGAAGAATGGTGGAGGAGGTACCTAAGTCACATTTATTTAGGTCAGTGGTGGTCTTGTTGGAGGGTAAAGTATTGAAATAGTTCAGGGCGACCAAACACAGGTGTAAAGATTAGGATGACGTAAAGAAGGAGTTGCAGACGAATTTTTTACCACCGGGCTACGATGGCAGGCTTTTTGACGAAATTCAGCGCCAGATACTGGGGGAGGCTGAGTCTATTGGTGTGTACGTGGCTGCGATAGAAGGTCTTTTTGGTTTACTTACAATACCGTGTACGGTAAAGCAGAAGCTGCACTGTATAAGGCGGGATATCGCACCCTTCTACAAGACTCAGCTCAGTCTGGTGCCAGTCTCCTAAATAGTGGAACTAGTACAGCTAGATAGGACTTCAGAAACTACAAGAGCAACGGTTGAGTCCTTTGTTCCTCCACAAAACCCCCGGACGCATCGTTTATTGGAACCGAATTTGGCATATTATGTGGCTACAGAGGAAAGAATGATTGCCGCATTACAAGAGGGGCATAGAGGTATCCACTGCTGGAATTGTAAAAGCAAAAAGCACACCTCCAGTACTTGCAGTAAGTCTCAAAGATGTTCCAGTTGTGGGAGCATTGTAACGCAGAAAGCAGCATGTCCAATGTGTTCACCAAGTCTGTCCAACGTTCAAAGAGATCATGTGAGGCGAAACCAACCAAGCCAAGCACCGAATGCGGGACCCTCGGGAAACGGGAACCGTACTCACTAAGCGACGTAGGAGGTATGAGCAACCCAAATATGTCAGTCGCACAGGAGACAAGGTTGAATTTCGTACTGGAGGAAACGGTATCGGATAATCATCCACATATGGAGGTAGAAGTACTTGGTCGAGCCATAGTAGAACTACTAGATTCCGGGGCAATGCATACCATCCTTGGGAAACCCGGCTGGGAATTGATGCGCACGCAGGGGTTGACACTTCAGGAGGCAAGACAATCAGCAATTAAATTAGTGGAAAGTGGATGTGTCCCAACTGAGGGCGTAGCGTAAGTACCAGTAGCGATGAAGGAGGTGACGTGGTGGGTGGAAATTCTGGTAGTGCCTGCAGTTCCACAGGGACTTATCCTAGGGGTGGACTGCGTTCACTTCGGATCATCCTAGATCTCAGCAGGGAATCTTGGGAGTTCGCGGCGGTAGCCGTCTGTGAGGCACTACAACGGAGAACAAGGTTGACTCCACAGACTGAGGCACACCTAGAGTCACTGATAGCGGAGGATTTCGTGTTGATAGGGGACGGCCTAGGGTGTCCTAGAGGGGTGAAACATGTGATCGGCTGACCCCATTAAACAGCGGTATTATCCCGTTTCTCAGGCGTTACAGGCACATATCAACGAGATGCTGGATGAAATGTTGCGGCTAGGAGTAGTAGAACCTTCCTGAAGTCCATGTTCATCGCCCATCCTCTTGGTTAAGAAGAAAGATGGGAAGTTTCGTTATTGTGTGAACTTCCGGAAGTTGAACAGCGTATCTCAGCGGAACGCTTTTCCACTCCCATACATCTACTCCACGTTGGACAGACTACGGGCAGCCCGATACCTCTTTTCATTAGATATTAAGTCGGCCTGTTGGCAAATTCCTATAGCGGAGGAACTGAAGCCTTACACAGCCTTAACGGTACCTGGACGTGGGTGATTAAATTTTAATTGGATGTCTTGTGTGAATAGGATGCTTCGCGAACAGGGCTTAAGAGCCAGAACTCAAGCCATATGTTTTCGTATGCCTAGGCGATGTTATAGTAGTCACCGGTAATCTCGACAAACACTTGGAAATCCTTCGCGTGGTGTTTTCACGTCTTTGAGAGGCAGGATTACGGGTATCATGTGAGAAGTGTGAATTTTACTGGCCATAGTTGAAGTACCTGGGATACGTGGTCGACAAAAGTGGACAACATGCCGAGCCAGAAAAAGTAGATTGTATACTGCATATTCCCCAGCCAATCAATGTGAAGAAAGTGCGAGAATTCCAAGGAATTGTGTCGCGGTATCGGTGCTTCATTACGAATCTCGCCATGCTCACAGCACCTCTCATAAACTTATTCCGCAAAAACAGGAAGTTTGTATGGACGGAACAGTGTGAGTTGGCTTTCAGGCGTTGCAAGGCGAGGCTATCATCAGCGCTGATCCTCACGTAACCAGATTTCATCTTGCCGTTTAACATCCGATCATGATTTGGGTGCAGTGTTACGCTAAAGCCACCCAGAGAGAAAGAGAAGGTAGTATGTCACATTAGTCGTGGTCTTTCAAGGACGGAGAAGAATTACTCTATCACCGAAAAGAAGTGCTTAGCGGTGTTGTGGGCAGTGGAAAAACTAAGGCCCTTTTTGGAAGGGTCACACTTTACGGTGGCTACCGATCACCACTCTGTGGTATGGCTTAACAACTTGTGGGAGCCGGAGGGGCGTCTTGCTCATTGGGCGGTAAAGCTGCAACAACTCGATTATGATATTATGTACCATAAAGACAAGGAGCATCTGGTTCTGGACGTGCTATTTTGGGCATTTGCAGAAGTGAATGCGGTGGAAGAAGCTGACAGAGGGGACAAGTGGGTAGGTGCCATGCGATCCAGGATTCTAAGGAACCCTGAAAAGTTTCTTGACTGGCGAATTGAGTGGGAAAAATTATTGTGGTACATACCTGGACGGCGTCCAGAGTTGAGTGGGAATTCCTTGAAGCAAGTGGTCGCCAAGGTCGAACGGCAAACGGTCCTCTCAAAACACCATAACGACTCAACGGCAGGGCATATAGGTATTAGTAGAACCTACGATTGCAGAGCCTAACAATTCTATTGGCTCGAAACGAAAGCAGATACTCGGTGGTACGCGACAAAGTGCAAAACTTGTCAGGCAACAAAAGTGGAGAGGAAACCCCCATATGGGCCTATGTCCTCTCGAGGCGGCTAAGCCAAAGATCCCTGGAAAATTATATGTGTGAATTTTTTGGTCCGTTACCGCGTTCTACTCAGGGCAATACCTATATATTGACTACTTCACCAAGATGCCTCTTATTTTCCCCCTGAGAAAAACGACTGCGGGTGAGGTAGCTAAGCTGCTAGAGGAAAGAGTGTTTATGTTTTTTGTGGTGGTGTGTGCAAATGGCCTCCAATTCCGGTCAAAGGAACTACATAGCTTGGTGACCGGATACGGGGGCAGTATCCAGTTTACGCCATTTTACCAAAAGATCAAATGATTACCACCGGAATGGGATGAGCATCTCTCAAAAATTATTTATATTTTGCTCACCTATACGCATGAGGCAATGGGCAACACGCCCTATTACATCAATTATGGTCGCGAGATGGTGGTTACGAGGAAAGGACTGAGACCGCCTGATTATGGGGATATTCTGAATAATCCGCTAGAGTGAGCGGAGACGCTCCGAGAAGTTAGTGAGGAGGTAATGAAGCGCTTAGAGTAGGCTGCAGGGAAGGAGAATTTGCGGTTATAACTTGCGGAGGAGACATCCTCCATTTCAGCCCAACAATCTTTTTTGGACGCGAAATTTCACGCTGTCAGACGGGCTCAATACAACTCCGCTGAGCTAGCTCCGGAGTAACTGGGACCTTTTAAAGTGGATAAATGCAAGTCCTTATCTCTGTTTAAGTTGCTCGATATGAACGGCGAAAATGCAGGTACTTAGCACGCAAAAGACCTTAAATTCTATGTGCAGTAGGTTGTGAGCAGGCATTAAGATAGCACAAAACAGAAGCATTGAAGTGAAATGCAAATGGTTACCTTTTCATCGTTTGCTAGTGTATCATAGCTATATTGGATGAGTCAAGGAGTAATTTCCCGGTCTTTTGGTGGTTTTATCTTTTTGTCATTTTTATTTTTCTTTTTCCTTATTTTTATTTTCCTTTCCTTTCTCTTTTGAGGCGTTCAAATTGTGCAAGCAGGCCTAAAAGAGCATTTATATATATGTAGAATCAGTTCTTATATAATAGTTGCGGAGCATCGGTTAGTGTGTCTACATCTATGTAAGTCATGGCTACTGGATTATAGGGATAAATTGGTATCAAATGTAGAAAGGTTGAAGGTTAGTCATAGAGGTAATCGCAATAGGTAGTAGATAGTAATTAGAAGTAGGGTAGGATACTAGAACAACTTGGATTTCTTTGAGTTTAAAATAAATATATATTTATAAGTTAGGGGGAAAAAATATCGAAATTAAATTGAACACGTGTATAAGCAAACAAAATTACCCTTTGTCATGCTAGTTGTTCCTTCCTCACCTCTTCTTGCCTAATAGGGCTTCCTGTTCCTCTTCCTGTTTGCCATTCTTTTTCGCATTCCTTCCATGTTCCTTTTCCTTTACTTTTGTTGGGCTGTGGAACGTTTTTTTTCTTGTTTTGGTTTCTTCCTCAGCAGTGCCAGCTGAAAAAGATTGAGTGCCGTAATCATTAGTTCAGTTCAATACAAGTAGAGATCATGAAAGGAAAAATACACATATTTTAGGAAGGGAAAGATGCATTAGTGAAGGGTCGCAGGAAAAGTTTTATGGCTTGATCCACTAGAGTTAATATTTTTATCCAAAGGAGAAGAGAAAACATAAGCAAAAGGAAAAAAACCACAAAAAATTATATAACAAACAAAAAAAAGTTGGTGGATACGTTATTTTGTGTTAGCTAAGATGAAATTGGAGAGGAAGTATTTTAAATAAGAGTAGAATAAGATTAGCGGTCTAAGATGGTGGCGGGTCTCTAATTAAGCACCGTAGTTCTAAGCACAGGGAAAATCAGTAGTCAGAATACGTTTGTAGGTCATTGGAGTAGTTATTCCGTAAAAGTGGCATGTGGAAGATGGGTATTAGTGGCATTCTTTGTACAGAACTAAGACTCACAAAAAGCAGGTTAGATTCAAGGGTTTGCATGCAGATAGCGGTAGGAAAAAATGGATCTAGGAAATTCCGAGGTTAAGGCGGTCGATCTGCATTGAGGACTTACTAAAGGAACAATTACCGTTTACCGCTTTCCATCATTGTGGGACTGCGACAGTCAGTGATTATATTTTCAACAGTAGAAATGCAGTGAATTTCAGGGAAACCCAATAAAAGCAAGGAAGGAAATGCTATGGGTAAACATTGAGATTTCATAGTGTTGCACATCCCAAACACTACCATACGCAAATTTGCAAGATTTAAGCCTACGCAATACCGGGCCACAAATTTATTAATTTTTTTTTATTATCTAATAATGTAGCCAACAGCAAGTAATTTAAATTTTCATTCATAAAATTACCACTTGTAAGATTACGAAAAGCAAGCATCATAATATTTTTAGCCTTCTAGCCTCATGCATTTAAACTTAAATAGCTGGGTCGCTTCTGATTTATATGCCATATTATAGACAACGCGAGCAGTAACAAGCGCCGAAAGCATCAAGAACCAACACGAGTTCGAAACGAAACGCAAATTCCCGGCACTACTACTAGATCGCAGGAGAGCGGAAACTTTCGACATCCAATCAACATATGCGGCAGCATAAAATATATAACCCCTCGAAGCAATCGAAACCGCGTCGCAAACAAAATAACATGCACCTTTGGGAGGAAATCTGAATTTGTATCGTTGTTCCCGCCATATAACAAGAGGTGTTCGTGATATGCAAGATATTTTGCGGGCATTTGCATCATTTCCCAAATCAAGGTTTCATACTGCCTGTTTTTTTATTGATTCTACTTTCTGATATAGATTTCCAATGAATATTGATGCAGTATATATTTCGACTAATTTAAATTCGAGCCTAAATGCTGTCGAGATTGAAAGGGAACGTTTAGAACTACGTGCGGCTGTCGTTAAAGCCGACATTCTATCAGATGAGCTGCCACTGAGCATCCGGTCAAGGACAAAAATTTAATGCTCCACCCCCGCAAACGTCTTCACACTCACGCAGATCCAGCAGAGACGTATAATGCCGTCAAAGAGGAACGAGCTGAGTGACAAAGCCAGAGATGCTACTCAGGCAGTAATGGGATGCATGCTGAAGGAAGACACTCGCGAATTTAACACTTACAATTATTACAATTACACTAAGTTAAGCGTCCGCAAGTGAGGACTTTGTCATCGTTTACTCTGCAAGGAGGAAACGATTTTCTATCGTGGCGAACACGGATAAAACTTTTGAATGTCTTACCTCTTCTCCTGACTGGCTACCACATCCTGCCGAAGCACACCACTCACTAAAAACTGCCACGGAAATCTAAATGAACACATTCGACGACCGAAATTACTTGGAACTGGTGGATATATATAAACGCTGTAATAACCTCGCGCTTGGTGCCCTAAGCCACTGATGTGACCAACAGATCCCTACGTCCTACGCCACAGACGCGACCAGCAGATCCCTATGCCCCACGCCGCTGACACGAACAGCAGATCCCTACACCCTACGCTACTGACGCCGACCACCTGAGCCATATACCCTACGCCACTGACATCAACAGGTGGTTCGCGACCTTAAAACTAATCGCTGCTACTGAACCACGACTTGACAGCTATCGGAAAAAAAGAATTAAAGGGAAGTTCCATCAAAGTGCGTATATATATATATATATATATATATATATATATATATATATATATATATATATATATATATATATATATATTTTTTTTTTTTTTAATTCATCGTTTAAAAGTAGTATTTTTCTCGAAATGTGTTCTCCAAAGTACTATGGAACTGTATTGTCGGTTATGCTTATCTTATTTGGCTTGTGGCACTCTTATAAAATTGAATATTATATATGTATGTACTTCAAGTTACGCACAACAACACTCGTTGCTTCCTTGAAGTTGGTCTAAATTTATGAATAATTTTTGTAAAAAACAAACAATAAATAATTTTTCCTATTGTGATGGTAACAATTCTATTGCAATGCGAGTATAAGTAAGCTTATGTATGCTTTATTGAACTTAGCATTTATACTGGTTCCGTTGGCTAAAAAGAATCTACGAAAAAAACTAATTATAATTTTGCGCCGATAAATAAAATTTAGAAAAAAATCACTTTCCGCATATAATCAGGGAGCTGATTACTTTTTATGAGGGTACCTCCAATAAAAGACATGATACGTAATTTGAAAATAACTTCAATGATCCCTATAGAGGATTCGCTTCCTAGTTCTAAATTAAAAAATATATTTTCAATAATTTCTATTATTTTGTATGGATCAGCACGAAAACGGCCACTATGAATATTTGTACTGAAAAAATGGCAAAGTTATTTAATTTAGACAACAGCAATGAGTATGCAGTGTAAAATCATCGGATAGGTAGTAATTTATGTTTGTCGACGTTTACAATGCACATTTCTTGTTTTCTATTATTATAACATAAAATTAACTCTATTTAATTTTTAGGGTTTTGTACTAAAATACAAAACCCTATTGCAATCACGACCTGTGTCCGTCTGTCCGTCTGTCCGTCTGTTCGTCCGTCCGTCCGTCCGTCCGTCCGTCCGTCCGTCCGTCTGTATGTCACAGCACTTTTTCTCCGAAACTATAAAAGCTACAGCCATGAAACTTTGTGGGAAGGTCAGAAGTGGTGACTTCTTGAAAGTTCAATGGTGGAAAAATTTTTCAAAGGGGTTTAAGGGGGGTCTCCCCATATAGGGAGATGACCCCTCAAAAAAAAATGTTCACCATTGGTAGCCGAGTAGAGTGTCATTGGAAAGGTCTCAACGAGATATTTTCAAAACAAGTCTTAAAATTGCCTTATGAGTACCGAGGGGGGCAGGGGAAGGGGAAATGTACGAACTTTTCGCGTACCCCCACCTCGCGATTGGACACCTTCCATCCGAAAAATCTGAAAAAAATCATGGATGTAGGTCTTTATGAGTACAACAACAACAAATACATGAGAAGTCGAAATTCACTCAACTTTGTTAGTAATAGTATGATTTTTCGATTTTACGTTTTCTTTAATAAAATCTAGACGGTACCCTCAAATTCAATAAAATTTAGCACACAGATGCCTATTTATAAGATTAATCATTCCTGAAAGTTTCATAAAGATCGAATAATATTTAACGAAGTTATAGCGATTTGAATTTTCCTGGATTACTATGGAACAACATGCCCTGTATTACTATGGAAACATATGGCAATGGAGCCATATGCGCTTTTTACCGACTTAGAAACTACAGCTTTGCTAGGATTTGCATGAAAATTTCAGGAATGATAGGTATCATGAAGATGAGTACAAACAATTGAAACAAGTCGAATAGGCAGGAGACAGCTCCTAGCAAAAGGGCTTTGCAACCATTCTAAGATTCGAAAAAACAGGCCATGAATCGATGATTACAGTACAGAGGAGTGGCCCCTGAAAAAAAATTTCATGAAAGGTAGCCGATATGAGTATCAACTGAAGGTTCTCTATGAGAGCTTTTCAGAACAGTTCTTAAACTGACAGTTTTTGCTTCAGTGGGGGCACAGGAGGGGGGAATACATGAAAAATGTGTTTCCTCCCTTGCGAATGGACACCCGTGATCTTAAAAAATCTGAAATAATTATCAAGAGGGATATTTGTAGGTATAACTATAACAAATACCTCAGAAGTCAAAATTCTTTCAACTTTGCTAATAATAGTATGATCCTCGAACATGACATGCTTCTTGATTTTATTCGTTACTGGTTACTGCATTTTGTATGTTGAGTACAAAACCCTTCTGACATGAGCATAGGTCTGTCTACCCAACTTGTTATATAGTATGATGAGTAAATAATAAAATCACAAAATGTTGATAAGAAAATCGTATTGCAAGGAATATTAAACAATTAATTAATCATTTATATTAAGGCTATTATATTGGATAGTCTAAAAAGTATTGAGCCTTTTTGTCACCAGATGGTGTCCGTTGTCATATTTCGGACAATACTAATCAAATTGAGTCACACTGACATGCATTTGAAAAGGGACATTCCAGTCTACAATTTTCATATGGACAGTTTTGTATTTTGTCATTCGTGTCAAAAGTTGCATTCATTTAAAAATAAGTGAAATTTCGGAAAAAATTCGTTATATTTTACAATATCACTACGATCAAGGTGAGAATGCATCGCAGGCTCGTGAAAAAATTTACCGTGTCTACGATCAAAATACTTTATCAAAAGCCACAGCCAAGAGATGGTTCGCTCGCTTTCGTTCTGGAAATTTTGATGTCAAAGATGCACTTCGCTCAGGTCGATCAACCACTGAATAATATTGCTAAAGAATTGAATATCCATCACCAAACAGTTTTGAATCATTTGCGAAAGGCTTGATATACAAAGAAGCTCGACGCTTGGGTGTCGCATGAATTAACCCAACAAAATTTGATCGACCAAATTTGCATTTGCTAAATGCTAATAAAACGTAACGAAATCGTGCCGTTTTTGAAGCAAATCATTACGGGCGATGAAAATGGGGAAGAAACGAGAATGTTGTTCGAAAAAAATCATGGTCAAAAAAAGGTGAATCATCACAAACGACTTCAAAGCCAAGATTGACACCAAATGAGGTTATGCTGTGTGTTTGGTGGGATTGGAAGGGATTGTTTATCACGAGGTGCTAGAACCTGGTCAAACACTCAATTCAGCTCTGTACTGTCAGCAGTTAAGTGAAGTGAAAGTCACTTGGCCAAGTTTGTCACAGAAGTTCCACACAGATGGAATGATGGCTCTACCCAAAAAATGGCAAAAGGTCATAGATAATAATGAACAATATGTACTTAAATAAAATCCATTTTAAATGAACGAATTATTCAATCGAAAAATTACGCAAAAATATATATAAAATACTTTTTAGACTTACCAATATAATGCTATCAGCTAAGGTTAGTTAGGACATATAAAGTATTGTGAATTTGATCCAATAGTCGGTTAATCTCCTTTAAGGTTGAATGTTTGGTTTGGTGTTAAATGTATTGAGAACTATAAATTCAACAAAGGGAGATGATCATGACATATAATAGCTTCGGTACTGAATGTAAAGTAAACTTGTATGAAACTGTTAGGATTTATATATTTGTACTGCAGCTTTCACAATAAAACCTCACTAAAAATAACTTTTAAAGGATTCACGTAACAAACGAGTTTCCTTGCATTCATTCTATTATGTAATTAATGATGTGACGAAAACAAATACCATATTATATAAAATGTAAAGTATATGGATAAAGTCAACAAATAGTTCTTTGTTCATTTAATTAGCTTCACGCAAAAACAGTAAGTATAAAAAGAGTTAAAATTTGAGAGATACATAAAATGAAATTTTCAAATTATTGAATAAGCTGTAGATCTTTATTTGAAAAGAATGAAGAATTCTACATGTGTATACATAAGTGAAATTGAATGATGTTGATTTATAATTTACTTTAGGAAAAATATGAATTGTTGAACTGCTAAGCCAGTCTTTCCTTTCCAGCTAACCCATTCTTTTGTAGCAGGATAATGTCGGCAAACGGTGAGTATGCCGCCGAGATGGTAGGGTTCCAGTAATTCGCAAATCGTCGGTTTTGCGTTGTGGTCGGTACGCGGTGGCATAGTTTGTGTTTGCGTGTTTTTTATAAGAGTAGATTTCTTTCAATTTTGCATTCGAGTAGTGTATTTAGGGCACCGCGTCGGTTATATTCGGGAGCGTGCATTTTTTTGTGTGTTCTTGTTCTTTTTGTCCGGGATGAAGAGATGTAATTTAAATTTGATAGACGTTGTTCGACGCGTTTTAAATCGAGCATTTTCACTTGTGGCTGAGTGTTGTAATTCGGACTTAGTCTGCTCGCGTAAGACCTGCGACCGGATTCTTCTCCGAGCTAGCTACTCGTAGCTAGCTAACAACCGCCTCAGAGTAGACTAAGAGTGTCCGGACTTGTTGCTCTGCTGGGTACAGTCCGTTATCTCGTTCGAAGATTTAATGCCTAGAACCAATAAGAGGTCGGTATATATTTCCCTCGGAAATCTAGAATGCTCAAGACGTGTGTTTTAAAATCATTACATGCACGACACTCCACGCGTTGGCATGGCAATAAAACTACCGGCTCACGGAAAAAAAACCAAGGATTATTGTCGAAGTCCTCATCTTGCGTCTTGATGTAAATAAAGCGAGGGAAACTACTCCAACAAACAGAAAAAACAACTCCTGAAACATGATGTTCCGGGTGGACGGGAGGAAAAACGTTAACCCGAAGGTTATTTACGCCCGAGAAGGTTGGCGCACTTCCTCTTTTCTTAGGGAGTTTTCGATCAACCGGCAGAGGAGTAAATGGAGAGATATTTAGCGTCAAAACTTTCAACGAATTGGAAACAAACCCGGAATTTTAGAACAATAAATTAGGACGAGACAACTGAGACCCGGCAGTGGTGATACAAAAAAAAAAATGGAAAAAAGGGACCCCTTACTAGAGAAGGGACTAAACGAATGTAAGTGCCTTAAATTTATTTTATCCGAGGAAAATTTATATTGTTCGAGTTTGTGATAAAATATAGGATATTACGCGAAGTCGAGTAAAGATAACTTTGGATTTTTCTTCCCTTGCTACCATATAAATACATTCCTTTTCAGCTGTGAAAGATGTGCAAGTGATAATTTTGCACCGGACGGCCGTCTTTTCGTTCGAACAACCCCTTGAGATGCTCGGAAAATCAAACGAGTGGCGCCTCTTTGAGTGAGTTAGTTGGGTCGGTGGAGCCTCAGCCGGAGTAGCTCCAATATATCGGTGGGGCAGCAAATGAATTGATAATAGGCCTTATAACAGGGAAATCAGATAACTGGTCCAACACAAGGACCGCTTGAACATTGCCTGGAGATGAGTGAGGGTCAGGCCCCAGTAAGTCTAGGTGCGGTCATTTGAATATGCCCTCGCGGAAGTTTAGCTGGCCCATAGGAGGCCGCTACGATTGATTGGGCACCTTATTGCGATTGCACGTTTGGCAAGTCGTAACGTTTTTCTTGATTTGCTGGCTCTAGTCACTCTAAGAGGATAATCATGAGCACGGGAAATCAGATTATGTGTCATTTCTTTCAGAATCTATAACTTCCATGCTTCTTTCTCCTGTTTCGTATTCGGTACGTCTGTCTACATATCCAATTATCACCTTCAGGTTAGGTAGTTGTGACTATTGAGTGACGATGATTTGTTGCAGGTCTGCGTAGCTTACTGAGCTTAAATGTAAGCTGTTGTGGTCAAATTTGAGTGGGTATTCATCATTTAGAGCCAATTCTGCACCTTCAGGAAAGAACATCCTCGAAAGCGAGTCTGATACTACATTTTGTGTTCCCTTACGGTGTTTTATGGTGAAGACAATACCCCTGCAATCTGCGAGCCCACATTAACCATCGTAACAAAGCGTGGTCTGTAATGATTTCGAATGCATCACCTTCAACATACGCCCGAAACTTCTTGACGGTCATCACCACTGCCAGATATTCCTACTGGGATACGGTGTAGTTTCTCTGGGCAAAATTTAGCTTGCTTGACATAAAAGCTTTAGGAGCTTCTTCTCAGTTCGCAGTTAATGGCATTAGAGCCGCATCGATTCTATATTGACTTGCATTATTATAATGAATGGAGAAGAGTTTACTAAAATCAAGACTGGGTAAAACTGGCGCAGATGTCAGCGCTTGTTTGCGCTCTTCTAATGCTTTGAGACTGTGCTCAGTCCACACAAATTTACCCTCTTGCAGCATGTCAGTCAGGGGGAATAACAACGTAGCATAATTTTGGACAAAACGTCAATACCATACACATATTTCTAAGAAACGCCTCAGCTACTTGACAGTTTTATGCAAAGGGAAATCATTTTTAGCACAGTTTTAGTCAGGAGCGGTCTTGATGGTACCTTGCCTGATACTGTGTCCTAAGTAACGGTCTTCTTCATGACAAACTGGCTTTTCCCCGTGTTTATGATGAAACCTGCTTTAGGAATATGTAAAGCGACTTCCTGCAGTAAAATAATGTGTTCAGAGAAAGTTTCTGTAATCGACAGGTGATTACCAATACAAGCAAATATCTGGTGTTTATAATGAAATCTGCTTCAGGAATATGTGAAGTGACTTCTTACAGTAAAATAATGTGTTCTGTGAAAGTTTCTGTAATCAACAGATGATTACCAATATATAGAAATACTTGGCAATATATACAAATACCTTGTCCATCAACTGGTACATTATCGGCGGTGATTTATATAGCCCGGAAGGCACCATCACAAATTGGTAGAGTGGCCTTTCTGGTGCGATGAATGCCGTTTTTTCTGAACGTCTCTCTCAGCTGTATATGCCAGAAAGCGTGTTTGAAGTCGAGGCTGGAGATGTAATGAGCTTTAGACAGTCAACTCAGGCTACCATCTGTAAGTCGTAACGGCTATGCGTCCTTGATGGGGATTGCATTTACCTTGCAGGCATCTACGCATAGTCTGACTTAATTTGGCTTAACGACAACAGAAACAGGAGATGACCCAGCGCATTGTGATCCCTCTATGGCACTTAGTTGTAACATTCGGTGGATCTTGGCATATAGCAGCTTTTCTATCACCAGGGATACCGTGAAGTGACGGTGTTTTCTTCTTCTTCGTTGCACTATAGGCCATGTCGGGCCTTGGCTTCTTGCAAATAGCACCTCCGACTATCTCGGTCCATTGACCACGTCTTCCAATTTCAAAATTCAATCAGCGATGCACTGTTTCATCGACCGAGTCAGACCAGCATTTCTTCGGTTTCCTCACTGACCTCCGGCCTTCAGTTCTCGCAACGAATACCTTTTTTGGGCATTCGTTGTTCATCGATACGATTCATGTGTCCAGCTCATTGCAGCTTCAGCAGTCTGACAATCGTTGGGACCTCAGGCTCGTCAAACATTTCATTCAGCTCATGGCTGTATCAAATTCGCCATTGGGCCTCACCTTGCTTAGATCCGATTATTCGCCTCACGACCCGTCACTCAAAAGCGTTCAATACATTTGCGGATGCTTGAGTTAGGGCCTGTTTAACACGTAGCATAACACAGATTTCCTGTGTATGCAGCTGGTCTTCAAGATCGTCAAAACTGAATAAAATATTTTATTTGCAAGCTGTATTCTTTGGCGTACCTCGTCTCTTTCATTGCCCATTTTCGGTGTTTTGGTGCCTAAATACACAAACCCGCACAGATTTTTGATACTGTATTCGCAAAGTGTGGTATTTTGTGTACACCAGGTATTTTTCGTCAACTGCGACATGAGCTTTGTTTTATTTTCATTGATTTGTAACCCTACTAGTTTTGCTTTGCTGTCGAGTTTCAAGAAGTCCTTTGGCATTTGCTAATGACCGTAACAAAATGTTGATGTCATCTGCATAGGCTGCTACTTGGCTTAACTTTAGTAGTAATGTACCTCGTGTATCGACAGGCAGCTTCCTTATGACGTACTCTAGAGCCAAATTGAATAGCAAGGCAGCCAGCCCAGCTCCCTGTTTTAGTCCGATATTTGTGTCCAAAGCATCGGTGAGCTGATTATTGATGCGGACTTGGGAGGTTGTCGACGTCATTTTGGTAAGACGGACTAATTTGGCTGGGATGCCAAAGCAACTGTCGTATGCTTGCTTAAAGTCAACGAACATTTGATGTACATCTATGCTGAGCTCCCAGCGTTTTTCAAGTACATATTTGACAGTGAACAATTGCTGTTTTACTGGCTTGTTATTTAAAATGCCAATGATATATGAAACTAATGTATTGAGTTCCAGGCCTTCTCATGTATACGATGGAAAAATGGCTATCACTGCGTCCAATTGCTATTACTGGATGTGGTTTAATATGTGGCCGTTCATTGACATAGTAATTCCATTGACCACGCAAAGGTGAATGTGCGCATCTGTGAAGAGACCCGTGGCCAGTCC
Organism: Odontomyia ornata; assembly: GCA_963969285.1. Lineage (NCBI taxonomy): Eukaryota > Metazoa > Arthropoda > Insecta > Diptera > Stratiomyidae > Odontomyia > Odontomyia ornata. Next base: position 271,638,783 of record OZ017738.1, on the reverse strand, counting down.
GGAATCCCGGACAAACTTCACTCCAAGATAAGCGTTTTGAATCAATTATTGTATAGTGGTTGGTTTGAACAGAAAACGTTTCCGGTGTTGTCAGGATTCCTTGACAATGCTTATATTGGAGTGCCGAGGTCGAACCAGGTTGTGGTGTTATAACAATATTTTGGTACTGAGGCCAGTAGCAAGGCAACGAATGTTCATGTTTGTGTCGATTAAGCCAATAACGATTTCATCCATCAGCTTTATAGGAGCGCACGGTCAGGTATTATGTTCTGTGGCTTCACTGATATTACACATCGTGAAGTTGCAAACACTAGTCTCTGCCGCAAGTTAGGTGGGATTCCTTTCCAGAATATTCCCAAATCTCTCTCTCAACCTCCGGCCAACTAACCGCTCCCTTAGACAACAAAGTGCTTCGTAAAAGTCGCCCACTATCTAATATGCCAGCTGGCACCTGTTCCGGAGCTTTTGCTTATGGATGGTTTCACTTTTGAATGAGGTGAATTCACATAATGTGGCATATTTCAGACTACCACGATCATAGTGAGGATCAGAGTCAACGAATTGGCAGAAAAAACGCTGAGGACACCCCAAACACAGCAACTGCGTGTGCTTGGCTATGATCTGCTGATTCTCTCCAAGGTTGATACTGGCCATGTATTCTACCCTGCGGAAAGAAGCCCCGATAGTGACTGAATCATCCTGTTTAGAAAAAAACTAACTTCTAGCTCGTAATCATCGTTGGTACCTTTAATGCGAATATTTTGTATCCAGTTCGTTCTACATTGCTAAGAACTGGAGGTATGCGTGGGTTTTAATTTGTACGTGTGTCCGTTCAATATTCTCTCACATGGCGTTAAGGGGGCAGGTCTGGCACATTTCAGGACATTAAACGAGTTACAACGTCTAGACAGTGTGCAGACTCTGGTGGTATAGTTCCCATCCTTGCTTGTTGCAGCATTTCTTCCTGGGAGATTGCATTAGGTTTTCGGATGCTATGTTAATCCACAGAGATGGTGGCAGTAGCACCAGCAAGCTAAGCTTAGGTTGGTACTCAGGAGCCGTTTGGGTCATGCGGGAGCAGAGGTGGAGTTGCTTAGGTTCAACCTGCCGTACTAGTGGTACATACCATGATATTGTATCTAAGTTCAATTGTGGTGGAGTTCGGGGAAAGTTTGGCACTCGTGATTTTTGGATCTCCGCCATTTGCTACTGTAATTGCCCAAGCTTGATTGTCATTTCTTCCAGCAGGTTGACAACCTCTTCCGAATAAGATGAGTGGATCCCTGCTAATGGGGAAACGTTTTCGATCAGTGTGGAAGCCTCAGCTCCTCCAGTGCCTTCGTAGCTAATAGTTGATGATGTGGCTTTCTCTTGACTGCTTTAGTCTTAAGGCATTGCTCCTTGTGCTGTAGATAGAACCTTGCTGTGTAAAGGAGCTGCTGCAAAAATTAGTTGTCAATAAAGTGGACAGCTATTTGATGTCTCACGGTGATGTTATATACAGCTGAGGTAGAACTGATGACCTCAATGTAGGGTCTTTAGATGAGGTTTATTGCCCAAGGGTTCCTGACAGATAGCGCAAAGCACAGTCTGCTCTGCGTTTGAACGCAGGTGATTTTTGTTATCCGTGCACTATAAAAAGGTGTACAAAACAGCTAGCAACTATAAATTGAACAAGTTTGGTTGCAGTTAAAAGGAATCAGCTTGCTACTGGATTGAAGCTGAAAGCTAAGTTCTTAGTTCCAAACAAAGTCTTCTGGGTTGGCAAACAGGGTCGATACTAGATGGAGAAAGTTGGAGATTACGATGGACCCCGGTTCACGGTGGTAGCCACTGATGGTATCAAAAGGTAAGCTAGAACAGAGATATATTTATATATATATATATATATATAGATATAAAATATATATATATATATATATATATATATATATATATCTATGTATATATATATATATATATATATATATATATATATCTATATACATATATATATATGTTTATATATATATATATATATATATATATATATATATATATATATATCTATATATATATATATATATATATATATATATATATATACACATGTATATATATTGTTACATGTACAAATAATTCTGCGAGCTACTGTCGCAATTGTTTTCACAACCATTGAGAACATCAACAAAACGAATTTACTCGAAACCACGAGAACCCAACAAGCATGCTCCATTCATTACGGTGCTGGAATGTTCCCGCTAATTCACCAATGTACGAGAACTGAGTTGAATGATTAGAGATCCTATATAAAGGCGAGCTGAATGAATGGGGGGAATCATTTCATTCGACCGCGATAAGAACTGCGATAGTGTGTGGGAAGCGATATTGTTCGAGTAATAGAAAAGTGATTTTCGTAATAGTGAAGTGATTTTAGAAGACAATTGCGATAGGAATTTATGGACAAGTGAAAATTAAAATTAGTGAAAGTGTTAAATTGATTGTCAAAGATCATCATTTTTTGAAAAACAAAAGTAAATTCAAATAAACTCCCAAGTTGATATAGATTCAATTTAGTTAATTTTAAATTATGAAATATGCATCTTGACCTATATTCATTGCACTTTGATCATGAAATATGTATCTAGTAACTGTGATTAGTATTCAAGCTCTTATTATGCAAAATAAAGATCAGAGTTGTTAAGTAAGCGAAAGAGTTTAATTAGCAGCTCGTGAAGTCAAGAAGTAGAGAATCCTGCTCTCTTGTCTTTCATTAAACAAAGAAATAATTAACTCCAATATTAGAAGTAGAGGAAATCCTACTTTCTAATATTCAAGGAAATACATAAGGTATTGGTTTTTAGTCAACTCTAATATTAGAAGTAGTGCAATCCTACTCTCTGATATTTTAGGTAGCTCAAAACCATTCATCGTTCAAGCAACATATTTTTTGGTGACCCCGTTTTCTAAAAAAGAATAGATCACCTTCTTGACAATGGAGTCTTTAGCAGTCGAGCAAACTCGTCTCGGTAAAGAGATCGAGAAAGTTATAAAAGCGTATCACGGGCAATCACCTGATAAGAAAACGATTGCATATTTAGAAGAAAAATTGACGTTAATTGAAGGCCTTAGGGATCGCTGGTGTGTCGCTCGAGCATCCCTATTTCGCTAAAGATTACCATCGGATGGTCAAGATAGCTCAAGAAAAATTCAGATTTGAAATTCAGTCGTTGATTAAGCATGTTAATCTTTTGAAGAACGTCAATCCTCTTCAAATACCAACTATCAAAGCCCCGTCAAGGTGTCTACGAAAGTAGAGAATACTGAGCTATCTCGTCTAGTGAAGAAGCATAAAGCTATGGTAGTGGCACTCAACGACTTAATAACCAGTACAACTGCTGTAAGTGGCCAATCGATGGAATATTTAAAGTTAAAAAAGGAAAAATCACTAAAAGCATGGAATGAAATCGAACAAAGCCATTATTTAATTTGGGAAATCGCTGAAGATATTGAATCGTCTGGATACGATTCAAAAAAATTTTTTGAGTTGCAAAATCAAAGCGAAAAGCTCCTAATAGATTTGAATAGTTGTCTTGCAAAACCGAATAACATCAACAACCCTACACAGCCCACAAACGAGTCGCAATTGAAGCTTCCAAAAAAAGAATTGCCAAAGTTTGATGGAGAATATATAAAATGGCCACAATTCGAGGACTTGTTCAGGCAAATGGTTCATGATCAGCCTATTGGCAATAGCCAGAAGTTCTGGGATTTAAAGATGAACTTAACGGGGGAGGCAGCCAAGCTCATTATGCATTTGCCAATCTCAAACAGCAACTACATCGTGGCGTGGGATATGTTGCAGAATCGATATGCCAACAAACGGTTGTTAGTTAACGCTTTGCTCGATAAATTAATGGCACAACCAGCTATCAATATTGAGTCAGCAGCAGCGCTCAAATCATGACATGATACCACAAAAGAGTGTATGTTCACATTGCAAACTATGGGAATTTCCGCAAAAGAACATTGGGACCCGATAGTAGTGCATACAATTTTGAAAAAACTGGACAAAACTTCTTATACGCTTTATGAGCAAACATTAAAATCGCCAAAAAACCTACCGTCATTAGATGAGTTGTTAAAATTCATTGAGATCAGGTTTCAGACGTTAGAAACACTCACTCAGAGAACAAGCCCATCTAAACAGCAGAGCAAACCAGTTAAGCAAGCAGCGTTGGCGGGAAACAATATGGAGCTACAATGCAAACTCTGCCAAAAGGCACATGCAATTTATCACTATGATTCCTTTTTAAAATTATCCCCTGCAAAGCGGCTAGAAAAATCCAAACAGCTGAACTTGTGCACAAATTGTTTGAAGAAAGGCCACGGGAACAAAAAGTGCATGTCAAGAGGTTGTCAGAAATGTGGAAAACGACATAACACGCTCTTACACAATCCAGGGCCCGCAGAGACATCGACGGAAGCACAAAACACAAATCTGGCAGCCCAATTTAGTGAAACAAATGGAAACGTGTTCTTGGGAACTGCGCTAGCAGTAGCAATTAGCTGTGAAGGAAAGCCCATCAAAGCACGAGTTTTACTTGACTCAGGCTCGCAATTGAACTTCATTACGGATAAGTTGCGGAAGAAATTAGGATTCGGCACAAGTTACCCAAAGATTAACATATCGGGCATCGGCAACACACAAGTGAAGGCAAGTGATAGAATCAACATTACTATGAAATCTACATGCAGAGATTTTGCTACGCCATTAGAGGTCTAGGCGATCAAAGAAATCACAAATAATCAACCTCAATACTACATTAATACCGATGGCTGGAACATTCCTGAACATATCAAACTTGCCGACCCAACGTTTAATAAACCAGGCAAGATTGACATCCTTTTGGGGGCGGAAGTGTACGGCGAAATAATGAGAAACCGCCAAATTCGGTTGCTGGAGAAGCTACCAATACTACAAAATACTACGTTAGGTTGGGTAGTTCTAGGAAAAGCTTCAAACTGTACATCATTTTGCGGGATCTCGAACATAAATTTGGAACGGCAACTAGAAAAATTCTGGGAGCTGGAAGATTGCTCCGGTCCAGTCATACTATCATCTACTGACAAAAAATGCGAGGAATATTTCGAAGCTACAACGACTCGAGACTCCAGCGGCCGTTTTATAGTCAATTTACCATTGCTGGGTGACGCTTCTTTACTTGGCGAATCAAAATCATTGGCATATAAACGGCTACTCTCAATGGAAAGATAATTATCCAAACAACCAGTTTTAAAAGGGCAATATGACCAATTTCTACAAGAATATGTAGATCTGGGTCACATGAAAGAAGTTCCAGCATTAGATTTCAACGGTCCGCATTATTTTATGCCGCATCATTATGTGCTCAAGCCCGATAGCAGCACTACAAAACTGCGAGTGGTCTTTGATGCATCGGCAAAAACAAAGAACAATTTGTCGCTTAATGATTTGCTGCTTAAAGGACCAAAAGTTCAGGAGGATATTAGTGCTATTATTACAAGATTCCGCTTAAAGCGCTACGTATTTACGGCAGACATAACAAAGATGTACCGTCAAATTTTAGTGGCAGATGAAGACCAAAATCTCCAACTAATCATGTGGCGAAAGAATATCAATGACGAATTAAAATATTATAAACTGTCCACTGTCACCTATGGCACCAAGTCTGCACCGTACCTGGCAATCAAGCGCTTGAAATAATTGGCCGAGGAAGGAGCCAGCCAGTACCCATTGGGAGCTGCGGCAATACAAGACTTTTATGTGGACGATGTCCTAACAGGCAGCGATAATTTGGAAGAAGCTTTGAAGATACGCAACGAGCCGCAGCCGTTACTGGCCTCGTCAGGATTTCATTTTCATAAGTGGTGCGCCAACCATCCCTAATTGATTGAAGGCATTTCAAACAAGGACCTCGATATTGAATTGGACTTCACTAAGATGGACGGTGATACCATAAAAATACTAGGCGTAATTTGGCAGCCGATCACTGACATGTTTACCATAACTACGGATTTGAAGGAGCATCAAACAATTACCAAGAGAAATATTCTAGCTGATATTTCGCAGGTTTTTGACCCTTTAGGACTAGTAAGCCCAGTTATTGTAAAGGGGAAGCTGCTCATGCAAGAATTATGGAGATCCCAAGTGGGTTGGGATGAAGAAATACCGGATGAACTTCAATCGATATGGCATAAATATAGGCAAGAGCTGCCAGGCTTCAACAAAATCAGCATCCCACGGTACATGTTCAGTGAGAATGAGATCATAGACACACAAATTCACGCTTTTGCTGACACTAGTGAGAAGGCAGACGGTAACTCGGTCTATATCAGATCAAAAGACAAAAGAGGTCATGTGACAGTTAAATTACTTTGCGCCAAGTCACGAGTAGCACCAATCAAACCCACGACCATTCCAAGATTGGAATTGTGTGCCGCACAATTAGCAGCCCAATTAGTCAGACAAGTAAGACTCACAACCAATATAAAAGCGGACGCAGTCTTCTATTGGTCCGACTCGATCATCGCTATCAGCTGGATTCGAGGGGATCCATCTATTCGGAAAACATTTGTTGCTAACAGAGTTGCTTCCATTCAAGATTTGATGTCGGTAAATGACTGGAGATATGTGAATACAAAGGACAACCCTGCTGATCTTGTTTCACGTGGACTTTTTCCTGAAGAACTGAAGCAATTACAAATATGGTTCAATGGTCCATTTTTTCTTAAACTTCCAAAAAGCAGTTGGCCAGTCGAACCCTATACAAACAACAATGCGGACGATGAAACTAAAGTCATCAAGTGTGCTATCACAGCTACGGTTGAAGCTGACGTACATCCATTATATATGATTGAACACGGAAACTCCCTCCGCAAATTGATACGCACAATGGCATATATCAAGCGAGCAGCAATGCTATTCAGGAACAGAACTTCCAATATAGAGGCGAAATTTCTGTCGCCTCGCGAATTGAATGATGCACTTTTCACGCTCATCAAGGAAGTGCAACGCAGCAGCTTTCATGAGGAGATTACTTCACTGAAGAAGGATGAGGGAGTTGCAAAGTCAAGTAAACTTCGAACTTTAACACCATTTCTAGCTCCCGATGGCATTATCAGAGTTGGGGGAAGGTTACAGGCGGCAGAAGTAAACTACGACACCAAGCATCCCATCGTTTTACTGGGAGACCATTTTCTCACACGGTTACTCTTAACTAATATTCATCGAGAAAATTTACATGCCGGACCACAAGCACTTTATGCCATAGCAAGGCAAAGGTATTGGATTCTGAATGGAAGGAATATATCCAGGACCATAGTCACAAATTGCGTATTATGCACTAAATTTCGACCAAGGTTGTTAAGTCAACAAATGGGCAACCTACCAAAAGATCGAGTTAAACTGACACGGCCATTTTTAAACTGCGGCATAGACTTCTGCGGGCCAGTGTATACTCATTTTAAAATTAGAGGCAAAAGGCCTCAAAAGACATACCTGGCTGTTTTCTGTTGCTTTGCGACAAAGGCAATACATTTAGAAGTGGTTTCAGATTTGACCACTGACGGTTTCTTGGGAGCTCTTAAAAGATTTGAATCCAAAAGAGGCAAATGTGAGAACATCTAATGTGACAATGGACGAAACTTCGTTGGTGCCAATAATCAGCTGAAGGAGCTAGAAGCCATTTTGACTCAACAACAGAGCATTGAGCAAATAGTCAACACTTGCTCAGGCACCAACACTCTGTTTCACTTCATCCCTCCCATATCGCCACATTTTGGTGGGCTCTGGAAGGCCGCAGTGAAGTCAACCAAGTACTTGTTACAACGAACCATAGCCTCTGCATCATTAACCTACGAAGAATTATGTACGGTAGCCTCAGAAGTCGAAGCGATTCTCAACTCTAGGCCCCTTACACCACTATCGGCAGACCCGAACGATTTGGCTCCATTGACACCAGCACATTTTCTGATCGGGGAGCCACTTGTAGGCTCTACGAATGCAGCCAGTGATACAACGAAAATGTCGTTAGCATCCAGATGGCAGTTGACCAATCAACTTAAGAACGAGTTCTGGAAGCGGTGGTACATTGAATATTTGGGGGAACTGCAGAAACGCACAAAATGGACTACCAAACAAAATAACATCAAAATTGGGACTCTGGTTACCATTAAGGAAGACAATTTGCCGCCTTTCAAATGGAAATTAGGACGAATAGTCGAAATCATCCAAGGCCCCGACGGACGCGTACGCGTTGCAGATATTCGGACCAGTACTGGAATCATACGACGATCCATTCATCAATTAGCTCCACTACCTATCAATCCGGATGAGACTGTAGAAGCAGCTGCCAAACCAATAGAGACAACCACTGCCGTAGAGCAGAATTCCAGAAAGCGTAAGGGCTCTCCCACGAGGCTGAACTCACTTAAAACATGTCTACTTACGTTACTAGTTTTACCGCTAATCACTCCCGATATGACATACGCAGACAAGCCACCAATCGAAATAATTGAGGTGGAAAATAATATTGGCATTTATTTTGAGAACATCGGGAACGGAAGAATATCGCCAAGCACCTGGAAGCTCATAGTCTTTTATGATTTAAAAGGATATTGGGAAACATTCAAAACTATTGAAGCTGGCATAAAGCAATTAGATAGGTTAAAAGACGCGATCACAAACAACACGGATCATGAAGCAATTGTAACGCAATATCGGCATCTACTGCAGCGGTTAAATCAGGACAACATCATTTTACAAGACTCTACTAAATTAAGGCAAAAAAGATCCCCCTTTGATATAGTCGGATCCTTAGCAAACAAGCTTTTTGGGGTTTTGGACAACGAATATGCCGCTACAATGAGTGACACTATCTCTAAAGTCAAAGCCAACGAAAATCATCTTAATGAACTGGTCAAGAAACATACATCAATTTTAGATGCGACGATCAATGTTATCGCAAAGTGTGAATTGGAAAGAGCAAACCAGACAAAAGAGATTCAAAAGGCATTTGATTATATATACGAAAACATGAAGGACTTCAATTCGGAAGTCAAACAACAGAAAACAATTGAAGCATTTAACACCCTGTCAGTGCTCGTTATGTCATTAATAACTGAATGCCAAGAAATGCAACAGTCTTTGATAGAAGTAATTATCGACGCCCACCATGAGTCTGTAAATTCCAATGTCATATCACATCAACAAATCAAATCACAGATCGCATACATCAAGGATAACTTACCTCAAGATCTGGAACTGCCAGCTTTTGGGAACCCTATCAGAGTGTCACGCATCTACCAAATAGTCAAATTACAGTATGCTAAGGAAGGGGATTATCTAATATTTGCCTTAACGCTCCCACTATTGCTACCAACAAGGTTTCATGTTCTTCGATCATTGCCGTTACCAACCATGATCAACAACACTTTCCTATCGTTAGCATCTGTACCCGACCTAATAATGGTGAACGTTTTCAAGGATCAGTTCTACCCGATGATGGTGACTGAACTCATGCAATGCCAAACTCCAAAAATCAACTCTTTCATATGCAGCGAACATCGACCCATAGTGCACAAAAGTGATACAAACGTTGACTGCATGATAGAGCTGATCTCAAAAAATAGACTTGCACCCAGTTGTATCTTCAGTCAGGACCATCGACGGAAACTCTGGCAGCAATTGAATTCACCAAATCAGTGGCTTTTTTCGCTACACAAGTCATACGACTTCACGTTTGTATGCAACAACCAAGTTTTCCAGCATCACCTACCGCGCATAGGAATCCTTAAAATGCAACCGGGCTGTACATTGAAGGATGACGAGCTGAGTCTCCGAGCATTTAACACTCAACAAACCTTGCTAAATGTTTCTTTTCACCCGGTTATTAATATATCTATGACAGATTTAACCAAATTCACCGAGTCATCACGATCGTTTCACCATCCTTGGATAGCCCGATCTACTGTGGACATCGACAAGTTAACCCAAACGATGGACGAACTATCAACCAAACAATCTGAATTGCAGCAACTAGGATCCCTTGGTATACACACAATATCAGTAAGCTACATTGCCCTGGGAGTCATCCTCATTATAGCTAGTTGGTATCTTTACACGCGTCTAAGGCCTACACGAAATCCTAGACTCATCCAAAAACCAGTTCCAGCCCCAGGAAGATTATCTCACGATCAACAATATTCTTTTGAAGTATAATACTTTAACAGGCGGCAGTATGTCTAAGATCATCATTTTTTGAAAAACAAAAGTAAATTCAAATAAACTCCCAAGTTGATATAGATTCAATTTAGTTAATTTTAAATTATGAAATATGCATCTTGACCTATATTCATTGCACTTTGATCATGAAATATGTATCTAGTAACTGTAATTAGTATTTAAGTTCTTATTATGCAAAATAAAGATCAGAGTTGTTAAGTAAGCGAAAGAGTTTAATTAGCAGTCAAGAAGTGGAGAATCCTGCTCTCTTGTCTTTCATTATACAAAGAAATAATTAACTCCAATATTAGAAGTAGAGGAAATCCTACTTTCTAATATTCAAGGAAATACATAAGGTATTGGTTTTTTAGTCAACTCTAATATTAGAAGTAGTGCAATCCTACTCTCTGATATTTTAGGTAGCTCAAAACCATTCATCGTTCAAGCAACATTGATTATTGTGCATTTTTGTAATTAAATAAACTCTTTTAACTTAAATTAAAAGATATTGCGTTTTCACTCTCCTGGAACATTAAAATTATTGTCCGCAAACCATAACACGCGACAATGGTGTCGAGAAGTGAGATTAAAATTTTGAAAGTGAAAATTTAAACATTTTTAAACTGCACAGTTGTGAAATATAACGTGGAAACTTTCATCTAAAAATTGATCAATTGACCATAGCGGAGCTCAAGGAGGAGTTGGAACAGCGGAATCTGGGCACACAAGGTACAAAGGCCATACTGATTGCACGCTTGCGTGACGCGATCGAGTCGGAAGGCGTGAATCTGGATTCGGGTGAGCTCTCAGATGCGGAAAAAGGTGCAGAAGGCGGAGAAGTAGAAACACCAAAATCAAAGGAGCCAGAAAATGCGCTAATGCAAATGTTAAGCTAATTGAACAGTCATCTAATTTAACTGCGAAGCTAAATGAACAATCAGTGAAGCTGGACCAACAAGCGATCGAAATCAAGGCAGACATCACAGAGAAGCTGGAGAAACAGTAAACCGAAATAAAAGCGGGGCTCGGTCATCTGAACAAACAATTTAAAGGCGTCGAGGAAAAGGTTGATCAGGTCGAGGAAAAGGTTTACCACGTCGAGGAAAAGGTCAGCCAGGTCGAGGGAAAGGTCAGCCAGGTCGAAGAGAGAATAAACCATGAGATGGAAAAAGTATAAAAAGAATTGGAAGCAGCGAAGGCAGTAGTAACCACTTCACCAGCCCCGCTTATAAGCTCAGCGCAAAAAACATCCAGAAATGTGCAAACACCAATATTCGATGGGCAAACGGTCTGGAGTATTTACAAGACCCAGTTTGAAGCTGCCACAAGGGCAAATCACTGGAATGAGCAGGAAGGAGCAACTGCACTGATTCTTGCTCTAAGAGGCCCAGCTGCTGAGCTTTCGCAGACGATCCCCGAAAAATTGCACTCAAACCCGAATGCTATAATGAATGCGCTCGACATGCATCATGGAGACGATCATCTGAAGCAGATTTACCGGGCACAGCTACGGAATCGGATGCAAAAGTCTGGCGAAACCTTACAGCAGCTAGCCCAAGACATTGAGCGGCTGGCACTTTTGGCTTGTCTAGCTTACGACCCAGAACATCGAGATGACGCAGCAACAGAAGCATTCATCAGTGCGTTAAAGGACCAGGAATTGCAACAAGCCGTGCGTTTAGTCCAAAAGCAAACGGTTAAGGACGCATTGGTTTAAAGTCTGAACTTTGAGGCAGCGAAAAATGCGACTCGTACCACTGCTCGGGTCCGTGAAGTAGTGGCAGACGAGTGCAGCTGTAAGCGCGTGGAAAATGAGCGAGAGCCGCAGGTGAATGGAGTGCCTAGATGCTGGGATTTTGGAGAGAAGGGGCACCTGCAAAGAAACTGCAAGAAGCGAAGAAAACGGAGCTATTGTCCAGGATGGTGGAGATCCAGACCGTGTCAGGAGCCTAGAATGGAAGCCAATCAAACTGCAAGGGCCAACTTCGTGGGGCGAACGTTGGCTAGGATGATCGAAATCCCCAGCGCCCTCATCACCGTGCCAAGGCAACATCGTGGAGAAGCAGACAGATGCCTTCCTGGTCAAGTTGATGAAGAACATTGCACCATAACAAACGACACTAGCGCAACCCGATCGACGATCCGACCAGACCTAGTGAGGCCCCAACTACTTCACAAGGGCAGAGTTCATGGAAATGCTGACGCCCTATCCCGCCGTCTATGTCCAGCTAACTGCAAGCATTGCCGGCGGATTGAGGAAAAGGAGCCGCCCGTTGATCTGCGAGTGATAACGGCCAAATTCGATCAAGGTTGGCCAGCGGAGGAGATTCGAAAAGCCCAGATAGCCGATGAAGATATCGGACCATTGCTCGTATGGAAGGAGACAGCTGGGCGACCTAAGTGGAAGGACGTTTCAACGCATGGCGCTACCCTGAAAAGCTATTGGGCACAATGGAACTCCCTTCAGGTGGAGGGTGGCGTACTCAAGCGGAAATGGGGAGCGGCAGATGGCAGCTCCTATAGGATGCAAACTATACTCCCCAAAAGCCGAATCCACGATGTGGTTAAGGAAATGCATGAAGGATCCTCGGGAGGCCACCTTGGTGTTAACAAGATCTTAGCGAAATTGCAGGAAAGATTCTACTGGCTTCACGCTCGAGAAGGCGTAGAGGACTGGTGTCGCAGATGCACAATTTGCGCTTCCGTCGAAGGCCCAAAGCGACCACTGAGAGGACAAATGCAAACGTTTAACGTGGGGGTACCGTTTGAAAGGATTGCTGTTGACATCGCTGGACCCTTTCCTGAATCCAAATGGGGAAATCGATACACGCATCAGCAAGTGGCCCGAGGTCTACCCCATTTCCAACTAGGAAGCAACTACTGTAGCCGAACAGCTAGTGTTAAATTGGGTCAGTAGGTACGGCGTACCTTGCGAACTCCATTCAGATCAAGGCCGAAACTTTGAGTCACTAGTTTTTAGCGAAATGTGCGAGCTGCTGGGTATACGGAAAACGAGGACAACACCGCTGCATCCCCAATCCGATGGAATGGTTGAACGTATCAATGGCACTCTCAATAAACCAAGATGGCTGACGAGGGCCAAGGGGACTGGGACCGACATATCCCACTATTTTTGATGGCGTACAGAGCTGCCGAACATGCATTGACGGGCCAAGCCCCAGCCAAAGTCATTTTTGGAAAGACTATTCGTCTGCCAGCTGATATAAAGTTCGGACACCCCCTGAGAAACCCAAACGATCTCGAAGTACGCAAGTGAGCTAAGACAACGCTTGAACCAGATACATCGGACAGTGCGAAAACACCTCGAATCGGCTACTGACCGCATGAAGACCAGGTATGATCTAAAGGCAAATTCTACTGGCTTCCAGCAAGATGACTTGGTGTGGCTATATAACCCGCAACGGCGAAAGGGTAGGTCTCCAAAGTTGCAACATAATTGGGAGGGACCATACCGGGTCACAAAGCGAATCAACGACGTCGTATACCGAGTACAGGAACACCGTAAGCCGAGAGCCAAAATGAAAATCGTGCATCTGGACCGTCTTGCCCCATATTACACCCAGGGAGAATTGATTACAAATGGCGACACATCTTTTCGGGGCGAAAATAACTGAGGTGGGGGCAGTGTCACATGTACAAATAATTCTGCGAGCTACTGTCGCAATTGTTTTCACAACCATTAAGAACATCAACAAAACGAATTTACTTGAAACCACGAGAACCCAACAAGCATGCTCCATTCATTACGCTGCTGGAATGTTCCGCTAATTCACCAATGTACGAGAACTGAGTTGAATGATTAGAGACCCTATATAAAGGTGAACTGAATGAATGGGGGGAATCATTTCATTCGACCGCGATAGGAACTGCGATAGTGTGTGGGAAGCGATATTGTTCGAGTAATAGAAAAGTGATTTTCGTAATAGTGAAGTGATTTTAGAAGACAATTGCGATAGGAATTTATGGACAAGTGAAAATTAAAATTAGTGAAAGTGTTAAATTGATTATTGTGCATTTTTGTAAT